>JAWDJE010000005.1:179197500-179700000 GCA_035047345.1 Bradypodion ventrale
AACCTGCATCACTCATTCCTCTCAGATGGTGCAGCTCCAAGTGCCGACCCCAAGATTGGCAAGGAAAGCCATGACTCGGAGAAGACCATTCTCAGTGGCGGCACCAGCTTTGTGGAACTCCCTTCCAGTTGAACTGCTCCAGGTCCCATCCCTGCCTATGTTTAAAAAGCAGTTGAAATTGTTCCTTTTTAAAGATGTTTTTGAGAATGTTTTGCCAACAGCCGAGTGTTTTATTCTGTCTCTCTCCATCGCTAATAGGGTTTTTGTATTTTTTTAATAATGTGTTTTTAATATGTGAGTTTTGTATTGTTAGCCACCCAGAGTAGGAAAACCTCCTAGATGGGCGGGATATAAGTAAAATAAATAAATACATACATTGTTGGTGATGTTGAAGACTACCACAAAACTGTTGGATTTGCTATTACAGAGTAATGTGGCCTCCTCATGGCAATTTCAAATAGTTTGAGACAGAGAGAACAAGGACTCAAATGCTACTGCTCTCACATTGTTTTCTAGATAGAATGCCAACTGTAAGACAAGTCACACACCTGGAGCCAAAACATTTTAGTCAGCATGGTATGTTAACTGGAATGAGTTCTGAGCAGTGCCAAGCTGAATTCTGTTTGGCCTCTGTTTTAATGTAATATAGTGTACACTTAATACATGTAATGGACATTACATGAATGAACACTATGTTGAGACAAGTGTACAAAACCAGACCAGATCAGGATATTTTTGTGATCTTGGACTGGCTACAAAGTGGAGCAAAGAGCCACTGGTCACTGATGGCATGGAGCAATGCCTCCACAAATTATTTGTCTTATACCTGGTATCCATGGCCTTAAATACATTAACGAGCAATGCCCAGTGATTTGAACTGAGGAAATTGTAACAATACAGTGCCTTACTCTCGAGTAGGTCCTATTGCTCTTCTGAGTTGCAGCCCCTGGCTGGACAACCCAGGCATCAGATACATTTAGATAAGGTAGCATCGAGCCAAGTAATCACTCCAAATCTCTTCAGATATTTTAGAAATATATTGAAAGCATAGCAAGATACAGGATACAGTCTATCAAAAGAAGAGGAAGCAAAGAATTAAAGCAGGCTGCTTGTGTCGGGATAGCCAAAACGGCCTCCCTTTCTCCCAAGCGTCTACATTTTGCCAGTTTAAAAGCACAGCATTCCAGAGAATGTCTCTGTGTCGGCTTGTGTGTGTGCGTGCCTCTCTGGGCTCTATTGCCTCTCACAGGGTCCACCTTGGGCCCTCCTCCTTAGGGATTCCAACCAATGATTTTACAGCAAGACATGTCAATCACACATTAGGTTTCATCTATATAAATAAAACAGAAGTGTGTGCCTGTGTGTCCCGAATAGGCTCTTCTACTTCTCCTATTTATAAACTTTTGGAAGGTGCTTGGTCTGTAAGAATAGATGCCATAAATAGACAGATAGGTGGATTTAGATAAAACAGCAGACACTGAGGGGAGCTGTGTTAGCAATAAAAGAAAGTTTTGTGTTTGACCTTTATTCTTCAAGATGGGCATATCACATTAGCATCACACTGCAGTAGCAAACTGCTAAACTAACTGAAATTAGGACAGCAGGTACCACATTTTTCTATTCTCAAAAGCAATTTAATCTACTGGCTTGGTGACCTTTTGTTTTTTATGTTTTCTTGGCCTGTTTATCCCACTATTTGAGAAGAGAAAACTCACTTTCCTAATACAGTAAATAAATATTGTCATTCACTTCAAGCCCTGGCAATATGGCAAGATATTAATAAAATGAAACATTATGGTTCATACCCAATGGTGTCATTGTGTTGGTGATCACCCTCCAATAAGTGGTGATGCATTTTCTGAGTCAGCAAAATGGTGAGGGGGAGGGTGTGCATTTTATTCGCCCATCCACTTGTCCTCAATAGTGTAATCCATCACAACTGCACTAGTGTTGTGTTATATTGAAGCTACTAATCAATAGTTGTGCCAGTTGCCCCTTACTTTCCATAACAGTAGTATAGGGACATTTCTCTAGAAAACCTGGATATTTTTCCCACCTCAGTTAAAAAGTTATACTTTTAATTGCTGTTAACCATAGTTATACATGCATTGTACATTATGCAAAACATTTTTGCTTTGTACATTTAAACACAATAAAATAATAAAGCACTGTTTAACATACCAACCACAGTACCCTAATTAACGTAAAGCAGGGATTCTCAACCTGTGGCCTGTGGCACCACACATACACACACACACACACACACACACACACAGAGATAGAGAGAGAGAGAGAGAATGTCACAGTTATGGCCGCCGGAGGCAGGGCCCCTGTCAGCTCCTGGCCCGGCCCTGTGTCTGAGGGAGCGTGATCCGTCCCCCAGCTTTAAAAGGTTGAGAACTCCTGATGTAAATAATGCTTCTTTGTAGGTTCATGAAGAAGAAGAAGAAGAAGGCCACTTAGCTTGTGTACATCTCACTGTGTCTGTAGCTCCGTAGGAATATTTGACAAGTGTATGCCCATCCTGTGTACTCATGAAAGATATTTGAATAAATCATATTGATTGGGCTTCCATTATGAAAACAGCAAGCATGTTCACTATGCATTATTTATACTAATGACTCTCTATTGAAATGGAAGAAGGAGCGGAAGAGAAAGGAGTTAAGTCTCCTCCCAGTGGAGCAAAAGGTGACTTCACCCAGACTGTGGTGTAATACACAGGTGGTGCTGAAGCCAGTGGCCTTGTGTCTCATCCCCATTGTTGCCCTGTCCTCTTTCCCAGACATATTCAAATTGGATTACATGAAGTCATGGTGTGTGTGTTTCTTCAACTCTTTGAGAGGAAGACAGTGAAGTGACACAAGATGAGGAAAATCACAAGATAATGTCATACTGCATTTCACCTTATTAAAAGTTGTAAGGAAGATGAGGGACAAGATCACTGCTTTTATTTATTTGTTTATTTTTTGTTTGTTTAACTTGTTTAGCCGCCCCCTCGCTGAGGCAACTCTGGGCGGCTTACAACATAAGAAACACCCCAATTTAACCCATTAGAACAACCCATACACATGGATAAAACATCATAAAAATACTAAAATCTCTAAAATCTAAAATCCCCATAACAAAATTGTCAGATTTTAGTGCTGATCATTGTTGACTGACTATTGTGGTTGCCTTGTCACTGCCTTTGGACAGTATTTCTTCTCTCTCTTATTTTTGTTTGTCAGTCAGAGTAACTTAAAATTGATCAGTGAAAGTCCGTGGTTTTTCCTTTAAGCCTTGATACTCAACTTGTTTGACAGGTTAATTTCCTCACTGTTGCTACCAAGCATTCTTGTAATGCATGCATCTTCATAAATAAATCAGAAAAGAATCTGCATTACTGCAAGCACTGGACAAATAGCCAATAAATAGGCAGGAAGCGAGCGGCCAGAATCCTGCAGGGGCTTTACTCTAGAATAAATGAAACTTGTAGGAATCAGGGCCGCTAGGACGGCCGTTGGGTCCCGTAGGAGACTGATCAAGTAACGACACGAGGCAATATGGAGCGAGATCAAATCAGTGGTTTATTGAGGGAAAAGCATCATCATATATAGATCAGAAGGCAATGCAGGAAAGAATCGTCATCTGACAGAAAATCTCATCACCCATTTACTCGGGTTAATGGGAAATCTCTCTTGGGGAAGTTAATTAACTCGGGCAAACACTGACAGGGGAAAACCATTGTTCGAGGCTTACGCCAGGGTAAATATGGCTTCTATTTGCACCCAAGATTAGGCTTAACTGCGAGTGAGTGATTGCCTAATGGGTAACGGGAGGTTAGCGATCTGCTCTCTCAGCAGAACCGTCGGTCAGGTCAGGTGTGGGTGAATAAACCCTTATGATTTATACTATTAATCCGCTCCCCCATTTTCCGTACTGGCAAGGGCCAGTGGCCAGGAGTTTGCTCGACTGGTTTAACCTCTGCCAAGGTTCTATGCCAATTGGGCATGCGGAATCCGCATCTCCCCTTTTTCTATTGTTAGGGACCTGACAAGCGACTCTGCGCAAGAGGGGCATCAGCTGATGTACGGGAACGACACTTCGGGGTTCCCCCCACGAGGGACATCTCGATAACAGTGAGGGAATACATTGCATGAAACAGCATCCTGCTATGCCTAGTATAATCACCCCCACAATTACTTGAAGCGTCGTCTGGAGCCACCCCCATGGGAGCCATGACCACAACGAACTCCACCAATCCCATATCGAACCCTGCTTAATGTTCTTGACTAGGGTGTGGAGGTCCGTGAGCTGTCTCTGGACCTTGCGTGAGTTGTCAGTGAGATTAAAGCAACACATGCCGTGGACAGATTCGCAACCCAAATGATGTAACAACAAAAGATAGTCTATAGCTGCTCGATTGTCAAGAATGGCATGGCGAAGCTCTGCCTGCTCCTGATTGAGCAGCGCTATCGCTGAGGAGGTATGGTTAATGGCTTTTGCTAATCCGCAAGCCAATTGACCAATTCTCCGAGCATTGCCGACGGCTAAGCCTGGCACGCCGAGTATGCTGACTGCCAACAAGACGTATTCAGCTGGACTAAGAACCCTAATGCTGCTATCACATGACCTGTCTAACTGGGTGGCACGAGCGTGTCGTATGGGTGAGGAAACATTTGAAACATTTGTGCTTGGGACAATCATATCCTTAGTAGGGAGTAACAGTGTCAAACGACTGATACAACATGTGGAGTCTGATACATTTGCGGGTATGTAGTTCCAAGTGTACTGATTACATGTAAAGAACCATCCTGAAGGTAGTGTAACATGAGCATACATTGAACCAAGTGTCTCTGGTTTATCAGAAGTCCAGTTGCTGCTGCCAGTGTCGAGGCAGCGGCGCTGAGTTCGGCCGACTGCAGCGCAGCCGACCATTCGAGCACAAGTAGAGTTCGGACTGACCGCCACCCGCGGAGTGTGGAGAGTGGCTGCATCAGCCGGCAAAGTCATTGTCAGCTGCATTCCCCCCCAGCGAGCGTATGCTGTGAAGCTCGCAGGGAGATGCGGACCGAAAATCCGCTTCAGCAGCCAGTCGCCATCCCTGGTGCGTGCATCTAGAGTGTGGCACACTGGGATGAGGCAGGTGCTCAGAATGGAGGCAGAACCCGCGTCCTGCCTTAGGCAAAAATCGGACTGGTTGACGAGACCCGCCAACCTTTCCCATAAGTTGTAGTGCATCCTGGCTGAAAGATCTTCGCCTGGCATCAAGCCATTGGCCTTTAGTGAGACAGCCTGGACGCCTCCCCCCGCAAGTAGGGAGAGGGTCAGGATGATGGTGACTGCCATGGAGTTGGCATTAATCTGGGCAAAGACTGCAGCTACGAAATTCTCCGGTGTCGGCTCCCTCTCCTCGCGTTGGAGGGCATCCTGGGCCTCACTGCAAAGAGTCTTGACCATCCCCCAGGTGATCCTCGGCGCTGTCGTCCGCAGTCGCCGCTTCTCCGCCGGGTCCCCTCGGACAGGGTGAGGTCCTCCATCTCCGGGATCAGACTCGGATCGGCCTGGGTCCACGCCATGTGGTTCCAAATGAGGCTTAACACACCGAGCTGGAATCCAGATGACACCTGTAGGAGACATAACTGCAGCATACCCTCTTCCCCAGGTTACGAGTGGCGCCGGGCCCCTCCAGGAAGGGTCCGGTGGCACCCGGTATCGGACCATCGGTCGCGAGAGAGCTTCCGAACGGTGGAAGTGCTTCTCCTGCGGCGTGCAATCCGAAAAAACATTAAGGTGATTGTATGTGAACAATACCTTATTCAGACAATGCTGTGCCTGACCCTGTGACTTGGGGAGGGCTGGTGGCTCCCCCCTTTCTGTTTGTTTGTCAATATAGGACTTGAGCATCCGATTGACTCGTTCCACAATCGCTTGCCCCTGCTGATTGTAAGGAACGCCAAAAGTATGCTTAATGTCCCAGGTGGCCATGAAGGCGGCCAGCTGCCTGGAGCTGTAGGACGGTGCGTTATCGGTTTTCACGTGCCGCGGTTTGCCCATTGCCGTGAAGCAGGAAAGGAGGTGCTGCTCCACGTGGGAAGCTGTCTCCCCTTTCTGAGCCGTTGCCCAAACGAATTGTGAAAAAGTATCTATGCAAACGTGCATGTACTGCCATCTGCCAAACTGCGGGACGTGCGTGACATCCATTTGCCACACCTGGTTAGCCTCTGTCCCTCGTGGGTTGACCCCCCACGAGGGCCCCCCGGTGCCCCTGCACAATGCTGGCAAGAGCGAACTATGCCTTGGGCTTGAGAAAGTGGCAGATTGAACTGTCTGGCGAGCGCTTTGGCATTCTGATGAAAGAATGCATGACTCTGAATTGGAGTAGTGAAAACACCTAAAACTGAGCATTGCTGAATTTCCTTTGCAGCCGCATCCGCTCTGCTATTGCCCACAGAAATCGGACCCAGTAGGTCTTGGTGACTTCGGATGTGGGCAATATAGAGCGCTTCCGTGCGGTTTCGCAAATGAAATTGAGCTGTGAGGAACAAACTCAGCAAATTTTTGTCTATCGCGGGAGTGATGTATGCTCCCGGTAGACTGTGAAGCAAATTCCTAACATACTGACTGTCAGTAATGATGTTTAGGCGCTCTTTGGCGAAGGTGCGCAAAGCGAGGTTCACCGCTGCCAACTCTGCCCGCTGCGCGGACTTCTGTGGAAGAGTTAACAGCGTGCACCAAGCCTGGCCTTCCTGCCAAGTCAAGACACCATATGTGCGACCCCCATCCGTAAAAACTGTCCTGGCCCCCTGAAGCGGAACAAGCGAGAGCAATTCGAACAAGCTGACTGTCTGCGTTTGAAGCGAGACAAGTCTGGGGTCTTTTGGCAAGTGGTATGCCAAGCATCCGGTGAATCCTTCCAAAGCAATTGGAAGCGAGTCACCGAGCTGCATCAATTGCTGAACCTGTTCCTTGGTGAATGGGACCACAATCTTAGCTAGGTCGTGCCCAGAAATGTCCCTAGCTCTCAGCCTTCCGCGGTAAACCACCGCAGAGACCAATTCTTGGGGAGGAACGATGTTCCGGGAAGAGGTGTTCGGCAAGTACACCCATTCCACGATACTCGCTCCCTTCTTGGAATCCATTCCTAGGGCTCCGGTGAACATGGATCCTGCCCAAACGATGTACAAGTTCAGGATCGGAGCATATGGCCCCTGAGCAATCCTGTCCACCCACCTTTGGCTGAGAATGTGGTTGACTTTCTCGAGGGCCAAGCGTGCCTCTCGAGGAATTTGTATCCGGTCTGCCGGCTGCTTACCTAATGTGAGCAGCGAGAAGAGCGGCTTCAAAAGATCCATATCCAATCGGAAATACGGTCTGGCCCAATTAATGTTTCCTAAAACCTGCTGCAATTCTACCAGGGTGACTGAGTCCTTCAAGTTGATTTGGGGCAAAACTGGTGCTGCGAAAGAGCGGAGAAGCCGATGACCCAAGTATGAGAAGGGCTCGGTTCTCTGCACTTTCTCTGGGGCAATGAGTAACCCTTTCTCCCCCAGGCTGGCCTGGAGGTCTGCAAACATTTCGCTGCCGAGTTGCGGCACTGCGACCAAGATATCATCCATGAAGTGGCAAACTAAAGCTGTGGGATGAAGGTTTCAAAACTTTGCCAGTGCGTTGTGAACATAAATTTGGCACAGGGTGGCCGAATTGAGCATGCCCTGTGGCAAAAATTTCCACGCGTAACACTGCGTGGGCTCGCTGTGGTTCACAACTGGCACCGTAAAGGCGAACCTTTCCCTGTCCCTGGGGTCTAAGGGAATGGTGTAAAAGCAATCCTTGAGATCTACAACTAGGATCTCCCACCCCTCGGGAATCATATTTGGATTTGGGATGCCGCATTGAAGCGGACCCATTGGCTGTATGCATTTATTGATCTCTCTGAGATCATGGAGGAGTCGCCACTTCCCCGACTTCTTTTTGATGACAAAAATAGGCGAATTCCAAGGACTCGTGGACTGCTCTATGTGTCCTGCGTCTAGCTGTTCTTTAACCAGTTGCTTTAGGGCGACTAATTTCTCTCCCACTACCGGCCATTGTTCCACCCAGACCGGCGTATTGGTGAGCCATTTAAGTGGCAACGCCATTACCCGAAGGTAAGCGTAGCACGTACTGCTGTAAAATGTCTCACCCCCAAAGGTTGATATGCACGTCCAGAATGTGCGGCCGAATCACCGCTGTGCCGTCAGCCTTTGGGATCGTGACTTCCACCCACTCCCGGCTCCTAAACGCTTCTTGGATGCCACCTATCCCCCACACATCGGAGACCGGCTCAATGGCCCACTCCCGTGGCCACTGGCTTCGGCTGACACACTCACATCAGCTCCGGTATCTAATAACCCTGAAAATGATCTTTTATTCAGAAATACCTCAATAACTGGGCGCTGTTTCCACTCTATGTTGGTCTCCACTGTCGCTAAGACCTGGTATCCTTGTACTGCCTCACTGGCGCTCGAGCGGAAGCCTCTGTTTTGACCAGGGCCAGAGACGTGCCCGCGTTCTGGTTTCCCGAATTCGGACAGTATCTGGACCAATGGTAGCCTTTCTTACACTTCGGACACGGGGTGGTTGGAGCCTTGGGACGGCCGGAATTTTGTCCACCTCGCTTGGATCGGCACTCCCTAGCGAAGTGACCGACCTTGCCACAATTGTGACATGCCCCTTGATTTTTATTCTTAGGTCTTCTACCCTCTTGCACCGCTGCTGCCAACAGACCTATTTTATAGGATTCTGTGCCAACGTCGGCGCAAGCTCTAATCATGTCCGTGAGAGTCAAGTCAGGACGATTACCCAGTGACTGCAAGATTTTACGGCAGTCTAAATTGGCATTGTCTTTGGCCAATTTCATCATGAGCTCCTGTTGGGCTTGCTCATTATCGATCTGCCTACTGATCGCTTCCTCTAAGCGATTGATGAAGTCCATGTAGGGCTCCTGGGCTCCCTGTTTGACTGCGGTGTAATTTTTGGCTGCTTTGCCAGTTGCTGGAACCTTGAGAAAAGCCTTGAAGGCAGCCTCGGCTGACATCTGAAGAGTGGCTAGTGGCAGGTTGGTCTGCGCATCGATGGATTTGAAGGCACCTGCGCCTCCCATCCTGGCAGCCCTTGTCTGAGCCTCGAGGCGATACTCGCTGTCCCATAGCAGATACTGGATGGGGTTGAGCATCATCCGCATGACGGCTTTCCAGTCATGCGGGATGAACATGGTATTCTCGCACACTTGCTGAAGCGTGCCCCTAGTGAAGCGACTCTGGAGTCCTGTCTCTGTAATGGCCTTCCGTATAGCCATGAGAAGCTTATACGGGACTGGTGAATGAACTACCTGCTGGGGGCCTGTGAGGGCATCCATTTCCAAGCGAATTGGACAAATCTGACTAAGCTCAGCTAGTTCTTCTGATGGCAATTCCCCCTTCTTGATTTCTTCCTCAATTGTGCGCTGAAGGGCACTCTTGGTCTGGGAGCCTGTAACTGTCAGAGAAGCGCCTGCGCTCCTCATTCCATGCATTCCGTCGGTGACGTCTGCAGCTGTCACCGAGGGAAAGCTCCCTACACTACTCTGCTTAAACTGCAATGACGGATAGAGCGCCGTGGGCGCCGATGGCTCGACTGACGCTGGGGGTTCTTTGGCCTCTACCCGGACTGGATCTATCTCAGCTAAGAGCTTCCTACATTTACTCCATGTGCGAATTACGCCCTCTGGAGCTTTCGGGGGGTTGCTGAATGCAGTCTCCTATCCGATCCCAAAGCTGAAGGGTTAACATACCTACTTCTGGGTAAAGCAGGCAGTGTTCCCTTAGGTACACCAAAAGTCTCGGTAGCTCTCCGCTGTGAAAACGTAACTGAAATACCCTGGCCAGGATTTTGAACTCTTCCTCATGAGTTCTTTGGCTAGCAGACGGACGTTGCCGCTGAGGACAAGTCCCCATATTACCTGCGGGGTTCTCCGAAGATTCCTCCTTGGGACGAGTCGACGCGTCTGTGGTCAGGCAATAGGTTTTGGCGATGATTCTCTGGGTAGAGCTCGGAGCGTGGCCTGCTGCCACGGGCCCTCGGTGGCCTCTGCGCTGTCAGGGGTTCACAGCTGACCCTGAGCGGAACGCGTTTTTCCGTGCTGCAAGCCGCCGCGAAAGTCGGGAGCAAGCTGTAGGATGCCTCTTCTGTAATGCCTCGCCGCAGGGCCGTCTTCCCGACCGGCTGGCTTACCGGCCGGGCTGCCGCGCTGTCCTCCGGGACGATCGGACGCGGTTCTCGTGTAGAACCGGACCGTGTGATCGCTTACTCTCGAGTAGATCACGTCGGGGTCACCAGGTGTAGGAATCGGGGCCGCTAGGACGGCCGTTGGGTCCCGGAGGAGACTGATCAAGTAACGACACGAGGCAATATGGAGCGAGATCAGATCAGTGGTTTATTGAGGGAAAAGCATCATCATATATAGATCAGAAGGCAATGCAGGAAAGAATCGTCATCTGACAGAAAATCACATCACCCATTTACTCGGGTTAATGGGAAATCTCTCTTGGGGAAGTTAATTAACTCGGGCAAACACTGACAGGGGAAAACCATTGTTCGAGGCTTACGCCAGGGTAAATATGGCTTCTATTTGCACCCAAGATTAGGCTTAACTGCGAGTGAGTGATTGCCTAATGGGTAACGGGAGGTTAGCGATCTGCTCTCTCAGCAGAACCGTCGGTCAGGTCAGGTGTGGGTGAATAAACCCTTATGATTTATACTATTAATCCACTCCCCCATTTTCCGTACTGGCAAGGGCCAGTGGCCTGGAGTTTGCTCGACTGGTTTAACCTCTGCCAAGGTTCTATGCCAATTGGGCATGCGGAATCCGCAGAAACTGAATAAAAAGGTGGCAAATAGCAACTGATTTACAAGATAAAGCTCAGGCAACCGGGTTCATGAGCAGCACCATGTTAATTAGCAGTTCATTAACCATTTGACCATGGAAACATCTGCAGAAGCAGACAGCGCTGGCTCTTTGGCTTTGAAACAGAGATGAGCACTGAACCCTAGAGTCGGGTACGACTGATTTACCTTTACCTAACCATTTGAAATATTAATAATATCCATATCATTATCAGGAGGCATTAAAAATAATGACAAAAAGTGCCTTGGAAATATATGTAACGGAGAAGTAGCTAATCTGGCACAGTGAAACAGCAAAGAATCCTGTGGATCAATACAGAGTGATACATTTACCATAACACAGCTTAAAGTTTACCAGATGCCATCCACAATTTCAGGCTTCTGTACTGGGTTCGAGTAGTGTGGCTAGAAAAATATGACTTTGGAATTTTATTTGCTTAGCAGGGGGCACTTCAAAATCATTGAATACCCTGGAAGGTTCAAATGGTCTCCATCTGGTTTCTTAGTACAGTGGAACTCCGGATAACGACAGCACTGGATAAGGACAAATCTGCATAACGACGCACTCGTTATGCACCACGTGATGCTCCACATAAGGACGAAAAAATGCCAAAAACGTCCTTATGTGGGGCATTTAATATCGATGCTCCGGATAATGATGTTTTTTGGTGGGAGTTTTTCCCCCATTCTTATGCAGAGCATCTCCCATAGGGAATACATAGTGTCAAAATCCGGATAACAACAAGACTTGTGGAACCAAGTTTTGTTGTTATCCGGAGTTCCACTGTACTATCAGTTCTGTATCCAATTTGTATCTGTTTATCCTTTTGTGTAGAAACTAGCCTGTTTGCTCTGAAATGGGATGCAGAAGGGCATTGTTAACAGAAGATGGCAGCAGATCACACTGGAGTACATGGAAGTGAATGAATCAGTGATGCCATAGATGACATTATTCAAACCTAGTACTGTATTGCCATTATAAATTTGTAGGTAGAGATGCCATCTACTTCTTGTATACAACAGATGTCTACAGAGATTTCTTAACTTGAGGCAGTTTGCCTCCAGATAGTACACCTTTTATGTAGCAATGCAAAGGAATTGGTTGGAAATACTGTATAGAAATCCATCTCTTTCCCAAACTTTGGTTTTTGGACTTCAATTCCCCGAAGCCTAAGTCACTTCCCCAAAGCACTGATCAGACAATGTACTGACCTAGGCTTCTGGGAAATGAAGTCCACCAGTGTACCATGGAACATAGTTTGGGAAAGGAATTGTAAACCAATTTGCTTGCTTGTTTGTTCCCTCCCTAACCAACAGCAGAGCTCCAATTCTTTCCGCTCTTCTTCTTCTCCTCTCTCTCTCTCTCTCTGTGTAAGAGTAAAGATTGTGAGAGTTTTCCTCAGATCCACAAGGCTGAGAAATACATCTATGACTTCTGTTCCTACTTTTTCCTGTTTTAACCTTTGAATTTATGATGACTGTTGAATATTTAAAAGCAAAGCAATCACACTTGTATACCATCCTATAGCGCTTAATGCACTCTCTGGGTGGTTCACAAGTTAATTTGAATATTAAGTAAAACCTCCCGTACAGGCATGTTTTACTTCCACTTCCGGGAGCGGCGAGGGCTGGATGAATCACAATAAACACATTCATGTGGATTCACAGGGGCTTGGGCTTCTGGGAATTGAAGTCTAAGAACATCTGGAGTGCCAAGGTTCGCCATCACAGTCATAAGGGGATCTGTGTGAGAAAATAAAAGGTGAGAGTCAGAGCCATCATGGGACAAGAGATATATGACTCAAGAGACAGAAGGCCAAAGAGTGAAATCTGGATTAAGCTGCTAGAGGGCAGCACCAACACCAAGATAGTAAAATCATTCAAAGCTGAGCTGAGGAAGGGCTGTGAAACAGGAGGAAAAATAAAACTTCCATAGCAGCCTTTGAGATCATCAGAAGCATGAATGTCAGTCTTTTGCAGAGGCCAAGAGAGGTGGAGAAATCAATGAACCAGGACCACAAAGGATAGCGATATGATGAGTATTGACAAAATGTCTTGATGTGGGTGATTTTCTGAGCCTCTTGATGCTGCGATTCCCTTTAAAGATCTATCCACCCATCAATGAGATTCCCATGAAAATGAGAGCTGTCCTTTCCCTCCCCCTCCTCATTTTTCTCCCATTGTTCTGCATAGGAAAATATCAGATTCAGCGCAGCTTAATGCCCCCAAGGTCTGATGTATTTCTGCACTAGAGTTGTAATAATTCCATGCAGTTGGGTATTCTCTTGCCATTTTGTGCAAGAATCATAATAATTCTTGGCATTTCTTCCAGGAAAAATTACTATTAAACTTTTGAGAAATAGATTGAGGGAAAACATCACATGCAGAGAAATCTTTCTATGAGAAAAGGGGTGGGTTTACTCCCCTTGATTTCTTTCTGAGAGTTGACAGCTGTCACATTCCCACCTGTAACCCAGCATAGAAAGCATGGAAATGGACATGGAGGGCTTTGTGCATGGGTAGACCCTTCCCAATGCCCAGAGGAGGAGGTGACAAATGATGACAGTAAATGATTTCCTACTGAGGGAGACAGGAGCAGCATTCTGTGAATCAGACAGAATGTCTCAAGAGAAAGTCTTTCACCTTGATGCAATGATCCAGGCCATGACAGACAACTTGCCAGGACTCATTATGTCCACTGACAATTCTCCTTTCTTTTTGTTCTACATTAGAAAAATTAATGCTACACTCAACAAATTGTTAGTGAAGGTAAAACTGTGAAGAGGAAGGTCAAGAATCTTGGGACACATGGCTGTTTTCCTTCTGTTTAATGATCATGGCCCAGGAAGGAAACAAGGTGGAAATGAACTACTGATTCCATAGATGTTATCTGTGGGGAAAGGTCAGCTTATTGGACCATGTTCTCTTCTACAAAGAGGGACTCCTGGTAAGAGATGGAAACTGTGCCTTACAACTGTTGGGAACAACATGTTTGCTAGGAGTCTCATCATGAGAACTTTAAACTGAATTGTGTGGGAAAGAAGATAGTATTCCAGAGCAGGGAGGGGTGTGTGTAGCGAGAAATGTCACAATGCATCAGAAATTGGGATGATTTCCCAGTGGCTGGGAATAGAGAAAACAACTTGATAGAATAGCCTATGGTTTTTCATGTCATTAAACCAATATACAGAGCATAAGAAACAAATGAGATGAGCTTGAATTGTTGCCAAACAAGGGCAAGTATAATTTTATATTCATACCTAGTAGGCATGACTCAGGAAAGAAACCCTTTCTTCTTCGTCTTCTTTGATTTAATCCACTTGGGGACCATCACACTTCCCTGTGGACTTCGCCCCCCCCCCCCCCCAAGTAGTGGTGGGTTGGCCCATAGGGCTACCAGGACTCAGCCTGGGGCACTCCCCTAGGCCTCCAGTACCATGCCCCCCCCCTTTGGGTGCCAATCCAAAGAGCCAAGCTGAATGATCAAGCAACCGAGAGGGGCTCTGTGTTTCTTTGCCTGCCTTCTCCTCTTTTGCTGCTAAAGATAAGGTTACAAAAGCAACCCTATTTGCGATGGAGCTGCTGTGGTTTAGAGGTTACAATTTTGCTATGTAAGCAAGAGGTTGTCAGTTCAAATCTCCAGAGGGGAGTTGAAATTAGAAGATGAGTGGGAACATATATATTTTCTTAGGGTTAAACCCCCTCATCACTCCATGTCCAGCGCCCTTTTAGCGTAGCTAGCATGCCCCTGCACCCAAGGCCATCAGTCCTCAAGGTATTAGGTTAGTTAACTGCTGCCTGAGTTGCTGGTAGTATGGTCTCCTCTTTTACCATAGCAGGATAACCTTGCCAGACCACACCAACACTCTCAGTTTGTTAAAATTGGCCACTAGAGGGTAGAAGAGGCCTGCCTTTTTAGTATGTTTAGAAAAAAGAAAAATATTTTGGGGTGGGAGCATGAGACTGGGATTATCTTTACAACAGTGGCCATGTGTGGTCCCTGGACCCTTGAAAGTTGCCTACCTAATTTTAATGAGGATGTTGCTTTCTTCTCATGACAGGGACTCCTCAGAGCTATGCATCTCTGAAATCAGATTTACTAATTAAAGCCAATGCTTATCCTCTAGTGACTGGGGGCTACGGTGACTCAGTGGTTAAGAAGCTCGCCTTGTTAGCTGGAAGGCAGGCAAGTCAGCAGTT
Organism: Bradypodion ventrale; assembly: GCA_035047345.1. Classification (NCBI taxonomy): domain Eukaryota; kingdom Metazoa; phylum Chordata; class Lepidosauria; order Squamata; family Chamaeleonidae; genus Bradypodion; species Bradypodion ventrale. The sequence continues at coordinate 179,212,606 of JAWDJE010000005.1, forward strand.
CAAGGCCCGAGTACTGCATGACAGATTGAGCACCCGTCTCTGTTCCAGCTCTTGGTGGCATGAAAGGAGCCTCATTCGGGCGTCTCCTGAGCAGAGTTTCTCCAGCAAAAATCTTTCAAACCATAATAATTTCTGACATGTGTTGGATCGGGGCCGCGGGGCGGCCGTGAGGTCCCGGAGGAGACTGGTCAAGTAACGACACGAGACAAGATGGAGCGAAGACCAGTGGTTTATTGAGGGAAAATCATCATCATATATAGGAATTCGAGGCAGCGTGTGATAGAATCGTCATCTGACAGAAAATCACATCACCTGTTTACCCGGGTTTATTGGGAATCTCTCTTGGGGAAGTTAATTAACTAAGGCAAATACTGACAGGGGAAATCCATTGTTCATGGCTTGCACAAGAGTAAATATGGCCACTATTTGCGCTAGGGCTTGGGCTAATCTGCAGGTGCGGAATTACCTAATTCCTAACTGTGAGTTAGACATTCAATTTCCTCCTGCCGGACTGCCTGTCAGGTCAGATATGGGTGAATCAATCTTATGACTATTAATCTGCTCCCCAATTTCTGTCCCCGCAGAACCCAGTGACCAGGAACTTTCTCTACCGGTGTAGCCTCTGTCAGGGACAGTTAAGCCAATTATGCTTGCGGATCCCGCACTCCCCCTTTACTTGTTGTGGACCTGACAGACGGCCCTGCATAGGAGGGGCATCAGCTGGTGTGGGGGGATGACGTTTCGGGGTTCCTTCCACGGGGGATATCTCGATAGCAGTGAGGGAATACATTGCACGAAACAACACACTGTTGTGCCCAGTATTACCACCCCCACAATCACCTTGAGTGTCGTCTGAAGCCAACCCCATGGGAACCACGACCACAACGAATCCCACCACCCCCGTGAAGCATCCTCCTTGATGTTCTTGACCAGGGTGTGGAGGTCCGTGAGCTGGCTCTGTACCTTGTGTGTGTTGTCTGTAAGATTAAAGCAACACATGCCGTGGACAGACTCGCAACCCAAATGATGTAACAACAGAAGGCAATCGATAGCTGCTCGATTGTCTAGTATGGCATGGCGAAGCTCTGCCTGCTCCTGCTTGAGCAGCGCTATCGCCGAGGAGGTGTGGTTGATGGCTTTTGCTAGCCCGCAAGCCAATTGACCAATTCTCCGAGCGTTGCCAACGGCTAAGCCGGGCACGCCAAGTATGCTGACTGCCAACGAGACGTACTCAGCTTGACTCAAAATCCTAATGTCACTATCACATGAGCTGTCTAGCTGGGTGGCGCGAGCGCACCGTATGGGTGAGGGAACATTCGTGCTTGGGACAACCATATCCCTAGTGGGGAGCAACAATGTTAAGTGACTGATACAACATGTGGAATCTGATACATTGGCGGGAATGTAATTCCAAGTGTACTGATTGCGTGTAAAGAACCAACCTGAAGGCAAGGTAACATGAGCATACATTGAACCAATTGTCTCTGGGTTATCACAAGTCCAATTGCCGCTGCCGGTGTCGAGGTAGCGACGCTGAGTCCGGCCGACCGCGGAGCAGCCGGTCATTCGGGCACAAGTAGAGTTCGGGCTGACCACCACTTGAGGGGTGTAGAGAGTGGCTACATCAGCCGGCAAGGTCATGGTTAACTGAGTTCCCCAGCGAGCATACGTTGAGAAACCCATTGGGTAAAGCGGACCGAAAATCCGCTTCACCAGCCAGTGGTGGCCCTGGTGCACGCCTCCGGAGAATGGCACACCGGGATGAGACAGGTGCTCAAGATTGAGGCAGAACCGGTATTCTGCTTTAGGCAAAAATCAGACTGGTTGATGAGAGTCGCCAACCTTTCCCATAGGTTGTAGTGCAACCAGGCAGAGAGGTCTCCGCCTGGCATCAGGTCGCTGGCTTTCAGCGAAGCTGCCTGAACGCCTCCCCCCGCAAGTAGGGAGAGGGTCAGGATGATGGTGACCGCCGCGGTATTGGCGGTAATCAGGGCAAAGGCTGCAGACAAGATGTTCTCCGGTGTCGGTTCCCAGTCCTCGCGGTGGACGACGTCCTTGGCCTCATGGCAAAGGGCCTTGACCATCGCCCAGGTGACCTTCGGCGCTGTCATCTGCTGTCGCCGCTTCCTCCGCCGGGTCCCCTCGGTCAGGGTGAGGTCCTCCATCTCTGGGATCGGACTCGGGTCAGCCTGGGTTCCCGCCATGTGGCTCCAAGTGGGGCTTGACGCACCGAGCTGGAATCCAGATGACACCTGTAGGAGACATAACTGCAGCATACCCTCTTCCCCAGGTTACGAGTGGCGGCGGGCCCCTCCAAGAAGGATCCGGTGGCACTCAGTAACGCACCATCGGCTGCAGGAGAACTTCCGAGCGGCGGAAGTGCTTCTCCTGTGGCGTGCAATCCGAAAAAACATTAAGGTGATTGTACGTGAACACCTTGTTCAGACAATGCTGTGCCTGACCCTGAGACTTGGGGAGGGCTGGTGGCTCCCCCCCTTTCTGTTTGTTTGTCAATGTAGGACTTGAGTGTCCGATTGACTTGTTCCACAATCGCTTGCCCCTGCGGATTGTACGGAACGCCAAAGGTATGTTTGATATCCCAGGTGGCCATGAAGTCGGCCAGCTGCCTGGAGCTGTAGGCCGGGGCGTTATCGGTTTTCACGTGCCGTGGTTTGCCCATCGCCGCAAAGCAGGAAAGGAGATGCTGCTCCATGTGGGAAGCTGTCTCCCCTTTTTGTGCCGTTGCCCAAACGAATTGTGAAAAAGTATCAATGCAAACGTGCATGTACTGCCATCTGCCAAATTGCGGGACATGTGTGACGTCCATTTGCCACACCTGGTTAGCCTCTGTCCCTCGTGGGTTGACCCCCCACGAGGGCCCCCCCGGTGCCCCTGCACAATGCTGACAAGAGCGAACTATGCCTTGGGCTGGAGAGAGTGGCAGGTTAAACTGTCTGGCGAGCGCTTTGGCATTCTGATGAAAGAATGCATGGCTCTGAATCAGAGTTGTGAATACACCCAAAACTGACCGCTGCTGAATTTCCTTTGCGGCCGCATCCACTCTGCTATTGCCCACGGAAATCAGACCAGGTAGGTCCTGGTGACTTCGGATGTGGGCGATATAGAGCACTTCTGTGCAGTTCCGCAAGTGAAATTGAGCTGTGAGGAACAAACTCAGCAAATTTTTGTCTATTGCGGGAGTGATGTATGCTCTCGGTAGACTGTGAAGCAAATTCCTAACGTATTGACTGTCAGTAATAATGTTGAGGCGTTCTTTGGCGAAGGTGCGCAAAGCGTGGTTCACTGCTGCCAACTCTGCCCGCTGCGCGGACTTCTGTGGAAGAGTTAGAAGCGTGCGCCAAGCCTGGCCCTCCTGCCAAGTTAAGACACCGTATGTGCGACCCCCATCCGTGAAGACTGTTCTGTCCCCCTGAAGTGGAACCAGCGATATTAATTCATACAAGCTGACTGTCTGCATTTGAAGCGAGACGAGTCTGGGGTCCTTTGGCAAGTGGTATGCCAAGCATCCGGTGAATCCTTCCAAGGCAATTGGAAGCGAGTCACCGAGCTGCATCAGCTGCTGAACTTGCTCTATGGTGAATGGGATCACGATTTTTGCTAAGTCATGCCCTGAAATGTCCCTTGCTCTCAGCCTTCCGCGGTAGACCACCGCGGAGACCAACTCTTGGGGGGGGAACGATGTTTCGGGAAGAGGTGTTCGGTAAATACACCCATTCCACGATACTCGCTCCTCGCTCGGAGTCCACTCCTAGGGCTCCGGTGAACATGGATCCGGCCCGAACGATGTACAAGTTCAGGATCGGGGCATATGGCCCCTGAGCAATCCTGTCCACCCATCTTTGACTGAGAATTTGGTTAACCTTCTCGAGAGTCAAGCGTGCCTCTCGAGGAATTTGTATCCGGTCTGCCGGCTGCTTACCTAACGTTAGCAGCGAGAAGAGCGGCTTTAAAAGATCCGTATCCAATCTGAAATACGGTCTGGCCCAATTAATGTTACCTAAAACCTGCTGCAACTCTACCAAGGTGACTGAGTCTTTTAAGTTGATCTGGGGCAAAACTGGTGCTGCGAAAGAACGGAGAAGCCAATGACCCAAGTATGAGAATGGCTCGGTTCTCTGTACTTTCTCTGGGGCAATAAGTAACCCTTTTTCCCCCAGGGTGGCCTGGAGGTCTTTAAACATTTCGCTGCCGAGTTGCAGCGTTGCGACCAAGATGTCGTCCATGAAATGACACACTAAAGCTGTGGGGTGAAGGTTTTGAAACTTTGCCAGTGCGTTGTGAACATAAATTTGGCACAGGGTGGGCGAATTGAGCATCCCCTGTGGCAAATACTTCCACGCGTAACGCTGCGTGGGCTCGCTGTGGTTCACAACTGGCACCGTAAAGGCGAACCTTTCCCGATCCCTAGGATCTAGGGGAATGGTATAAAAACAATCCTTAAGGTCTACGACCAGGATCTCCCAACCCTCGGGGATCATATTTGGATTCGGAATGCCGCATTGAAGCGGACCCATTGGCTGAATACATTTATTGATCTCTCTGAGATCGTGGAGGAGTCGCCACTTCCCCGACTTTTTCTTATGACAAAAATGGGCGAATTCCAAGGACTGGTGGACTGCTCTATATGTCCTGCGTCTAGCTGTTCCTTAACCAGCTGCTTTAGGGCGACTAATTTCTCCCCCACTACCGGCCATTGCTCCACCCAGACTGGCGTGTTGGTAAGCCATTTAAGTGGCAGAGCCATTACCCGAAGGTAAGAGTGGCACGGTATTGCTGCAAAATGTCTCGCCCCCAAAGGTTGACGTGCACGTCCAGAATGTGCAGCCGAATGACCGCTGTGCCATCAGCCTTAGGGATCGTGACTTCCACCCACTCCCGGCTCCTAAACGCTTCTTGGATGCTGCCTACCCCCCACACATCGGAGACCGGCTCAATGGCCCACTCCCGCGGCCACTGACTTCGGCTGACTACGCTGACGTCAGCTCCGGTATCTAGCAGCCCTGTGAACGATTTTTTATTCAAAAATACCTCAATAACTGGCCACCGTTTCCATTCTATGTTGGTCTCCACTGTCGCTAAGACCTGGTATCCTTGCACTGCCTCACTTGCACTCGAGCAGTCTTCCGACCCGGACTCTGAGCTGTCCCTGAGCCTTCCCTGGCTATCTGCTGGCGAGTTACAAGGAACCATAATCAGTTTTGCTAGCATGTCTCCCTTGTGAATGGTCTGGGGTAGGTGCGTCCAGAGTTGAACTTGGAGAACACCCGAAAAATTGGAGTCAATGACTCCCGGAATTACAAGAATTCCACGTGCTCCTGCGACACTACGAGGCAAAACTAAGCCTATGAAGCCTTTGGGCAGGGGCCCCATGTACTGGGAATCCACCAGATAGACTGTGCCTGGCAAGTCGCATGTGACGTCTGCCTGGCAAGTCAATTCTACCCCTGTACTACCCTTGGGGCTGGCCTGCGCCTTCGCAATGTCTGGAATGTGATTGGAATCTAATCCAGCTCTGGCTCGCCCAGAGCGAGGGAAGCCTCTGTTTGGACCGGGGCCAGAGACGTGCCCGCGTTCCGGTTTCCCGAATTCGGACAGAATTTGGACCAATGGAAGCCTTTGTTACACTTCAGACATGGGGTGGTTGGAGCCTTGGAACGGCCGGAATGTTGTCCACCGCCCTTGGATCGGCACTCCCTAGCGAAGTGGCCGACCTTGCCACAATTGTGACATGCCCCTTGGTTCTTGTTCTTGGGTTTCCTACCCCCTTGCACCGCCGCTGCCAGCAGACCCATTTTGTAGGAGTCCGTGCCAACGTCGGCGCAAGCCCTAATCATGTCCGTGAGAGTCAAGTCGGGACGATTGCCCAGTGACTGCAAGATCTTACGGCAGTCGAGATTGGCGTTGTCTTTAGCCAATTTCATCATGAGCTCTTGTTGGGCTTGCTCATTATCGATCTGTCTACTGATCGCTTCCTCTAATCAATTGATAAAGTCCATGTAGGACTCCTGGGCACCCTGTTTGACTGCGGTGTAATTTTTGGCCGCTTTGCCAGTTGCTGGGACCTTGAGAAAAGCCCTGAAGGCCGTCTCAGCTGACAACTGGAGGGTGGCGAGCGGCAAGGCGGTCTGCGCATTGATGGATTCGAAGGCACCTGAACCATATAGTTGGTCAGGAATTATTGCCCCGCCCATCCTGGCAGCCCTTGCCTGAGCCTCGAGGCGATACTTGCTGTCCCATAACAAATACTGGCTGGGGTTGAGCATCATCCGCATGACGGCTTTCCAGTCATGCGGAATGAACATCGTGTTCTCGCACACTTGCTGAAGCGTGCCCCTAGTGAAGCGACTCTGTAGTCCTGTCTCTGAAATGGCCTTCCGTATAGCCATGAGGAGCTTATACAGAACTGGTGAATGAACTATCTGCTGCTGCCCTGTGAGGGCATCTACCTCCAAGCGAATTGGACAAATCTGACTAAGCTCAGCTAGTTCTTCTGCTGGCAATTCCCCCTTCCTGATCTCTTCCTCAACTGTGCGCTGCCGGTCCTTTGAAGTCTCCTTCTCGGGATGAGTCGACGTGTCTGAAGTTCAGGCAATAGGTTTTGCGTGACAAATCTCTGGGTAGAGCTCGGAGCGTGGACTGCTGCCACGGGCCCTCGGTGGCCTCTGCGCTGTCAGGGGTTCACAGCCGACCCTGAGCGGAACGCATTTTTCCATGCTGCAAGCCGCCGCGATAGCCGGAGCAAGCTGTAGGATGCCTCTCTGAGATGCCTCGCCGCGTAGCTGCCTTCCTGATCGGCTGGCTTTTCGACCGGGCTGCCGCGCTGTCCTCCAGGGTGATCGGATACGGTTCTAGCGTAGAACCAGACCGCGTAGATCGCTTACTCACGAGTAGGATCACGTCTCGGGGTCACCAGATGTTGGATCGGGGCCGCGGGGCGGCCGTGAGGTCCCGGAGGAGACTGGTCAAGTAACGACACGAGACAAGATGGAGCGAAGACCAGTGGTTTATTGAGGGAAAATCATCATCATATATAGGAATTCAAGGCAGCATGTGATAGAATCGTCATCTGACAGAAAATCACATCACCTGTTTACCCGGGTTAATTGGGAATCTCTCTTGGGGAAGTTAATTAACTAAGGCAAATACTGACAGGGGAAATCCATTGTTCATGGCTTGCACAAGAGTAAATATGGCCACTATTTGCGCTAGGGTTTGGGCTAATCTGCAGGTGCGGAATTACCTAATTCCTAACTGCGAGTTAGACATTCAATTTCCTCCTGCCGGACTGCCTGTCAGGTCAGATATGGGTGAATCAATCTTATGACTATTAATCTGCTCCCCAATTTCTGTCCCCGCAGAACCCAGTGACCAGGAGCTTTCTCTACCGGTGTAGCCTCTGTCAGGGACAGTTATGCCAATTATGCTTGCGGATCCCGCAGACATGAAATTATATATAGTGACTAATCACAAAAATTATACTAACTGCAAAATATGTACGTGGGGGAAATCACCTGCACAGAGAAACAGCACAAAGATAACCTTGAGTTGCAATGATATTCCTAAGGTATGATCATTTAGCTCTTTAATAGATAAGAGCATATACTGTACAAAAGTGTTGCATGTAAGGACAGAATAATAGCAATAGCAATTACACTTATACCACCCCATAGCATAACGTTTAGTGCACTCTCTGGGTGGCTCACAAGTTAATTAGCCTTTTGCCCCCAACATACTGGGTACTCATTTAACTGACCTCGGAAGGATGGAAGGCTGAGTCATCCTTGAGCCACATCAGGATTGAACTCACAATGTTGTGGCTACAGTACAACAGTTTAATCACTGCGCCACCAGTACAGTGATTTCAATTCTCCCAGAGGCAACCAGCTGTGGAGTGTTTTGCACCGAAAGGCCTATGGGCATTGCGCTTTAATCAGAGTAAGGAATCTTTCTTTACTGCAGGATGGAATGAGATCCCGTCTTTGTCCCAGCTCCTGCCAACCTAGCAGTTTGAAAGCAAGAAATTGCAAGTAGATAAATAGGGACCACTTCGGTGGGAAGGAAACAGCGTTCCGTGCAATCCGGTGTGTAGTCATGCCTGCCACATGACCACGGAGATGTCTGCAGAAGCAGACAATGCTGTCTCTTCGGCTTTGAAACAGAGATGAAAACTTAACCCTAGAGTCGGATACGACTGGCTTTCGAGCAAGGGAAACCTTTACCTGTACCTTAGATTCCTAATATCAGCTTCAAATGAGTCATAGTTGCATTTTTTAATGAAGCTAAAATTTGAGGGGTGAGGAATAACCCCTAGTAGAACAATTTAGGAGGATTAGTTTGAAAGCATTCAGCATTAGTGGCCTGATGCTGGCTGGAGAAATGATTTTGCCCTAAAGACCCAAGATTGATGGGAAATAGCCAGTGAATTCTGGCTATTTAATTTTTTCATCTTATGCTGTATTTTAGATTTCAGGCAGTAGAAGAGAAGATGGGGAAAATTTCAAACAGAGGTAAAGAAATAGACTTAGTGTATTCTGATTTTCAGATTAATTCATCAGAGGTTTTTCAGGTTAAGACGTATTCTGAAGTAGTTAACAATTGCCTTCTTGTATGTAGTACTAACAAGAGTTAGCTGCAGGGTCACTGTCAACTTCTGCAAAAAATGCTCTACCAATGTTAGCTTCCAATAGCTCTGTTCAATAAATTCCCTGATCTCCCCACCTTTGACACTATCCATTCTCATCTGTTAATGTGACTAGATGCTGTCTAAGCAAAGCAAAAGCAATCACACTCATATACCACCCCATAGTGTTTAGTGCACTCTCTGGGCAGTTCACAAGTTAATTAGCATTTTGCCCCCAACATGCTAGACAGTCATTTTACTGATGTTAGAAAAATGGAAAACTGAGTCAATCTTGATCCCTGGTTGTGAGGACTGAACTCATAACCTTTTGTTTGCAGTACAGCAGTTTAACCACTGCACCACCAGGACTGTCCAATGGCTATTATGTACAAAGAGCGAAATCTAAAGTGTAATATTTAAGGTTTATGCTGAAACCTTTAAGAAAATTAGATCTGCAGTGTTTTTAAAAAGAAGGATAGACAGTGGACTCGTTGCAACCCAAAGGACTGCCAATTCCAAAGGAAGGGGTTTAACAATGTATTTAAACCCTTTGTTGTGCATCAATGGGGCATAAAAATTAGGGCCGTAGCCAGGATTCTAGATTTGGGAGGTGGTGGGTGTCAGGAGGTGCTAAATTACAGGAGGGGCAACAATGTCACACTCACATATATAACATTGGGGGGGGGCTGGCTGTTAGCTCAGGAGGGTTTTTGCCCCCCTGTGCCCTCCTGGCTACGGCCCTGATACAAATGCTAACCTTTGGGTGTAATTTAAAGGAGGCAGAAGCCAACCACTCGTATGTGCACCCTAACGTATATAATGCATACTACAGTGGAATCTAAGTTAATGTAATTAATGCGTTCTCCAGTGCGTTTCTTACAACGAAAATTATTTTAATCGAATTTCCCATAGGAATGCATTGAAAACCAATTACTGTAATCCATTCTGGGGGGGAATTCCGTAAACCGAGCCACTGTTTTCTATAGATTTCTTTTGTTATGCGATTTTCATGTTATCCAAGACGTTTATTAACTGAGGTTCCACTGTATTAGAAAATAGAGGTTGTTAAATCTTGGGTGAAGCTTATGCATTAAGCTAGCCTTATTCCAAAGCCAGACACGGGGAATTTGGCAGTGCTTTTTATTTGCTTGCAGTCTGTTGAGTTTGATAATTAGCTCATCCTCTTACCATTGCAATTCATGTTGTTTTCTCACATTTTTCACAATTGCCACCCTCCTTTGCTTCCTTGTGAGCGGCAGCAGATAATGTTGAAGGAAGGTTGCTTGAAAAAGGACACACCCATCAGTCACAAAATAAAACACACACATTCCAAGGCTGATATCCAAACAGATAAAAAACACTGCAAAACAGCCATATTCGTTTCTAACGGTCTTGCCATTATTGGGCTTTTTTTTTTCCGGCATAGAAAACCACCACCTCCTTCTGAATTTTTACAAGTGCTATGTCAGATTCACAAGCAGATGTAAAAAAAAAACAATCCAGGAGGGTTGACTATATATAAATCCAACAATCAAATTGGGACAACACCTTTATTAGGCACATTTAAAAAGGCACAAAATGTTCGAGTATCCTGGCCAACTGGGACTCTAAAAGTTCATTTCATCCAGCTATTGAATAAAGCTACCCAATTTACCTTCTATTGATTTTCCTTACTTGACCCATTAGCTACAATTACAGCTTCACAGTAGAGTGGCTTTCTATTTTCCATCAGTTGAAGAGGTTGTGAGCATTGATAGGTTAGACACAATTAATTGGAGATATTTGAGTTTTCTAGGAAGGCGATTGAAACATTTTTGCTTTTCCTATCTGCAGCAAACCTATGGGTTGTGAAACCATCTGACAAACCCCATGTGAATATCTGCAGAGTCTTCTGCTTCCATTATAGCTAAAAGGTAAAGGTAAAGGTTTCCCTTGCTCGAAAGCCAGTCGTATCCGACTCTAGGGTGCAGTGCTCATCTCTGTTTCTAAGCCGAAGAGCCAGCGCTGTCTGCTTCTGCAGACGTTTCCGTGGTCATGTGGCAGGCATGACTAGACACCGGAGTGCACAGAACGCTGTTTACCTTCCCACCGAAGTGGTCCCTATTTATCTACTTGCAATTTCTTGCTTTCGAACTGCTAGGTTGGCAGGAGCTGGGATGAAGACGGGAGCTCATTTCCGTCCTGCAGTAGCTAAAGGGACCCCCAAAGTGAGAAATGAAGCGGGAGAACAACTAACAGAACTCTATCGAGCCAGCAATTTGTTTACTGAAAATACATACTCCGTGCAACCTAATTTAGTTCCATGGATGTCAGTAGATGGCCAATGTAGAAATCAAATAGACTGTTGTAAGCCTGAGATGGTGGCGTATAAATTAAAAAAAAAAGTTAAAAATACATAATCAAAAGCAGAAGTTCATAGAATCACAGAATCATGGAACAATGGAGTTGTAAGGGGCATATAAGCCATCAACCCTCTGTCCAATGGAGGAATCAAAATCAAAGTGTACTAAAGGTTTTTTTTTTTTCTAATTTTCTCTTGAATGCCTCCAGGATTGAAAAGCTCAGGGTTCTCTAATCTGTCTGTGAAAACAATGCCTGGGTATGCAAAGTGATGCTCAAGATTTGACAGCAAAGAATGTTAACATATACAAAGTGAGAAAGGCCATATCAAGCTGAATTCAGACGAGAAGGAGGCATGAGAAATCAGAGTGCAAACATATGTTGGCTACTGTGGCTTAGTGGTTAAGACACTAAACTTGATGACTGGAAGGTCAGCGGGTCAGCAGTTCAAGACCCGAGTGCTGCATGATGGAGTGAGCTTCCATCTCTGTCCCAGGTCCTGCCAATCTAGCAGTTCGGAAGCAAGAAATTGCAAGTAGATAAATAGGTACCACTCCAGCGGGAAGGTAACAGCATTCCTTGCACTCTTGTGTCTAGTCATGCATGCCGCATGACCACAAAAATGTCTGCAGATGCAGGCAGCGCTTGCTCTTTGGCTGTAAATGGAGATGGGCACCAAACCCTTGAGTCAGATACAATTTGCTTCCAAGCAAGGGCGACCTTACTGAAGCACAGCAAGGACTTTCAGAAGAAGTCAGTTTGTATTTTACAGATTGCAGCAAAAGCTTTGACTGTATGGAACTCAGAAAGCTATGAAATGCTGTAAAATGGATAGATGTGTCACATTTTATTGTTCTGACATACAAGTTTCCCTGTCCCCCATATCTGTGGGGGAGATACATCCCAAAATCTTACATGGCTGCCTGACACTGTGGAAAGCACTAAGCCCTGTGCTTTAGCACACATACCAAAGTCATAGAAGCAGTGATGGTGATGGAAATGCCTCTGTGATTTTCATATACACTCATGAAATAGCTCCCTTGGAAAAACCATTGTTTAGAACAGGGGTTCTCAACCTATGGCCCATGGGCTAGACCTGGCCCGCAGCACCATTTCATGTAGCCCATGTCGCTGCTGCCACCATCACCGGAAGTGGAAACAGACACGTTTATGATAGCTGTAAATGTGCCCGCAGCTTTCATAAATGCATTTGCAACAGCCACGGAAGCATTTTACGGCAGCCTTTACAGTGGGGGGAACCACCAGTCCTGCCTGTTCAGCTGTCTGAAGGGGTGTGGTCTGTCCCACAGCTTTAAAAGGTTGAGAACCCCTGGTTTAGGACACATTTCTTTCTCAACATTACATTGTATATAGTAGCCTCTGGTAACGAATTATGGTAATGCGCTTGGAAATACATATATGTTATGAGGGGACTGCAGTGGCTTAGTGGTTAAGATGTTGAACTTGACGACTGGAAGGTCGGCAAGTCAGCAGTTCGAGACCCAAGCACTTCATGACAGAGTGAGCTCCCATCTCTGTTCCAGCTCCTGCCAACCTTGCAGTTCAAAGGCAATAAATTGCAAGTAGATAAATACAGTGGTGGGCTCCAAAAAATTACTACCACACTGTGGGCATGGCCAACTCAATGGGTGAAGTCAACTTGGTGGGCATGGACAATTCAGTGGGTATGTCTAGGTGACTGAGAGCTATCTAGTCATGCCTGCCACATGACCATGAAAATGCCTGCAAACACAGACAAGCACTGGCTCTTTGGCTGTAAATGAAGATGAACAGTACACCCTAGAGTCGGATACGACTGGCTGTTGAGCAAGACTACAGTTGGATACGACTGGCTTTTGTTTTTTGTGGTCATGTGGCAGGCCTGACTAGACACCTGCGTGCACGGAATGCTATTAGTCCCCCTCCATCTCTCTCTCTCTCTCTTTTACACACACACACACACCGTCAAAGTCCTCATACTTAAGTGAAAAGATATCAGAGAGTAAACAAAACAAGACAAAAGACAAAAAGGCTGTGGCACCTTAAAGACTAACTCCTGTATTTTAATGTTAGCTTTCATGGACCAAGTCATGGGCCTGAAATGGCTCCTCCTCCTCCCTGCCCCTGGCTCCAGCGGCTCTTCCTCCTCCTGTTCTTCTTGGTTCCTGGTCACACCCGGAGTACGAGGAGAGGAGAAGGAGGGTGGGGAGGGGAGGGGAGGTGGAGATGGTGGGGAGGGGAGGTGGGCGTGGCCAGCTGGTTTTGCTACTGGTATACACGATCCGGTGCAAACTGGCTGGTGCCCACCACTGAAATCAAGCCATATGAGGAAAGACTGAAGGAACTGGGCATGTTTAACCTTGAGAAAAGGAGACTGAGAGAGGATAAAATAACACTCTTCAAATACCTGCAAGATAACCATAAAGAGGAAGGGAAGGATCTGTTCTACATCATCCCAGAGTGCAGGACACATAATAACAGGCTGAAACTACAGAAAGCCAGATATAGGCTGAATATTAGGAAAAACATCTTAACTGTTAGAGCAATACAACAGTGGAACCAACTACTTTGAGAGGTGGTGAGTGTTCCAATACAGGAAGCATTCAAGAGAGAATTGGACAGCCATCTATCATATCTGCTTTGATTTGGATTCTTGCATTGAGCAGGGGGTTGGACTCAATGGCCTAAAAGACACCTTCCAACTCACTGATTCAAAAACCAAGCAACAGCAGTCCAATAACCTTCATCCCTGGGGCAGCTGGGGGAAGGGGCAGCTCTTATATAGCCCAGCTGCCCAGGGCCTCCAGTTCAAGCCGATCATGCTCCAGAACCTTCCTCAGGACCCTCATGTGGGGCCTAGCAACTGCAACAGGGTGAGGGTCCAACCCTGCAAGCACTAGAGCTGCCCTCCTGTGAGCATCAAAGCTACCTCTAGGGAACTCATCCTACAATGGAGCTACTGCAGATCTTGACAATATGAATGTAAAAGCTGGACAGTGAGGAAATCTGACCAGAAAAAGTCCATTTGTTTGAAATATGGTGTCAGATGACAGTTTTATTGATACCATGATTGCCAGAAAGACAAATAATTTGGTTGTAGATCAAATCAAGCTCGAAAATGGCTAATCTAAGGTTATTATACTTTGGATATTTTATGAAAAGACAATAAAAACCGTGTGTGGCGGGGTGGGGGCAGTAATACTAGGAAATGTGAAAGGCAGTAGGGAAAGAGAGGTTGTATATACAATGTATTGTCTTAAAAAAGGAAGCCATAGCTTTAAATTTAAATGACCTGATCTAAGTTTACATGACAACAATAGGACTTTTTGGAACTCATCTTATATATCACTAAAATCAAGGTGTCCTCCCGTTTGTTATTCATTCAGGATGACACCTTAGCACCCACGCCTACCAGACCCACACAGCCACCTACCTGCTGCACCTGGCAAGGTTGGCATGGGGTCCTGGCAGCGCCCCCTGCATTCCTTCACCCCAAAAAGAGGTTGCGCAGGGGCACCCCCACCCACCCCGAAGTTCTCTGGAAGTCCTCCGATGGAGGCTGGGTCCCCTTCAACTGGGCCTGCGCAGCAGGCCAGGTCAGGCTGCACTGCACATGCCCCAACAGAGGGCACTGCCTCAACCCGGATATCTGTGGTTGAGGCAACACATCCACGAGGCGCGCCAGCCATTCCACGGCTGAGTGCGCTAGTGGGAGGCCACAGGAAGCGCGACTTCCGAAGTCCCACACACTCAGAAGGCTGCCAAGTGCGCAAGCAGCAACACCGGGCGGGCACTTCCCCGGTGCCGACACAGCCGTGGGCAGCACTGGCCCAATCAAACACTCTGTGACACTTTGGCAGAGATGACACTGACTGAGGTCTGGACCGGGCAGGTGCTTCCGTATTCTCTGTCAGCCATTGGGGTGCCCGCCCACCCTGCCCCCGCCGCAGTCACCAGCGTGGATCAAGACGCCGAGGGAGGGACAGTACAACTGCCAGGTAAGCCTGGCATCAGTGGGGTGACTGATTGCCTGTGGGGGGAGGGTGATTGCGGTGCCTGCCTGCCGGGGGCGCTGCCTGGGCAGGGGGAGGAGGATAAGGCTTCTGCTGCCTGCCTGCCTGCCAGCGGAGAGAGGCAAGAAGAGCTGGGGGAACCTGCCTGCCCACTGAAGGGGGGCCGAGTTGACTGCCTGCCCACAGGAGGGCCAGGGCATAGGGTGCCTGTCTGCCCACAGAGGAGGCCAAGGTGTGGGGTGCCTGTCTGCCCGTGGAGGAGGGTGGGCTGGTGGTGCCTACCTGGCCACAGGGAGGGAAGGTGAGTGGGGTGCCTGCCTATCCATGCATGGGGGCCTGGGGTGACTCCATGCCCATAGGGGTGGGGCGAGGGCCTGCCCATGTGGGGGGAAGGCTTGGCAAGCCTGCCTGCATGGGGTGGGGAGCCTGCCTCCCCATGGGGGCACAAACAGAGCTGGGGGTGCCTGCCTGCCCACAGAGGGGGGCCCTGGGTGACTGCCTACCCATGGGGGGGAGCTTAGGGTGCCTGCCTGCCTGTGGGGGAGGCACGAGGGCTTGGGGTGCCTGCCTGCCTGGGGGGGGGGGCTGGGACCGATAGCTTGGGATGCCCACCAGCCCGAGTGGTGGTGGTTTATTGCCTGCCTGCTGGGGGCTGCCACCCTTCTGTTTCACCAACAGTTAGGTCTGGTGCCCCTGGTGGGTGGGCAGGTATGACCTCACATCCACATGGGTCCCACACCCGGGCAAGGCCGGGTACCCCTGCTAGTTGATTCCTAATAACCAACCTTTGTAGGCATGGGCAAGCTGCACAGTTCCACGGTGTCCCCAGAAGAATGGAATGGTAAACCACTTCACCAGATTCTGTTCTTAAGAAACAAAAATGATCGCTATAAGTGGGAATCAACTTCATGGCATACAATTATTATTTATTTCTAAGACTGCCCTAAATTCAAAGCAACCTGATGTAATGTAACTTTTTAATGAACATAGCCTTTGTTCTCTATGTGTCCTGTAATTAGTTCCTCTTGTCATTTGTAATTGTCTCTCTCCAGTTCACAATTTTTTGTTCAGATTCCAAATCATGGCTTTAAGAAACTATCTCGCTACATTTGAAAACAAGTCAGCTGATCAGGGTTTTTCATTTTAATAGGGAAACTAAGGTTTCTACTCAGAAAAAAATGCTTAATGAATAGTTCTTTGACTTGAGACTGCAGTCCTCAGTTCCTATTTTACAATAATTCCCATATAAATTAATACTTCTTGCATCAAAGTCAGTGTGCTCAAGGTTAGTCTGTCTCTACAAGGAAAAGAACCCAAGCAATCATTTTCAAAATCATCTGCAATCTTAGACATAGGAACAATAGAATGTGTTTGTGCAAGGCAGAATATCTAGCCAGCTCTTTTCCAGCCTGGAAGCAAAGATAGCAGGTATAAAAAACAGACAGAGAGGTTGTTATGGAAACGAGTCTCCGAAGATGTTTTCTTTCCACATGAAGCTGTAGTCTGAATTAAAGGCAGCTAAAGAAAGATGCAGGGCTCGACATTTTTAGAAAATACCCCAGGTCGCCAAAATCCTGCTCACACTCCATGGGAACTAAGGGTGTGACTACAGTGGCTCTTTGGGTGAGGGATGGTGGTATAAATAGGGTTGCTTCAGCTGGAGGAGAAAGTGATAAGGCAATTTGGTGCGATCCTCACATCCAAACGGCATACTAACCTCATTAATATTTTCAGTATTGTAAAGTGGCTTAATAAGCTAGCCACTTCAGGATGTCAGCATACGGAATACTTTTCTTGCTCTTCTGTGAAGGATCAGGAGAAGTGAAATTACATTTTCCCCTTTTTATTCTGCTAGACCATCACTGACAGGTGGTTAACTAACCTGACAACCCTAAGGACTAATGGCCATGGGTGGTGAAGTCCACAGGGAAGGGTGATGGTTCCCAAGTGGACTGGGTCTGATGAGGACTTTGCATGCTAAAGGGCTCAGAATCAGAAAGTGACTCATGGAACTGGATCAGTGGTACAAGTGCCAGGCTGCGATGTAGAAGGCAAATGGAAGGCCACCGCATTATATTGCCCCAGGACATCCTCATGGCTAATTGCCATGATGATCGCCAATATTCAGAATCTTAACCTATAAATCCAGGGGTTAACCGTTGGAACTGGCTATAGGTTGCTATGCCTCGCCCTACTTGCCTGCACTCACCCTTCCTGCACACGGCCGATTTGGGTCCGCAGGTCAACGAAGGATTGAGAAAACCGACAGTGGGGCAACAGCCCCACAAACGCGAAGAAAGGGAAACAACTTCACTTCCCAACATTCCTTGCGCCGCGCCGTGCCAGAGCCAATCAGGCTGAGTGGCTCTTGCACGGCACAGCGTTCGGAAACGCGCCGCAGCCAATCAAAAGAAAACCATTTTTAAAAGACGCAGCACAGACACAAAGCACCAACCCATAACTACAAGCCCCAGCGTCCTGCACGCCATGAGCGCGCAGAATGCTGAGGAAGCTGGTGCCCAAAAAATAAAACAAAAACACCGGGAGAGCAAGTCCGCCAAGCCGCGGGAACCAAAGCCCCCCTCCCCAACGGCGCCTGAAGCTCCTAATCGGAGTTTCCCCTTTAATATCACTGGGTGGGGGGGGGGTGTTGTGCTCCCCCTCTCTACTGGCTCCCCTGGGGTTGAGAGGGTTGGGGGGACCAAAGGAGCCTGTCTCCCCAACCCTCCTGACCCCAGGGGACCCAGCAGAGAGGGGATTCCCCTCCCCCCCCCACATACACACGCCCCATATTAAAGAGAAGAAACCAAGCAGTTACTTCTCTTTAAAAACAGAGGGGGGGAATCCCCCTCTCGATGGCTCTCCTGGGTCGTTGGTGAGGGGGGCTTTGGTTCCCGCGGCTTGGCGGACTTGCTCTCCCGGTGTTTTTGTTTTATTTTTTGGGCGCCGGCTGCCTCAGCGTTCTGCACGCTCATGGCGCGCAGGACGCTGGGGCTTGTAGTTATGGGTTGGTGCTTTGTGTTTGTGCTGCGTTTTTTTTAAATGGTTTTCTTTTGATTGGCTGCGGCGCATTTCCAAACGCTGCGCCGTGTGAGAGCCTCTCAGCCTGATTGGCTCTGGCGCGGCACAAGGAATGTTGGGAAGTGAAGTTGTTTCCCTTTCTTCGCGTTTGTGGGGCTGTTGCCCCACTGCCGGTTTTCTCAATCCTTCGTTGACCTGCAGACCCAGATCGGCCGAGTGCAGGAAGGGTGAGTGCAGGCAAGTAGGGCAAGGCATAGCAACCTATAGCCAGTTCCAACGGTTAATCCTTGGATTTATAGGTTAAGATACATAAATGGAGACCGGGCTGGATTTCTTAAAGGAAGACAGATGTCAGACCTAACAAGAATATTTTGAAATTTAATTAATGTTAACTTATCATAAAAGGGTAAAACTGGGGTTAATAGCAATAGATATTTTAAAGTGTTTGATTCAGTTCAATTTACAACATGAACAGAATGAATCCAAGAGATGGGATTTGGATTTAAACTCCAAGGAATAATAACGCAAATTTATAATAACAATAAATCCTTTGTATTAGTGAATGATGGCATAACAGAGGACAATAAGCTAGAATGTGGTAGAAAACAGGGCTGCCTATTGTCCCCAATTTTATTTATTTTTATGATGGAATTACTGGCAAATGCAATAAAACAGGATAGAAATATTGAGGTTACAGAAGAGATTAAAATTAGTTTGCAGATGATACAATGTTTACAATAAAAAATCCAGTTAAAAACATGCACAGGGTGCAAGAATCTTTTTTTAAGGTTAAAGTTACAGGTCTTTTAAAAAAGACTGAAATCATCTTATGCAACAAGACTAATTAATATAGACATAAGAGATGAGAAGACTATATGGGATAAAAGTTAAATCAAGTCTTAAATATTTGGGAATACATATCACAGACAAAATTCATGATATAGAAAGGGTAACCCATGATAGGAAGAACAACGAAACTGAAGAGTTATTTGAGAAGTACAAAAAGCTAAAACTATTGTGGTTTGGCATAGTAACATTTTGTAAAATGAAGACTATGCCATTAATAAATTATTTATTTGAAATGATAACAATAAAAGTCACAAATATAGCGATGAAAAAATGGCAAGGGATGATAATTAATTTTTGCAATGGCTATAAGAAACCAAGATTGAACAAAAGTCTGTGGCATGTTTCCCAAAAGAAAAGAGGATTAGGGGTACCTAATGTGAGAGATTACTATAAAGCAGGGGAGGCCAATCTTTTTGCCCATGGTGGCCTGACCACACTCCTGGAACAGCTGTGTGGGCTGGACCACAACCCCTGGAAGTAGAAGTAGGCTTATAAATGCACCCACTTCCGCATTTATGTCAGCTGCTGGCACAGTTACGCATGCACGGGCACATTTTACAGCTGACATAATCATGCCCACTTCTACTTCTGGTTGTGGGAGAGATGGCAACAGGTCAGTTGGAATGGCATTGTGGGCCGGGTCTGGCCTGTGGGCCGTAGATTGGGAACCCCTGCTATAAAGAATGTTAGTCTATAATGAAAATATTAACAGAGGAGAAGTTAATATGGAAAAACTTGGAGTGAAGAGAAATTGCAGAGAAAGGTAAGGGATAGTTTTTTTTGACAATCTGAAAAAAGGGGACAAGAAAAAGATACATGTGTTTTGTGAAAATACCTTAGAAACATGGAAATTTGTGCAGTGACGTAATCGTGTGGCAGAGCAAAACAATATTGTACAAGGCAATTCTAAAAATGGGGGATCTTGAGTGTGATCTGTACTGTGATGCATGCAACATGGGGTAGGAGAGATAGGAACACTTTTAAACAAAGATGGCATCATATCTCTGACACTAATTTACTGACTGGTCTTTGGCTTAACGTGTATCTTCTTATTCCTATCAGGAGAGATAGATGACTTCCCCCCACCCCACCCCAAATGGTAAATGGGAGATCTCCCCCATGTAGTCTAACTCACAGGGTTGCTGTCAGGCACCTGGTACTGTCTTCAGTATCTTTGTAGAAAAGTGGAATATTAATTAATTTTATGTTATCTCAGTTGTTAACATCTGTGGATTAAGCAAGGTTTGCAAAATGCCACTGGAATCTGCATCTGTAATTTGAAGCATGCAGCATGGAGCAGAGGAAAAAGAATGCTCTTTTCAGCAGTGGTGGAATTATGCCTCTGGCACTGATTCATTGGCTGGCCTTGGGTCTATGAAAACCATTAATTGACTTTGGTTTCAAAGTTGAGAATTGCAAATCTCTCCTATGACAAGTACTCGACAACTTTGCATCTACAGTTTTAAGTGGGAGATCGTCCCACATAACCTACCTCACAGGTTGGTTGTTATGAGTACCATGGGTGCTGCCTTCAGCAACTTAGAGAAGAAGTTGGATATAAAATGAACCATGAGTTATGTATGTACAATGTTGCTTTAAGAGATGTTGCCTCAAACGTATGAATGTAACCTGACCACAATTACAATAGGGGGCAGCTGCGAGCGTTCTACTCACATGGTTCACATTCACCAAATCACCAACAGCCGCGGGAACCTTTCCCGTACTATCACTACCTGCAGATGGTGGGCGTGACTGGGACGACGTCACGCCGGTGGCAGCCAATGAGCCACCGTGCAACAAGATTCAAATGTATTGAGCTACTGTATATAATGTGATGTACCTCCGCCATTACCACATGTTCATACTGACCATCAATAAATAAACCTGTGTTAGTCCTTCCTGCGACTCCTTCTTTGTCTTCCGTGCAAGACACTAAACCATGCCAAATGGAGTTTCAGTGTCAATCTAAGGGGCTGCACTGGCTCATTGGTTAAGAAGCTCACCTTGTTAGCTGGAAGGCTGGCAAGTTGGCAGTTCGAGACCCAGGTACTGCATGATGGATTGAGCGCCCATCTTTGTCCCAGCTCTTGGGGACATGAAAGGAGTCTCATTCAGGCATCCCCTGAGCAGAGCTTCTCCAGCAAAAAGCTTTGCAACCCAGAATAATTTCTGACATGAAATTATTATTATTGTTAGTGGGCAATCTTTGCTAACTCTGAGCTCTTCTCCTTTAGTTTATTTCAAAAGGCAAGGTGACGTCTTTTAGAAAACATACAGGCAACATATTCATAGAGTTTTTGGTGCAATAAAGCTTTTCTTCCTTAAGTTGCTTAACCCAATGCAAGGGTTCAGAAAGTAGAAGATAGCTTTCTAGTCTACATTCTGCAGAGCAAGCATGGCAACATTAGTTTACCGAAGAGGTTTAAAGGGGTGTGTGTTTCTGTTGTATGTGTTATACTTGCTCACATCTTTGCTTCACTATTTCGTTAAGTCCAAAACAGCCCTTCAAAATATTTTTGACACAAAGGGACTACAGCCATATCCCAGCTGTCCTCGCTTGTGTTATCTCCCAGCAGCCATAGTACAGATCATGTATTCACTTTCTGGGGTTTTCTAGCACTGGGTAATTCTGCATCATGAAAGTTTTGTTGGACTTTGTGTGTATATGTATATGAGAGGGAGCATAGGTAAACAGAAAGAGCATCCTCAAAGTGTTGTGTTCAAGTGTTATTTATTAAAACCGCTATTAGTGCCGTAAAGTCTATGGCGGAATAGCGCGCCTTTTGCAAAGGCGGCAATTTCAAACTACTGTCAAAATAGCCGATTCGTCAGTACAAACTTCCAGCTTCCCCGGAAGCCTGCAGAAATGTATCAACCTGTGCAACTGCTGTTCTCACTGTATATAAACTGGCCAGATTGTACATGTTCCCCAGTCTGGCATCTCTGAGCTGAATAATAAATCACTTGTGTTTTACCCAATCCTGCTGGTCAGAATACTTCTTAAGCGCCGGACTCAACACAAAGATTGTGGTATTTTTGAACCACAATAGGGCGTACCTATAGCGCAGCCAATCTTTCTCACACTAGGTCAGGGGAAAGGAATGACAGAATGGATTCATCAAAAGGTGGCTTCATTTTGGCAGTTTCACATCTGGCCTAGTCATGGAAGAAGAGGAAGAAGAAGATGAATGATAGGGGGAGCACATACGTGTGCCTTTGAGAGGCCATTTAGGCCCAGCTCACAGACTGAGAGAGGCCATGGGGAAGGGAAGACCCCAAGAGGTCAAGCCTTTCAGAGCACACTGACACAACTGAAGCTGATTAATGAGAAACAGCTGGATGAAACTGATTGGACAGGGAGAAAAGAGGAGAAGAGGAAAGGTGCAGAGAATGGTCTTTGGCTATGGTTGCAAAAGAACAGGCTGTATGACAGAATGCAAAGAAGACTGGGCTGCTGTGTTTTGTGCAGCAGAAGCAATGGAAGAAAGCCAGGCAATCTCTTTTCATCCAGCTAGGTGCCAGAAGCTAAGAAATCCAACCCTTTCTTCTCCTTCAGCAACCAGTTCCTTATGCAGCCATTGAACAATAGAGGCAAATAAGAAGAACCATGCTGAAGAAAAGGGTGGACCATGAAGAACTGCTGCGCCTACATCCTTCCATCATTTGTACAAGCCCTGCCTGTATAGTGACAAGAATGTCTCAAACCTACACCATTTGAGAAAATATACCCTCTTGTTGGTATCACTCCACCTAAGATAAGGAGAGAATTAGCAGTGGACGCCGAGAGGTCTAAGCAAGAGAATGACCCTCGACAAGTCCGCCAGCTCAGATCCAGGAAGAGCTTTATGGCACAAACAAGCAAACATTCTTGAGGGTATGCAAGAGCAAAACCAAATTAAATCATGGAGGAAAGGAGATCACTGAACAAAGAATAACATTAATAGAGGATCAGGCTGAAGAACTCAAACCCCAATACGTCACTTGGAGGACCCTGAATAGGCTAAGGGTTGGAGTGCCTAAATGCAAGACTAACATTGGCGGACAAAAACATGCTGCATGAATGTGGAGAGATACAGAATTTTGCTCACTTGCTGGTCTGCCAGAAACATGCACCAATGAGGACTTAAGTTTGGCTGACAACAAAGCGGCTTCATTTTGACAGTCCAGGGTTTGACTGGGACTCGGAAGAAGTTCTGCCTGCATGAGGCAAGCTCATTCCTCTCATTGGCTTCTTAAGCCTTGGACTTGAGGGGTTTTCACTGTGGATAACTGAGGGTCCAGACAGCTAGGAAGGGCTTGTGATGGTAACTTCTGAGATTGTGGGAGAAAGTACAGTGGGAGAAGTTCTTGTTCCTTTAATAAAAACTGTTGCAAGCAAGGTAAGTGATTCAGAGCCCATGGTGTTTGACCTGACCCCATCAGCATCCTGGGATGGGGCTTGGTGGTGTGCCCAGTATACTTCAATTTCTATTTTTAAAAGCCAAAACATTTAGTTCTTCAAATACATACACACTGGGGGCGTGGCTAAGATGGCCGACGAGTAACATCTTGATCCGGACGCTCGCACTTAGCAAAGTGGTAATCAGTGTGATGGAGTGGAATGGAAAAATTTTAAAGTGGTAATTTCTGTGGATAAGACTCCTGCTTGCCTTTCTGGAAAATTTCGGGAAGTTTTGAGGTCGGACGGTCGAAGTTCGGGAGGTTTTCCTGGGTGGGTGAGGCCTGCGACGGCAATCACGGCTTCTCTGCCGAGGAGCCGAGAACGGGACCAGCGAGACTGCGGAGGAGTACTGGAATTGGCAAGAAACTGTTTGGCATGAAAAAAACTGCATGTAAGTGCATGAAAGGACATATGGAATATTAAAGCTTAAAGTTGGCTGGGGACTTTGCTTAGAAGACAGAGCCTGGACTCTGAAATGGAAATGGGTGGAAGTAGTTGAAACCGAGTGGCTGTTTCGTTAATGGCGGCGGTCCTGGAAAATGAAAGTGATCGTGTCTGGGCTTTTGGTTTCTTCGCACCCCAGGAGAACCGCGGCACGTTTTGGCGATAACAAAGTGGTTTAAAAAGCTATTGTTTGGGCTATAATATCGGAAGGTAGTAGTGTGTTTCCCAGCTTGAAGTGTGTGGTAAAAGTTTGCGGTTCCACAGAAGAAGAAGGGGGGTCTCAACTCTGAAGTTAAGGAAGCCGCTGAATAATGGCGCTTTGATTTGTCCGCCTCAAGAGAAGGTTTAATAGGGCTTTTTTTTCCGCCCCTTCACCGTGTGGATTACAAATACTTTTTTTCTTCTGGAATATATAGCTTCTCACGCCTTTTTCCTTTCCTGCTTGGATTTTGGGCTTCTTCTTCCTTTCATTTCCCCCTCCCTTTTTTTTGGCGGCTCGGGCTTAAACGAGAAGTTTTGGGTGACTGTTTCCTTGGAGCCTTTATTTTTGTAGTTTGGAAAACAACCAGCTGGATTGCTTGCCTTGGGGAAACGGATCCGTTGTGGACTCTGCTGCCTGTTGGGAGTACAGTTTGATTCCTTCTGCCTTTTTTGTGGAATACAGTATTTAAATTGGATTTCTTCCTACACACAAGTTTTCCTTCTGCACTTGTGGAACCAGGGGTTCCAGTGTTACAGGTTTTATCTGATTGACTAATTTCCACAACGTTCTGCAACATTGGACTTTGATATACTGTATTATTATGGATAAAGGTACAAGAGGGAAAGCAAAGGAAGAAGAGCCAGTTGTTAAGCCTAAGAAGAAAGAAAAAGTACCAATGGAGGAAACTTCTCAGTCTTCATCTCCCCCTACAGTGTCCTACGATCAAACCCAAATTATGGTGGAAATTGGCAAGTTGTTTCAGAAATTGGAGAAGAATGAGGATTCAAGGGTGAAAGATAGAAATGAAATGATGAAAAAGCAAGATAAGGTGGTATCATCTGTTGCAGATTTTTCAAAAAAGGTAGATTTAAGTTTGAAAAAAATAGAGGGAAATGTGAAATTGGTTCAAACTGAGGTAATTGCCATAAAAAGGAAATAAAAGGGACTCAGGAGGTGGTACGGGAGAATAAGCTGAAATTGGATGAACAAGAGAGAAGGATTGATGCTGTGGAAGATATGATGAGAAAGCAGAACATTGTGATCCGTCAGGTCATGGAACGGACACCGGATTTGTTAAGAGAAAGAGTGGTTCAGTGGTTAAATGGTTTGAATATGGGAAAAGAATTTGTCCAGGAAGATTTTGTAAGTGTATTTCGGGTGGGCCCAAGAAGAGGGAGGGTGGTTCAAAGAAATGTGTTGGTAAAATTTGCAAATTGGGCCGATAAGCTAAGAGTAATGGCCCATTTGAAACGAGCTGGTCCTGATGCCCTGAAATTTGATGGTTCTGACGTAGAAGTTTATAATGATATATCATTGAAAGAAAGAACGTGGGGATATAAGATGAGGCCTGTAACTAAATTGTTGATGAGTAAAAATATAAGGTATAATTGGAGATTTCCACAGCAACTGCACTTTTTCTATGACAAAAGAATGCAAGTAATTGATGAAGGGACCAATCCATTGGAGTACTTGAGCTTGTTGGAACTGGTTAAAATAGATTCGGAAGAATGGATAAATCTTAAGAAGGAATTGATGGAATCGGGAGCTTTGTGGAGGGAGTATGAGAGGGAGGAAGCTGGTGGGGCAACAGGTGGAACACCGCAGCGAAGGGAAGAGGAGGAGGAGCTGTCGTTGATCATGGTGGAGGAGGAGACAAGTAAGGAGCAATGAGATTTAGATTATAACAATTTAAAATATTTAACTGATATAGAAAGGTGAATAGCGCATAGCACCGGTAGGAAGGCACATCTTGCATGTCCCCCCTCTCCCCTCTTTGGTGGTCAAAGGCAGCTTTTTTTGTAAGAAGGTGGGGAGAGAAATATTGTGTGTTGTATGTAGCTTTATGTGGTATAGGGGTAAGGGGTTGTTGGTGGCACGCCCAATGGAGAGTTTAGAGCTTAGACAGGAGATAGGTTATGGGTAGTATTAAAATAATATCTTGGAATGTGAAGGGTACAGGTTCTGTTCTTAAGAGACGGAGATTGGAATTGGCGCTGAAGAAAGATAGACCCGATATATTGTTTTTACAGGAAACGCATCAGAAGTCAAAAGACACGAATAAACTTTTTTTGGGATGGATGCAACATTATGAGATGGCGTTTGGAACTTCAAAAGCAAGAGGGGTAGCAATCATGATTTCTAAAAAACTAGGATTTGAGATTACAAAAAGTATTGTTGATCAAGAGGGCAGATATTTGATTGTGAGAGGAAAAATGGAGGATGAGGAAATCATGTTGGTAAATATTTATGCTCCAAACGATCATCAAGCGGAATTCTTAGAAAAGGTTCGGAAAATAGTGGAATTAGAGAATGTTTCAAAAATCATTGTGGCGGGAGATTTTAATTTGATAAGGTCGGGACTAGACTGTACAAACATAGCAAGAAGTGGAATTGGTTTGAAAGGGAAGGTTCTGGATAAATGGATGGATGCAATGGGTTTGAAGGATTCTTGGAGAGAGTTTAAGGGCTCAGAAAGGGCATATTCCTTTTTTTCACATGTTCATGGGACCTACTCAAGAATAGATTATGTTTTTCTTACGGAAAATTTGATCAAAGATATAGAAGGAACGGAAATGGGGATCATTAAGGAATCGGACCATGCTAAAGTATATTTGGAATTGAAAATACAAAAAGATATTCGAAGAGGACGAAGTTGGAGGTACGATCCTAATTTGTTTAAAGATCAGAAGTGTAAAAAGCAGATTATGGAAAGTTGGAAAGAAAGTTGGCAGTGGAACGATAATAATGAGGTTAATTTTAATGTTGTATGGGATACCATGAAGTCGGTTTTTAGGGGGGAAAGCAAAAAGTTGGCGAGTTATAAATATAAAAGATATAAAGTAGAACAGATTGAAAAAGAAAGAGAAATAAAGCAGTTACAGGAAGAGCATGCGAAAAGTAAAGATAAAAAAATCCTCACGAAATTACAAAGACTTAAAGCAGAATTAATGGGTAAGGATATTGATAAAGTTAAACGAGATTTGATTTACTTAAATAGAGAATACTTTGAATTTAGTAATAGAAGCTCAAAATTATTAGCAAGAGCAGCCAAGGCTAAAAGGGAAAAAAGAGAAATAGGGGTATTGGTTAATAAACAAGGCTTAAGGTGTGATAAGAATAGAGATAAATGTAAAATTGTTAGGGAATTTTATCAAGCATTATATGCAAAAAAGGAAGTAGATTTGGATAGGCTCAAAAAGATATTGGAGAGACAGTTAGGGAATGGAATAAAACAAGAACATAGAGAGAAAATGGAGGAAAGGATCAGTGATAAAGAGGTTAAGGAGGTAATTAGTGGGTTGAAGATGGGGAAAGCTCCGGGGGATGATGGATTATCGACAGAGTTTTATAAAGAATTCAAAGAAGTAGTGGTTCCAAAATTGGTGAAGATATATAATTACATTTTAGATGGAGGATCAATCCCAACTTCATGGTATAACACTACAATCGTTCTACTGCCAAAGCCTGGTAAGAATCTGGAAAGAGTGGAATCGTACAGACCAATTTCTCTTATAAATCAGGATGCCAAGATATTCACAGCAATTCTGGCTAATCGTCTAAATCGTTTTATGGGGGAATACATAAATGTTGATCAAGTTGGGTTTTTAAAGGGTCAGCATATGGCGGATTTGACTAGAACGGTATTAGATTTAATTGATAATGTTAATCAAACAAAGGAAAAGGTAGGCTTATTATCATTAGATATTTTTAAGGCATTCGACTCATTACAGTGGTCCTCAATCAAGGAAATAGTTAAAAATTACGGGTTTGGGGATAGATTTAATAGGGCAATAGATTTATTATATCAAAAAGGGAATGCTAGGATTAGGGTAAATGAGGAGCTTACTGATGTGGTAAATCTAGAGGCAGGTACTAGGCTGGGCTGTCCATTATCTCCTATCCTGTTTATTATGGCAATGGAGATATTAGCTAAAAATATAAGGGATGATTTAAAATAGAAGGGATAATGGGTAATAAAGTGAGTATGTATGCGGATGATACATTGCTTACGGTGAAACATCTGGAGCTGGTAATGGACAGGATTAAAGATCATCTACAGGTATTTGAAGCTATAACTGGATTAATGATAAACTGGGATAAATCAGAATTGATGTTGTGTAATTTGGGGGTAGGTGAGATGGACAGGATAGTGGAAGTGTTTAATATACAAATTAAAGATAAGCTGAAATATTTGGGGATAATTATTTCAAACAAATTAGAAGAACTTAAACGATTGAACTATGACAGCTTGAGAGCCGAATTTAAGAATAAAATACAAGAGTTTCAGAAGTTGAAGCTGTCATGGTTCGGAAGGATTTCAATTTGTAAAATGATATTGCTACCAAAGCTTAATTTTTTATTTGATGCATTAGCGATCCATTTGAAGGAGAAGGAGATTAATGAGTTTCAAAAGATGTTTAATTGTTTCTGTAATGGAGGTAAAAGATCTAGACTTTCAAAGAAGCTCTGGTATCTGTCTCAGAAAGAAGGGGGTCTGGGCATGCCAAATTTGTTAGCATATTATCGTGCATTTCAAATTAAGAATGTTGTGAAAATTTTGGCAAGAGAAAAGACAATTTGGGAGCAACTGGAGATGAAAGAATATAAAAATATTGGCAATATGATTTTTTTGGGAATAAAGGATAAGTTGAAAAAGCCAAATAATACTATGATGAGAGGTCTCATGGAAGTGTGGGAAAAGGTAACGATAGATATGGTCCCAAATCTTTCTCCAATTTTGGAATTGACTGATATGGTGTGTTTCCCAATAAAATTAGATAAGGAAAAAAAGGAAATGTTGGTTAAAAATGGGATGTTTTTACTGAAGGACTGGCTGAAAGCATGTGATGATGATATTAAGAGGAAAAAATGTTTGAGAAGTTAAATTTGGACTGGTTTCAGAAATTAAGGGTGGATAATTGGAATAAAAAATATAAAAGAGAAGTAGCGATAGATAGAACT
This sequence comes from Bradypodion ventrale, assembly GCA_035047345.1. Taxonomy (NCBI): domain Eukaryota; kingdom Metazoa; phylum Chordata; class Lepidosauria; order Squamata; family Chamaeleonidae; genus Bradypodion; species Bradypodion ventrale. The sequence goes on from JAWDJE010000005.1 coordinate 179,241,519, forward strand.
AAGACGGAATTTGAGGAATTGGTAATAAAGATTAGAAATGGGGAAAGAGGTATTAAGGGTCTTGTAAGCAAACTTTATATTATATTGAATAAGGGTAAAGATTCACAGGAAGACCTGAAACGGAAGTGGGAACAAAATTTGAATATAAAAATTGGGGAGGTTGAATGGAGAAATAAATGGAAAAAGAGGATCATGAGAACAATGTCTGTAAGAATTAAAGAACATAATTTTAAAATGTTGTGGCAATGGTACCTGACACCACTAAGGCTTTATCGGATGGATAATAAAAGAGATAAGTTATGTTGGAGATGCAAAGAAACTGATGAAACATATGAACATATGTGGTGGAGTTGCAAAAAAATAAGGGATTTTTGGGGAAGAATAGAAGGGGAGTTTGGTGAAATATTGGGTAAAAACGTTAAGTTGGAGTCAGGTACCATTCTTTTAACAAATGTGGAAGGTTTGGGTTTGACTAAGGAGGAAAAAGAATTATTGGAAATTGTATTAACTACAGGTAGACAATGCATAGCTAGAAATTGGAAATATGATGTAGATATACAGATTGGAGAATGGTATAAGGAAATGTGGAGTCTAGCATTGAACGACAAATTGACATGGGAGATTAAAGTGAAACGAGACAATTTAAAAGAGAATAGGTTTTGGAATATATGGAAACCGTTTGTGGAGCACTCTCTCATGGTAAATGATTGTTTAGGACCTGTACCATCTCAAAGAGGTTTTTGGAGTTGAAATAGAAACTAAACTCTCCGGGCATTGTATATATTCACAGGGTGATTTGTAAGTATTAAAAAACTATAATAGAGATAGCACAGAAAGCTTTTATTGTTTGACTAGCAAGGGTTGCCCGGCGTTGCCGGGCTTTTTTGGGGGTTTTGTTTTTAAAAAAATATGAGAAATGGTGTTGGATGTTTTTTGTTGTATGTGTATTTAAATTTGTTATGTTATTTTTTAAATATATTGTTTTTTATACGTAGGTAGTGTTTTAAACTGTTATTAAAAATTTGGATTTTAAAAAGAGAAAAGGTTGATATATTTTTTCCCCAATAATTGCATTTTTAAAAATAATGTGTTCCTATGTGGTTTTTGGTGATAGGTGTACTTTGAATAAGAGTTTTTTAAAAATGTGTAAGTGTATGTTTTTTGTAGATGGTTGGAGATCAATTTGAATTCATTGAGTGTAATTTTTCCTGTGGCCACTTGGTGGTGCTGTTGCGTAATGTTTTAATGTTGACTTTGTCCTGGCCTGTGTATTCTTCCTGTTCTTTTCTCATTTCAATTCTGATTCTCGGTGAGGCTGCACGTGTCTTGGTAAGTTGTGATCTCTGTTTTGTTAGGGGTGGTTTTGTTGTGATTTGTGGGGGGTGGGGGGTTGTGTTTGTCCTTGTTTTTTTTTTATTGTTTGTGGAAGATTTTCCTTGTAATTTTTATGTTTAGTATTGTTTTTGCTTTTTTTTAATGTTGTTGTTTGTGTTTTTGGTGTGGGTATTTCTGTGGGCCGGCCTCGGTGGCTGGGTGGCCCATTGAAATACCATGTGGTGTTAGGCTGGGGGGGTTTTTCGCCGGCCGGACTCGTTGGATTATCTACGCCGCTGGCCCGTGGTGGGGATGGGGGCATGGTCATTGGGGGTTAGGAAGGGTGGGCTAGGTGGTGGGGAGGGGAGCTGTAGTGTGTTATGGTGCTTTGTTTTTGTGGAGTCGTGCTTTGTTTTTGTGGAATCGTGAAAGTAGATCGTTTTTCCCCTTTAATATCAGTGGGTGGGGGCTGCGATCCCCCTCCCCGCTGGCTACCCTAGTGTTGGGTGGTTTTTTGGGATAAAAGGTGTATATTGGCCCTACACTTCTGGACACAGAGGAACAGGCAGAGAGGATCTATCCCCCACCCCACCCCTCCTTAAAACAACTCCGTTTTTAAAGAGAAGAAAAGACGGAGTTTTTTTAAGGAGGGGTGGTGCCTCATCTTTTGTTTCCAGATGGGTTGGGGCAATATAGTCCTTTTATCCCCACAAACCTCCCAACACTAGGGTAGGCAGCGGAGAGGGGGATCGCCACCCCCTCCCACTGATGTTAAAGGGGAAACTCCATTCGGGAGCTTCAGGCGCCGCGGGTGAGTAAAAGAAAGCCGGCTGGTGTTTGCTTGCCTGTGAGCTGTTTTTCTTTTTAATTTTCCGGGCGCCGTTTTCCTCAGCGTTCTGCGTGGGCGCGCAGGACGCTGGGGCTTGTAGTTATGGGTTGGTGCTTTGTGTTTTTGCTGGGTTTTTTTAAAATGTGTTTCTTTCGATTGGCTGCGGCGCGTGTCCGAACGCTGCGCCGTGCGAGAGCCTCTCAGCGTGATTGGCTCTGGTGTGGCGCAGCGCAAGGAATGTTGGGAAGTGAAGTTCTTTCCCTTTCTTGCCGTTTGTGGGGCTGAGGCCCCCGTGCCGGATTTTTAAATCCTTCGTTGACCTGCGTAGGCAATTCGGCCGTGCGCACGAAGGGTGGGTGCGGGTCAGTAGGGCGATGCATAGCAACCTATAGCCAGTTCCAACGGTGAACACTTGGTTTTATAGGTTAAGATTGTGTAATATTCTATATTGTGGTATCTAACAATGATGGTTATATGGTAAATAATTAGCTTAAGTATTGTTAAGTGCTAGCCCCTATGAATGTGAGTTAATATTGCATTGATGTTATTTTTGAGTTATTATTGTATTGTATTGTTATTGTTTTCTTTTTTTGTATGTCTGTCATAAAATTTAATAAAAATCAATTAAAAAAATACATACACACTGGTCCAGTAATGTGGGATGTTGTGCCTCTGTCTCCACAATGCCAGAAAACGAGCCAATATAGCTGAACAATATCATGCCTGCATTGCCAGCATAAATGTTGATAACACCAAAGGTAGTCTATGGGATGCCCTCTTGTTCCTGAGCACAAGATTCACACTTATCAAGAAATAGCCATGACTATTGTTTTTGGGTATAGGTATAATAATAATTTTGTGTGAAAAATTATTCTGGGTTGAAAGGATTTTTGCTGGAGAAACTCCTGGCTTTCAAGCAAGGGCAACCTAAATAAATGTGAACTCTGTGTGTATGTGTCCATTCCTGCCAGACTACTCATGTCTGTGAGTATCCACTCTTCTGCTAGCCTGTCACCGGTAGCTGTGTCCATCATTGGCTACTGTGCTTTTTGCTACACCAACCACAATGCAACACCAGCCATCCTTGCCACATTGCATGGGTGCAGAAATTCAGGAAGTAAAATGATTCTTCTCAGCACAAGGCATAAGATGGGGAACGACCAACACCGAAATTCAGCTTTCCAATGAAACTGGAAACGAGAAATAAGTTTTCTCCAACCACACAATTTTAGGAAACTTAAATCTGCCAAATGGTAAAAAGGACTTTTTTCACCTTGTGTACACTAGATGTGTTAAAATGACCACCTGAACCGTCTCAGCCAAGAACTTAACATGCACAATCTTTACCTATAAGGAAGGACATTAACCGTTGGAATGTAACAAAGGCTCCTGCACCCATCCAAACTGTCCTGTACCGAGCCGCCTGCACTCGTCCTAACCCAGCCCGCAGAACACAGCAAGGTTCCCGTAGTCGGCAGTGGGGCAATATCCCCACGAACACAAACAAAGGAAAACAACTTCAATTCCCAACGTTCTCTGCGCCGTGCCGCCCCTCAGCCAATCAGGTTGACAGGCGAGAGCAAAAAGAACGGTGAGAAACTCGGCGCGCCCAATTGAAACCGAGCCGCAGGGGAAAAAACCCGCTGCATGAATGCAAACAAAATAAACTTCAAATCCCAGCATCCTCCGCGTCGTGACCACTTCAGCCAATCATGCTGAAGGGCGCGAGCCCGCAGAACCCTGAAAAAGCTGGTGCATGAAAAAAATGCCTCACGAAACGGGAGTGCAAGGCCGCTGCAGGCGGATGCAGCACCTCACGGCCTCACAAAAAAAAAACCCACAAAAAACCCCGACGAGACAAACGCCGCCCTTCTTTCCTGGAGCAATGGGGAGAAGAGGGACTCCCTCTCCACCATGCTACCCCACCAAAGACACGGCGAGACCACCACCGGCCTCAAAGTAAGTTGAGCCAGGGTGGGGAAAAATAGCAGCAGGCAGCAATTCGTCAGGGGAAGCACCCTCCCTGGCGGATGACTGGATTCTGCCTTTCTACTACCAACACCGCTGTTTCGAGAACTAGCACGAAACAGCGGTGGAGATCATAGAAAAGCAGCAGCCAGCAATCCGCAAGGAAGAGCACCACCCATTACGGATTGTTGCCTGCCGATCCCCCCGTTAGGTAAGCCAGGTAAAAAATGGAGGCCCAGAGAAGAGAACTATCATCAAACATATAGCTCTTCTCTGCCTCCTTTTCATCCAACCTACCTAACGAGCATTACCGGTCAAAGAGCGAGCTGACTGCCGCCTCTTCCTTTTCCCCATCGCTGCATCGAAACCTAGTTTTGAAGCAGCAATGGGAAAAAAGAAGAAATGACAGACAGGCTATTCTTCACACAACAAAACAGAACAACAACAAAACCCAACAGTAGACCAAAATGCCAAACACCCAAATTAATAAAAAACAAATAAATAAATAAAATAAACCCATTAAACAACAAAACAATAAACAACAAAATCAACGAAATACACCCGAAATACCATAAAAGCACACTAGAAACACCTATCTGCAACACGAAAATACCTAACTCAAACAACAAAAATAGCACAAATTAAACAAATAAAGATGAAAGAAATCATAAAAATAAATAATAACCAGAAATAAACAGAACAATTAAACACATCTAAAGCTCAAAATAAAAACAAAGGAACAAGCAGAAACAATTTGGGGGTTTAAATAGAAACTCTATTTAAACCGCCCCCCCAGCCTAACAGCACAAAATAAAAACAAAAAAATCCAGAACAAAAAATCAAGAGAACTTACCAAACACATCCTCCCCTCCACGAGTCCAGGACAGAACTGAATAAACAACAAAGAAAGACCACTCTTAACCACAGCCCCACCTAGAGGCTGGAAGAATTAAAACAGTCAAAAAACAATTAAACAAACCAAATAATAAATAAATAAATAAACACAAATTCAAATCACCACCACCCAAACCATCCTTAACAAAAAAAACCAACCCAAAAAACTGCCCAGCAAAAATCTTAATAACAGCCCCACCTAGAGGCCAGAAAAGTAAAAACAGTCAAAATAAATGAAAATAATCAGAATTAAAATGACAAATATAAATTAAATAAATCAAATAAAGTCACAAACCACAAATGCAAAACACCCCCACCCAAACCACCCAAACAAAAAAAACGCAAATAAAAACTACCCGGCTACCACCCCTAACCAAAAAAACACAAATAAAAACTGTCCGGCTGGCCGGGCACAAATATGCTAGTTCAGTATATTCTTACATAGCAAATGACTGCCAGCTTTCTTCAACAAATTCTGGGCAGCTTAATCAAAAATTGGCAGTAACACAGGATTTAATTTGTTTTTAAAATGACATTTCTTCGGGTTGTAAGAACTGGTGCTGCTGTTGGTGCAGAGCTTAAAACCTCTCTCACTTTGATACATTATGGAGCACACAGTTTGACATATTATACATCTCATTGCAATATAGCACAAAGCAATGATTATGACATTTTCTCTTGGTGCCTCCCAGTCATTTTATTAAGCTCATTTCAGATATTATGCAACAGTAAACCCAGGCTTTTCACACTCAGCAGAGAACCATAGCACCCAGCAACCCTAGTGTTCAGGTGAATACAACTGTATGGTACAGGGGTACCCAGGCAGATACATGCCATGTTTTCAATTGTGTGTGAAAATAGGCAAAACCACCTACTTAATGCATGAATGGAATGGCTAGACTAATAGCTGAGCCATCCTTCAATTTGCTGCTATGCAAAGCTCTCAAGACTAAAACTGCATTTTGATGGTATTGCATGTATGTTCTTCTTTCGCGTCTAGGTCAGACATTAAACTGCCAAAATCAAGCCATCTTTTGGTGAATTTATTCCATGGTTCCTTTTCACTGACCTAGTGTGAGAAGGATTAGCTGGCACAAGGTTACTGTTACCCAGGATACGCCCAATTGTGGTTCAAGAAATACCACAATCTAGAAACTATATTGGAGTGATGGCATTACATTAAGAGATTCTGCCCCTTGTGGCCATTGATAACTCAGTGATATAGGTATCTAACTCTGGAGCCAGATGTTTACAGTTGAATTCACTGCTGTGCCACCTTGACAGGGGCTGGACTCAATGATCATAGGGTCCCTTCCTGTTGCGCAGTTATAAGACTAGTATATTGTTACTGTATAAGCATAGAGCTCCAGGGTCTGCAGGTTTCTTGAGCAAATGGCACAAACTGAATGGACAAAGGTGTTTTCAGAACATAAAATATACAGTATATCAGTATAGAAAGGCCACAGTCTGGCCAGGTTATCCTAAGGTAATAGAGTAGACCATACTGCCAGCAACTCAACACTGAATGTCAGGTGGCAGTTAACTAACCTGACATCCCTGAGGACTAGCGGCCTTGGGTGCCAAAGTCCACAGGGAAGGGTGATGGTCCCCAAGTGGATTAAATCCCACTTGGATCCATCTTGATGGAGGGCAGCAGCTTCATCGATAATGGCCTGGAACAGATGAGGATTTTGTGTGCCAAAAGGGCTCAGGACTGGAAAGTGACTCGTGGAACTGGATCAGTGGTATGGGTGTCATGCTGTGATGTGGAAGGTAGATGAAAGGCCACTGCATTATATTCTCAGGACAGTCTTCATGGCTGATTGCCATGAGGATCACCAAGATTCAGATAAGGCAGAATGTCATGGAATGAAGTTGCTCATTCCATGTTTCCCTGTATCCTGCCTCCTGGGAGGGGGGGGGTGATGCCCCTTCAAGATGGCGACACATGGGAGCCATGTGGCAGACTTGGGGAAGAAGGGATAGAACTTGGTGTGTGATTGACATGTCTTCTTGCTGGAAGGTCATTGGGGGTAAACCCTAAGGAGGAGGGTCAAAGGGAGGATCCTGATGGGAAGAGTCTTGTCCGGGAGGAAGACACCCTCCCACATTCGTTCAGTCTCTCTTGGGAAGCCTGCTGGCCAACAGCCAAAATGTAGTCTCTTGGAAAGAAGGGGGCGGCCAGCTTTCTCCTCCCCCCCCCCAAATAGATTGCTTTAACTATGTGCTTTTGATCTTTTACTGGAATGTATTTTGGACTTTGCTGTGCTTGTAATACAATTATGAAAATGCCTGAAGAGACTTGGAATGATTTCTTTGCTCGACGCTACCTGATTTGCCTGATGGAGAAGCCTGAACTCAGAGGGCCAGATCTGGCCCAGGGAGCCAGATCTGGTACACTCTTGCAATCCCATCATCAGGAAGCTGGAAAAGCTTGGCCTGGGTGTAAGCGGATTGTCACACAGAAGAAGAATAGAAAGGCAGGTCATACTCAGAGAAAGTGGGGGTGCCTCATCTAAAATACCAGGCAGAGATGATTCTTCCCCAGCTTTGACTACAACTGTAATCTTTACATCAGAGAGGGAGTTGACTACTACAATGGCACATATACACATTTATTGGAGACACTATCATATCTTAATAGAACTTAAGAGATCAAGGGTCAAACTATATGTTGCAAAAAAAAAAACACCAGTTATTACAAGCTAAAATAATATTGGTGGTTTCATGAACATGATTCAGGCAGACTTCCATGCCTGAGTAATCATACTTGCAAACAAACCCAGTTCTTAGCCCATTAACACCCAGTTCTTAGCCCACTGACAATCAATCACAAAACAAAGCAAGCTAATTTGCAAAGTGTGAGAGTAAGAAAAGCTTCTGTTGTGACAATCAGACCATTATTCAGTGCTTAAAGAATTCTTTTTCTCCAATGGCATGCTATCCATAACATATACTTTAACATCATTGCACCAGCCCTTTTAACCTTATATACATCTTCACTACTTCAAGATATACAACCTCTGTTATCACAAAGCCTATTATCAGAGTTCAAAAACAGACACATAGGATGTAATGTAAATTTCATTTGCAATGTTTTGCACTTTGTTCTGTACTCTCCAGTTAGAACAAGGTAACTTGGTAGGCAGAGACATAGTCTTAGGATGAAAAAATGAAGAAGGCTTAAAAGTTCAGTCCATGCTACATACAGATCAGTAATAACAATGACTGACTTCGCTGTTCTTAGTTCACTGTTTTTCATGGGGGAGGCAGCACAACAACACAAGCTGGAAGCAGAATTTCAGACAGTCCAAGATGATAGGAAATCTTTGATGCAGGGTTTGGGGTGGGGAGGGATTACCACCCTCTTCTTGGCATCCAAAATTGAAGGCAATATGTATCTGTTCCTACTTTAATGATCACAAACCATTTTTCCATTGAAGCAAATGGCAACAAAATGTTCATTCACCTGTATGGAGCAGTAGCAGCTGAGGAAACCAATGAGGAAAGGCATACATTTCTCCTTCACCTCAGGTTTTGTTTTTCCATTCAGATGTATGGAACACAGAAGAACATGGTGGGGGTGGGGGGAGAGAACACATAGAAATGTTATTTATCCCTTTGCATATATTGTTTTCTTTTTTTGCATATAGTAAGATCCAGAGAAGACAGGGAATGAGAAGTTGGCTGAACTAATCTATACTTGGACAGCAGAAAGAACTTGAGCCCCTCTTGTTTTTTGACATAGCCACAAATGATCATCTAGTTTCAATACAACTAAATTTGCTTTTCAGAGCTGTACATCTACAAACAAGCCTACTGTGATATAACATCATTTTATTAAAAAGGAGAGATAGTGATATTGTACACCACAATTCTGGGTAAAGAGCTTCCCAATTTCAAAGGCAGCAGCCCAATGGTTGGGAATCATTTAGTTGCAAAGGACATATTATTGGGAAAGAAACTCAGTCAGCAGTCAGTGGTGTACAAACTCCATACCACTGACTCTTAGATCCATCACAGACTTGGCTTGGTATATTGCTGTTTTGAGACAAGAGAATAACATCCATCCACAGGACAGTTACTGAAATAAAATGTTACCACCTCTAGTAAAATAATAATAATTGATACGCAACAAGTGGTACTATTTGATTGTAAGACAGAATAAAGCAAATTATTCCAGAAGCTAATGAGGCAAAGCAAATGAAGACATCAGTATTCAAATCAGCAGCCTTTTTCCTTCAAAAAGCATAGGTAATTTCCATTCAGGCAGATGTTAATTTCTGTAATACCTCCACTTCTAAAACAGAGACGACTGGCTGGCTGCCATTGGAAGCTACACAGCTCAGTGCCAGCAGGACGTCTGAGCTAGATAGAGCTGTAAAGGCCCCTCCCAGGCATTCTTGGCATCCCAAGAGTGAGTCAATCATACTTCTGTCAACAATTTATTCTCTTTATAAGCTTGGTTGCTGGTTGGAATCCAGTTAGCATATTTCAAGGAATCTACCTCTTCTGCATCCATAAAGTCTGACTTGCTGAGAGACCGGTTGCTGGTGACTCCCTTTTTGGACTCTGGTGAGTTCTGCTGACCACAAGTGACATGAGAATACTGGGACTGATCTTCTTGCTCAGTTTCTCGGTGGTAGAAATAGTTGAAGTTGGACACAATGACAGGGACCGGAAGGGCAATGGTGAGCACACCAGCAATGGCACACAAGGACCCCACGATCTTGCCCCCAATAGTCATTGGGTACATGTCTCCATAGCCAACAGTAGTCATGGATACCACGGCCCACCAGAAAGCATCAGGGATGCTTGTGAACAAAGAGTCAGGGTCATCCGTCTCAGCAAAATACACAGCACTGGAGAACAGAATTACTCCAATGAAGAGGAAGAAGATCAGCAGCCCCAGTTCTCTCATGCTGGCTTGAAGAGTCTTCCCAAGGATCTGCAGCCCCTTGGAGTGTCTGGAGAGCTTGAAGATCCGGAAGACCCTGACCAGGCGGATGACCCTCAGGATGGCCAAAGACATGGCCTGCTGCTGCCCTCCGTTGCCAGTGCTGCCTGGCTGCTCCTTCTTCTGTTGTGCTTGAGCCAGCTCTGTGCCCAGCGTGATGAAGTAAGGGATGATGGCCACAATGTCAATGATGTTCATGATGTTCTTGGAGAACTCTGGCTTGCTGGGGCAGGCAAAGAAACGGACCAGCAATTCGAAGGAGAACCAGATGATGCAAAGTGTCTCGATTAGGAAGAAAGGGTCAGTGAAAAAGTCACTGGTGCCCAGCTGGGGCGGAACAGGTGTTGGGGTCCCTCTGGCAGCCTGCTGTGGGACTAAGAAAAACAGGTCCTCCTCCTGGAAGTTCTCTTGAAAGCCCACTTGACTGTCATCTCCATAAATCATTGACGTCCCCTTGTTCTCCTGACGAAATTCTGGCAAGGTCTCCAAGCAGAAGATGACAATCGAGATGAGAATGACCAAAACCGAGACGATGGCGATGCCCCGAGCGGGGCCGGAGCTCTCCGGGTATTCAAAGAGGAGCCACATCTGGCGCTGAAAGTGCTGCTGGGGCAGGGGTTTCTCCTCCTCCTGGATGTAGCCTTCGTCCTCCCGGAAGGTCTCGATGGCCTCCTGGCCCAGCTGGTAGAAGCGGATCTCCTCCATGAAGATGTCCAAGGGCACGTGGACGGGCCTGCGGAGCCGCCCTCCGGACTGGTAGTAGTAGAGGATGGCGTCGAAGCTGGGCCGGTTGCGGTCGAAGAAGTACTCGTTGCGCAGCGGGTCGAAGTAGCGCACCCGGCGGCTCGGGTCGCCCAGCAGCGTGTCCGGAAAGAGCGCCAAGTTGCGCAGCTGCGTCTCGAAGCGGAGCCCGGAGATGTTGATCACCAGGCGCTCGCTGCTACAACAACAGCTACTACTACTGCCGCCGCCGCTTCTCCTCTCCTCGTCGGCTTGCGCCGGCGCCTCTCCGCGGCCACCGGGGGCGGCCATGGGCGGCGGCCGGGGCGACTCCTCCGTCCCTCGCATCCCCAAAGCCACTCAAGGCACTCCTCTTCCTCCGAAGCCCAGGGAACCAGCCCAGCCCTGCCCTGCCTTCCCCTTAGGGAAAAAGAAAGGCGGGAGAGCCGTCTGGCGAGCGAGGTCTTCCAGGAGCAGTTCCCGCCGCTTCCCGCCGACCGACCTTCTCTCTCTCCTTCAGGGCGCTTTCCCGCCCGCCCGCCGCCGCCGCCGCCGCCTCCCCTGTCACCTCTCACAGTCCCTGAAGGCTTTGCTTCCCGCCCCGCCACCCCTTCCCGCTTTTTCCCTCCACCTCCCTTATTTCTTCGTCCCCCTGCTTTCCCCGAGCCCAGCGGTCGTCCACCGGTTGCCCCCCCCCCTCCTCCTCCTCCAGTCCTGCCCAGACTGTCTCCTCCGCCTCCTGTTGCTTCGCTTTCGCTTCGCATTCGGCTCGGTTCGCACAGGCGCTTGTTCAATGCCCGAGCGCCTCCGCCGCTCTCCTCCTCTCTGTCTCCTCCGGAGTCCCTGCCTCTCGCCCCCACCTCAGCCCAGCAACAAGGCGCCGACTCTGCGCGCGTGGCCTGCCTCAGCAAACCAATACCACACACCACACACACCCCTCCCTCTCTCTGTGCGCGTGCACGTGCGTGTGTATACGTGTGTGTGTGTGTGTGTGTGTGTGTGTGTGTGTGTGTGTGTGTGTGTGTGTATGAGAGAGACCATTTTCTCTGCTTCCCCGGCCCCACACCACCACCACCCCAAACACCCAATAAAACGTGCGCCCACGTCCTGTTGCCCACAGGTGGGGAACTACAGGTGAAACTCGGGAAATTAGAACACCGTGCAAATGTTCATTCAGTCCAGTAATGCAACTTAAAAGGTGAAACAAACATATGAGACAGACTCATTACATGCAAAGCGAGATAGTTCAAGCCTTACTTTGTTATAATATTCATGCTTATGGCTTACAGCTCATGAAAACCCCAGTCAGTGTGGTTGTAGAGCGAGAGGTGTGTGTATGAGAGAGACCATTTTCTCTGCTTCCCCGGCCCCACACCACCACCACCCCAAACACCCAATAAAACGTGCGCCCACGTCCTGTTGCCCACAGGTGGGGAACTACAGGTGAAACTCGGGAAATTAGAACACCGTGCAAATGTTCATTCAGTCCAGTAATGCAACTTAAAAGGTGAAACAAACATATGAGACAGACTCATTACATGCAAAGCGAGATAGTTCAAGCCTTACTTTGTTATAATATTCATGCTTATGGCTTACAGCTCATGAAAACCCCAGTCAGTGTGGTTGTAGAGCGAGAGGTCCAGCCTTAGGCTCCTCAAATATGGGGTGCCTCAGGGTTCGGTGCTCCCTCCTCTCCCATTTAACGTTAAATAGACTACTGTAATGCGACTAGACTACTGTAAATGCGCTCTACATGGGGCTGCCCTTGACGACCATTCAGAGGCTGTAGCTGGTCCAGAATGCGGTGGCCCAGGTGGTGATGGGGTGCGGACAATATGCCCACGCCTCGCCGCTACTTCAGGAGCTGCACTGGCTACCGGTTTGCCGGTGCAATTCAAGGTGCTGGTTTTGACCTTTAAAGCCCTATATGATAGTGGGCCAGGATACCTTAGAGACCGCATCGCCCCAAGAGTGTCTGTCCGTCCAACTAGAGCGGACCGGAGGGGCTCTCTAGCTGTGCCATCAACTAGAGGGGCACATCTATCTAGTACTCGAAAGAGGGCCTTCTCCGTGTCTGCACCAGCCCTCTGGAACCTCCTGCCAACAGATCTAAGACTACAAACAGAATTGCTGCCCTTCAGGAAAGGTTTGAAGACCTGGCTGGCAGGGCAGGTGTGGGGCGCTAATGGGAATATGGTCCCCGCCTGCTGGCTCACAGCAAGATAACAATCAGGATCCCTCTCTGTCTCTTTTACAGTGGGTGGGTGGGTGGGTGTGATAACTAGGGGTTTTATGTGTTTTTATATGTTTTTAAAATTGTTGTAATGCCACCCTGAGTCGGGTTTTACCTGAGTGGCCGGTGTATAAGTGTGACTATTAAATTAAATTAATTAAATTTTTAAAAACCCAATCTCATGTACCCCATAATCATCACATAATCTCATGTACGCTGTATGCCATGATCATCACAATTATAATTATTTAAGGCATGACATCTCTCGCTTTGCATGTAGTGAGTCTATCTCATATATTTGTTTCACCTTTTAAGTGAAATGAATGGACATTTGCACGATATTCAAATTTTCCAGATTTTTCCGGTAGAATAGGACAAGGTCAGACCCCATCTTGAGAGGGGCCAGCTGGCAACATAACCGTGGTAGCTCCCACCTTCCTCCTTCTCCTCCCTTGATGCCTCTTGGAAACCCTCTGAGTGAATTTCAAGGGAAGAGGGCAGCCAGTGTGGATTGCACCTTGTGGTTCTGCCCGCCATTTGCCTGGTGACTGGTAAAAGGTAAAGGCCACCCTTGCTCGAAAGCCAATCATATCTGACTCTAAGGTTGAAGACTGGCCAGGTTATCCTACTATGGTAATAGAATAGACCTTTCATGACGAGCCTTGGCACGCCAGATGTTCTTGGACTTTTATACCCAGAAGCCCTGATCAGCAGGAGTGCTAACTTGGGCTTCTGGGAATTGAAGTCCAAGAACACCTGGAGTGTCTAGGTTAGCCATCACTGGAATAGACCATACTGTCAGCGACTCAACACTGAGTCTTAGGCGGTGGTTAACTCACCTGACAACCCTGAGGACTAACATCCTTGGGCGGCGATGTCCACAGGGAAGGGTGATGGTCCCCAAGTGGATTGACTCCCACTTGAATCCATCTGGATGGAGGGCAGCAGCTTCATCAATACTAGCCTGGGGCTGATGAGGACTTTGCGCGCTCAAGACCAGAAAGTGACTCACAGAACTGGATCATTAATACAGGCGTCACACTGTGATGCAGAAGACAGATTAAATGCCACTGCATTATATTCTCAGGACAGTTTTCATGGCTGATCACCTATATTCGGATACAGCATAAGAAGAAGACTGGTTTGGTGTTCATCTCCATTTATAGCCAAAGAGCCAGTGCTATCTGCGTTTGCAGACATTTCTGTGGACATGTGGTGGGTATGACTAGACACCGGAGTGCATGGAATGCTGTTTACCTTCCCATCAAAGTGGTACCTATTTATCTGCGTGTAAATTCTTGTTTTCAAACTGCTAGGTTGGCAAAAGCTGGGACAGACGACAAGAGCTCATTCTGTCATTCAGCACTCATGTCTCAAACTGCTGACCTCCTGACCTTCCAGTCGTCACGTTAGGCATCTTAACCACTAAGCCACTGCAGTCTCTCTGGTTACTGGGGGAAGGGATAAAAGAATGAAATCTTGTGAACCCCTTCCACTTTTCTTGTTCTCTTAGGTCCTCCTGTTGTATCAGGCAAGATAGGCAAGCTGGTGGTACCCAATCTTTTGGATCAGCTCTCCGGTTATGAAGATTGCAGGTCATCACATCTAGAAGAAACCAGGTTGATGCCACGATGGGGAGTGAGAGGAAGACATGGCTCTCTTACTTCCCACCCCACCTAAGGGAGTGAGCAAGAAGTGCTAGTAACAAACAGTCTGCTTACCTTTGTCAAGCCTATTATTGCTGCTCAGGGAAGACCCAAGATATTTTGCTCCTGGAGGTAGAACAGCAAGTAGCGTTCACCCACCCTCCAAGGCCCATGGAACACAAAGGCAGGCAAACTGTTTTGGGAGATGAGACACAAAGTCCCATAAGCCAGTCTCTGTCCCTGGCAGTAAAAATGCAGTGAGAATAACATAAATTTTATTTTATGTTCCTTCCTGACACTCCAAATCTGCTGTTTAAGGATGTTGACACACTCTGCTTAATAGGAGGGCTATCCCTCTTGACACTACTGCTCTGCTAAAGTGGACATGAGTTTATTTATTTATTTTATTCAATTTGTATAGCCGCCCCAATCAACATGCGACTCTGGGCAGCGTACATACAACCTCCAACATTAAACAATAAAAAACCCTCAAAAATTCCTAAAACACAAAAAAGAACATCTAGTTAAAAACTAAAAAACCTGAGTGATCCTGCTCTAAATGAGCCAGCGGAGGGTGGTGGTCACCCCCCCACCTCCACCTCCCCATACCTGCCTTGCTAGCCAGGTTTTCAGCTCTTTCCTGAAGGGCAGCAACTCCATCTGGAGACGCAGTTCAACTGGCAGGAGGTTCCATAGGGCCGGAGCGGATACCGAAAAGGCTCTTCTTCTAGTGCTAAAAAGGCGAGCCTCTCCAGCAGTTGGCATCTTTAAAGAGCCCCTCTGGTCTGCTCTAGTGGGACTGGCAGATGTCCTCAGGGTGATGCGGACTCTTAAGTATCCTGGCCCACTACCATGTAGGGCTTTAAAGGTAATTACCAGCACCTTGAATTGCACCCGGAGGCACACTGGCAACCAATGCAGCTCCCGTAGTAGGGGTGAGGCACAGGAGTTACAGGAGGAACAGGTAAAACTACAGCATAATATTCTTTTTTCACCATGAGGTTCCCTCCCACAGTCCGGCATTCCATGGTGAGGTATGTTTTTGGAACTCATCAATAGTAGAAGCACTGTTGTTGGTTTTCACATACCGGGATGTTACAGAACATTGGCAAAGAATTCAAGTTGTTGCTTCATCGCAATAGCAGTCAAGCATCTTGCTGACTGCACATCACAAATTCAGACAATCTTGATTCCTCTGTCCCCTACTAACCTTTGGCTTGATGCTTTTTGCTCCTGCATTGATTCTATGAAAATTCTCCTTCCCCCAATATCACTATCATAGAACCACTGAGTTGGAAGGGGCCTTTTAGGCCATTGAGTCCAACCCCCTGCTCAATACAGGAATCAGAATCAAAGCAGATATGACAGATGATTGTCCAATTCTCTCTTTATTGCCTCATGTGTTGGAGCGCTCACCACCTCTCAAGGCAGTTGGTTCCACTATCATACTGCTTTAATTGTTAAGAATTTTTCCTAATATTCAGACTACATCTGGCTTCCTGTAGTTTTAGTTTGTTATGACACGTCCAGCACTCTGGGATAATGGAGAACAGATTCTTCCCTTCCTCTTTATGATTATCTTCCAGGTATTTGTTGACAATGGTTTTTCTCAGAACGAGAGCAAGGTGAGAGACACCCACAGTGTGCATGCACACACACCATGAAGGGATCGCAGGTAGGGGTCTGAGGCTTCATTTCTGGTAAGGAAGAAGGTGGAGTGAGTGACCTGGCAGGGAAAGCCTGAGCTGAAGCTGGGTCAGTGCCCCATGAACTCCAATGGTCCAGTGAGATTCTGACATAAAAAGCAGTACAAGTGGGATAATACTTGTACCGTAATGGTGAACATTGACACTCCAGATGTTCTTGGACTTCAATTCCCAGAAGCCCAAGCCCCCTATGAATCCACACGAATGGGTTTACTGTGATTCATCCACCTCACGCTGCCCTCGTTGCACCCGGAAGCAGAAGTAAAACGCACCCGTGCGGTTAAGACTCTTCCGGGTCAACCCTTCCTCTGTCCAGGCGCGTTTTACTTCCGCTTCCGGGAGCAATGAGGGCAGCGTGGGCTGGATGAATCGCAGTAAACCCATTCGTGTGGATTCACAGGGGGCTTGGGCTTCTGGGAATTGAAGTCCAAGAACATCTGGAGTGCCAAGGTTCACCATCACAGTATTAGGATAAATACTGAAAAGTCTGAGAAAAGGGATCTGAAGACAAATAGATGGGAAATGAAAACAGGAAGGCCGAGTGGTGAGCATGATAAGGCACAGCTCGGCAGACAGAGTGGTTCAGTCCCTAAAGGTTACGTGCAGGCACTCAATGCACAAAATACCCTTTGGCAGCTGCTCAAAGCAATTGGTTGGACGAGGCTGGCAGGCTATGTGCTTGCTAATGGAGGTGAACTGGCCTCTCTCCTCGGCACAGCTCCCAGGAGAAGCTGGGAAGTGATGATTGTCAGGTGCTGAAAAAGCAGAGTTCCTTACAGAAAGCGAGGGCAGGCAGAGGCATCAATCTGTTCTTCATCCCTAATGACCCCAGCTGTGAAAAAATCTAGCCTTTTTTTTCCTGTTGCTCAGCTTGGTTCTTGGTCAGGTCCTAATGTGGCAGATTTAGAGGGACTAGGTTTAACCATTAGGGATAATTGCTATATAGCACAATAATATTCTCAGCTCTTTGCTTTTAAACTATTCATTGTCTTTAGCTAACTACAAGGAAGACTAGATGGAAGGGGAGAAATACCGAGTTCTGATTGGTATTTCCAGAAATTATGCAAAATTCTATTTTTTATTTTGCCTTCTTGCTTTCTCTCTCTCCATTATTTCTTACATCAAATCTGAAAGCTTAGTGCAGGGTGCCCAAACTTTTCAGGCTGCGGGCCAGGTTCAGGGGCCGGATCACTATCACCCACGGGCCAGATCTAGCCCCCAACATCAATTCATTCAGTCCACAATGCTGTCACTCCCAAAAGTGGAAGTAAAATGCGCCCGTATGGGTGCATTTTACTTCTGCTTCCATGAGCGACAAGGGTGTTGTGGGCTGGATAAATTTGTGTCAGGGGCCGGATCCAGCCTGCAGGCCATAGTTTTAGGCACCCCTGGCTTAGAGGAAGCAATATGTATACATTTAATTTTAGGTGCAACTAGGTGTAACAAGCAAGATTAATCTTATAAAAGACCTCCCCAACTTAGTGAGAAACAGTATTTTTGTTTTAAATTTGCAATGCTGGCCTTGCATTTTGAATGCATGCTTATTCAAGATACAGTATAGATCTCAGTGAGTTCAATGGGTTTTTCTCCTATATGTGTATATAATACTGCAGGCTTAAATCACTTCTTTGAATTCATCCCTCAAGTATTTCAAAGACTTATTCATCTGCATAGTTACAGGTGTCTCCCCCCACCCCCAATTATCCACAAATACCTGAAACCATGGATCTTCTTCTTTCATGTCCCGATCAAACACTGGACTGCCAAAATGAAGCCACTTTCTTGGCTATGTCTTTGGCCAAACATAAGTCCTCATCAGTGCATGTTTCTGGCAGTAAGTGATAGATCAGTAAATGAGTTGGATTCTGAATTTCTCCATATTCACACCATATGTTGTTGTCCACCAGCAGCCCCCACTTGAGAATGCTGGGCTTGCATTTAGTGACTCCTATTCAGGGTCCTCCAAATGACATAGGGGAGAATGAGTTCCTCAGTTATATCCTCCTTTAATGTTGTTCCTTGTCCAGTGAGCTTCTCAAATTGTCTATTTGGGGAGTATGTTAAATAAAAATTGGGATCCCGAGGTAGAGATTAAAATATGAATAGAAAAAGCAAGATCCACCTTCACAAAAATGCGACACTTGTTATGGAGTAGAGATCTAACTCTTGCTACAAAGATTCCAAGAGTGAGATGTTACATATTCCCAGTGTTGCTATATGGAGTTGAAACTTGGACATTGACTAAAGCATGTGAAAAGAGGATCAAAGTTTTTGAAATGTGGATCTACAGACGGCTGCTAAGAACATCATGGGTTGACCATGTGACTAATGTAGACTTATCGAGCTGGATGGATAAAGAAAAAAACCTCTTTAAGACCGCAAAGATATCCTTTCTCTTTTTGTTATTTTCTTTTTTTAAGGCAATGGCAGCTCAGAAAGAGCAATAAAAGCCCTAGACAACAGAGCAAAAACTGAGACTGTATAATGGGGAGGGAGGGGGATATAAAGGCTTGACTATGTGACTTTAAAAACTATAAAATGTCTTTGTACTAAATTTCCTTTTACGGTACTAGGCTGACCTTGCCATGATCCTTTACAATTATGAATTGAGTTGCCAAGGTTATGGGACATCTCAGGAAACAGTTATGTGATCATGAATCTTCAGTGAAGGAGAGAAAGCTCAAGGTGAGCAGTTCTGGAGAAGGAGAAAGTTTGATGTTTATGTATGAGGTTGCTTTCAAACCTGGGCATCTGTCCCCAAGTCCCCCTGGTATTAGGGCTTGCTGGATCAGCATGTATACATTTGTATATGTGTTGCACTTGGACAGAATTTTGTTGTTAGGTGCTATCAAATCACCTTTGATGTATATCAACCCTATGGAAAACTGACCTCCAAAAAGTCCTATCGTTGACTTGCTTGTTGAGCTCCTGCAAACTCAAAGTCACTGCTTCCTTTACAGGTATGAAGTCAAAACATCTTATATTTGGCTTTCCACTTTTCCTGCTGCCTCTAGAATTTCCTAGCATTGTAGCCTTTTCCAGTGAGTCATCTCTTTTCATGATATTCGCAAAATATGAAAGCCTCATCTTCATCATTTTGTATTCTGGAGAATAGTCACACTTGATTTGATATTGTAGCCATGTTTGTCCTTCTGGCTGTCCAGGGTATCTCAGAATCTCTCCTTCAGCACAGTATTTCAGACTAATTGATGCTGCTCATTACCTTTCCTTACCATCTTTCACATCCATAAGTCGTAATAGCACACAATATATCTTAAAGCTGAGCTTTAAAGACATGGTCTTTCTTAGTTTTGTTGATCCTGTGTCCCTAATTCACCCTCTGTATTTCATGTTTGTTTTAAATCAGGAATGTTTATAAGGAATGTGAAGAAAGCATAGGCGAGACACAATTTAGCTTCCAGAATTCTATAGGTACCAGAGAGGCACTGTTTATGATGCATATCCTCACACAAAGATGTATACATGAGATATGGCATGCATGCATGTTTTAGATTATGCAAAAGCCTTTGACAGATGCCAGCATGAGAAGATGGTCACAGTACTGAAGATAATAGGTGTAGATGATAAGGCTATCAGAATCATCACCAACCTTTATTGGAATCAGACAGCTCAAGCCAGAGTTGAAGAGCAGCTGACAGAGCAGGTTCAAATTCACAGAAGTATGTGACAAGGCTGTGTGTTGTCCCCAAACTGTTTAATATGATATATATTCAGAGAGTATTTTTAGAAGCACTGTCAAAGATTTAAACATTGGCATTAAAATTAATGGGTCATACCTGAATAACATCCGATATGCTGATGAGTGTTGCTCGCCACAAACCTTGCAGATCTTCAGTTGATGCTGGGTTGAGTTAAAGCTTCAAGTGCAGAATGTGGTTTGGATCTCAACACCAAGAAGACTAAAATATCTGGTTATGAAGCAAGCATCAAACTCATGGCAAGCTAATGGCAGCAATACAAGAAATTGAAAGAGTGGATAAAATTGTCTTCTTTCCTCAACAAGAGCTGGTTGCTTTTTCCCTTGCTTGCCTTTGCCTCTCCTCTCCCACTTACTCCAGCTAGCAGTTTTCTCATTCATCTGTGAGTTGGGTTGAAAGGGAAGAACGTCTTTCTTAGCAGGAAAGCTTCTGGGATTCCCCCTCTCGCATCTTCCTCCAGTGAAGTTCCCTCCCCCCAGTGCCATTTTACTTCTCACGATTGAAGCTTGGCTGATAGGCAGTCATGTGTATGTGCATCCAGTGGTGGGCTCCAAAAATTTTTACTACCACACTGTGAGCGTGGTATGGTGGGCATGGCCAGGGGGAAATCCCTGTGTTGCACCCGAATTAGAACTATTTTATTTGAAAACTTGGATGGGTGGGGCCAGCCAAAATTTCTGCTACCGGTTCTGGCAAACTAGTGTGAACCTGTTGATGCCCACCACTGGGTGTGCATCCTAAATGCAAACTGAAGCCAACTTAATAGCACATCCTCTGCTCAAGGTAGGAGCCTGTCCATTAATTCACTTTTCTACCTGCCCCTTTTTTTGGGGGGGGAGGGGGGCTCCCTATTTTTAAAATAGTAGCATGTGGAGAGGTCAACTTCAAGGCAGTGTGTTTATTTTTAAAAAAATAATCTCATAGTATTCAATGTAACTGCAATTAGGTAGGTCAGATTCATAATCCCTTTTTAAATAATTCTTCCTCGCCTGTGCAGAAGCGAGAGTCTCTTCTCTTCTTTGCCATAGTCAAAATGAAAATCACCAGCTAACAGCAGCCAGAGTGGAATAGATTAGATGGGAAAGGAAAGAGTTAAGCCCCTAAAACTATATGTATCGTATTTTTATTTATTAAAAGTTAATAAACTGCAACTGCTGCTCTGGTCAATATTTGTAAGAAAATGTCTGTAAAAGAAAGTGCTGTTTCAAAGAAACAAAAAAATTGCATATGAACAACATAGCTTTAATGACAAACAGACTACTGAGTTTTTGTTTTAAACAAGGATAAAGCAGTTTGCCTGCTGTGTCTTGACACTGTCTTAAGGGAGTACAATGGCACTTTGAATCCTTTCTCAAGAGCTACTCAATATATCTTAACCTATAAAACCAAGTGTTCACCGTTGGAACTGGCTATAGGTTGCTATGCATCGCCCTACTGACCCGCACCCACCCTTCGTGCGCACGGCCGAATTGCCTACGCAGGTCAACGAAGGATTTAAAAATCCGGCACGGGGGCCTCAGCCCCACAAACGGCAAGAAAGGGAAAGAACTTCACTTCCCAACATTCCTTGCGCTGCGCCGCGCCAGAGCCAATCACGCTGAGAGGCTCTCGCACGGCGCAGCGTTCGGACACGCACCGCAGCCAATCGAAAGAAACACATTTTTAAAAAACCCAGCAAAAACCCAAAGCACCAACCCATAACTACAAGCCCCAGCGTCCTGCGCGCCCACGCAGAACGCTGAGGAAAACGGCGCCCGGAAAATTAAAAAGAAAAACAGCTCACAGGCAAGCAAACACCAGCCGGCTTTCTTTTACTCACCCGCGGCGCCTGAAGCTCCCGAATGGAGTTTCCCCTTTAACATCAGTGGGAGGGGGTGGCGATCCCCCTCTCCGCTGCCTACCCTAGTGTTGGGAGGTTTGTGGGGATAAAAGGACTATATTGCCACAACCCATCTGGAAACAAAAGATGAGGCACCACCCCTCCTTAAAAAAACTCCGTCTTTTCTTCTCTTTAAAAACGGAGTTGTTTTAAGGAGGGGGGGTGGGGGATAGATCCTCTCTGCCTGTTCCTCTGTGTCCAGAAGTGTAGGGCCAATATACACCTTTTATCCCAAAAAACCACCCAACACTAGGGTAGCCAGCGGGGAGGGGGATCGCAGCCCCCACCCACTGATATTAAAGGGGAAAAACGATCTACTTTCACGATTCCACAAAAACAAAGCACGACTCCACAAAAACAAAGCACCATAACACACTACAGCTCCCCTCCCCACCACCTAGCCCACCCTTCCTAACCCCCAATGACCATGCCCCCATCCCCACCACGGGCCGGCGGCGTAGATAATCCAACGAGTCCGGCCGGCGAAAAAACCCCCAGCATAACACCACATGGTATTTCAATGGGCCACCCAGCCACCGAGGCCGGCCCACAGAAATACCCACACCAAAAACACAAACAACAACATTAAAAAAAAGCAAAAACAATACTAAACATAAAAATTACAAGGAAAATCTTCCAGAAACAATCCAAAAAAAAAAACAAACAAGGACAAACACAACCCCCCACAAATCACAACAAAACCACCCCTAACAAAACAGAGATCACAACTTACCAAGACACGTGCAGCCTCACCGAGAATCAGAATTGAAATGAGAAAAGAACAGGAAGAATACACAGGCCAGGACAAAGTCAACATTAAAACATTACGCAACAGCACCACCAAGTGGCCACAAGAAAAATTACACTCAATGAATTCAAATTGATCTCCAACCATCTACAAAAAACATACACTTACACATTTTTAAAAAACTCTTATTCAAAGTACACCTATCACCAAAAACCACATAGGAATACATTATTTTTAAAAATGCAATTATTGGGGAAAAATATATATCAACCTTTTCTCTTTTTAAAATCCAAATTTTTTAATAACAGTTTAAAACACTACCTACGTATAAAAAAACAATATATTTAAAAAATAACATAACAAATTTAAATACACATACAACAAAAAACATCCAACACCATTTCTCATATTTTTTAAAAAACAAAACCCAAAAAAAAGCCCGCCAACGCTGGGCAACCCTTGCTAGTCAAGGATACAAGTGAATATCAATGTCCTTGCAGCAAAATAGTGTTATAAAGCATGTTTAGGAGAACCTGTTGACTGGAAGAGCCAGCTATCATGTTGCTAAATGTATTGCTGAGAGTGGTAGGCCATTCACTGATGTTGAAATTGTTAAAAAGTACATGGTTAAAGTAAAGGAGGGAGTGTGCCCTGATTATCTTATGTTTATTCTATCAGTTTATCTGCATCAACAGTCACCAAGCATGTTGAAGAACGATGACAGTGATGGCTAATCTTGGCACTCCAGATGTTCTTGGACTTCAATTCCCAAAAACCCATTCGTGCGGATTCATGGGGGCTTGGGTTTCTGGAAATTGAAGTCCAAGAACATGTGGAGTGCCAAGATTCGCCATCACAGAACTAGGAGAAGAGCTGTTTACGTCATTGATTGTCAATGCAGAAAACTCTGATTTTCCCCCCATTTGGCATTACATGAAAGCAGTGACATAGACATTGTTCAGCTACTATTTATCAGGAGGTAGATGCCAACTTCAGAATTACAGAAGACTAGTGTGCACTGCAGAGTTAAAAGGCACCACAAGCTATTTCTAAAGATGCGTGTAAATCTTGGTCTGAGTTGGGATAAAGTAAAAATTATCACAACTGATGGTACAAGAAATATGGTGGGAAATAAAACTGCTGTAGTTGCAACAATCGATTAAATAGTAACTTTTCATTGGGCTGCTGGGCAGAGGGCCGGGGTGAACTCTGTGCTGGGGGAAGGAGGAACTGCACCCATTAGGCTCCTGGGCAGGACAAACTCTGTGCTGGGGAAACAGTGTATGTGCCCACAGAAAGGGCTCCGAGTGCCCCCTCTGGCATGCGTGCCATAGGTTTGCCACCACTGCCCTATGACATTAGGCTTTGGTAAATCACATCTCTTGAGGGTGTCTTCCTCCATTACAGGAAAGAGGAATGTTGATACACATCATGGAATGTTTATTTTCTGTAGCAGGAGGATATCCTCTCCCGCCATTGAGTCATTATAACCAAATCCTTGGAGGGACACCTACCAAGTTTGGTTTTTTCCCTCTAGACGGCTCAATATTTTTATTGTATCTTTTTCTTTTGGAGATAGACTGGTTCAGTCAGGGTTGGTCCCTTTCTCTTAAGGGAGCCCTAGTGTCAGCTGATTGGCTGATTAGTTCTGCTTGTGGAAGCAACTCATTCCTTGAGGATGCTCTCCTTCTGTTACATAAAATGAATGTTTCACAGTGAGTATCAATGTTTGCTTCTCTGAAACTTGTAAGGGTGAATGTGAAAATGAGTCCCTATGGAAGCTACCTCCATTGAGATTCATTTCCCAATGAATCCTTGTATGTCACGGGGAATCTCTGACTCACAAAGGTACAGCAGGATATGTCCTAGGAGAGATCAATGTCTATCATAGCTGCTTATTAGAAAAAAAATTTGCCTTGATGTTGCTGTTGGTTCCTGATTGTAGGCCATGAAATCTTTCACCCCGTTTTTCTTCAGGTGAGCACAATTTAGGTGTAGTCTAGCAAATGGATTTCCCAGAATTCTTTTGAAGACCCAAAAACAAACAAACACAAATAAGACATCCCTAGTATTAACTCCTGATCCTCAGATCTGCACTGAGCTATCAAGCCAGTTGGGCAATGGTAAAACCAATCCTAATATAAATTACATACTTTGAAGGCCCTACTAGGGTTGCCATAAATTGTGGCATATAATAAGACCAGTATAATAATGGCATTTTATTTTTTTTATTCCTTTTTCAAATTATACCTGAAAGGGAACTCATCCTTTTTACAGCAGCTACATAGTGAACTCCCATTTGAGCCTTCTATTTAGGCCCAAGTTCTTATACAATCACCGCCAGGTCAGATTTCCTCAATATATGCATGTATTTCAGAAAATAGTGAGTAAACACACTTGCACAGTGAACCACAGTGTGATTCACTGTACACATACACAAGAGGAAAAGACAAATCACATTCACGTCATACTTGCAAACAAAACAAGCAACAATTGTGACATGAAGGTTACATGATTTATCTTGGAACTTAACTTGGTATGTACAGATTTCTTTAAACAAATGATATTAATGCAACATGAGCCCCCAAAGCTCCAAAAGTCAATAATTACATGTCTGTAACATGTTTGGCTGGTTTTGATTCATCAAGTTCAGCTTCCAACCAACGGTAAGTACGGTGACGCCGCAGAACTTCAATAGCTTTATATTCTAAACTATTTGGGACAATTCCCAAGTCCTCCAGCCCAGGAAGGTCGGGGTACCTCATATCTGTAATGTGGCACTTTTAAGAGAAAAATAAGTAACACAAAGCGTCATAAAGCATCATAATCCGACAAAGTATCACCTTTCAATTCAAAATACTTATAGCATATTATTTTAACGACAGAAGAAACAAGAGTTAATTTAAATTTGGTCAAGACTTTGGATATGAAATTTCACTTGACTTTTCTGCAAACAGCTGAGCACCTCCCAAGCTATATCACCTGCTGCTGAAAATGTCCCTGACTTCTAAAGGTGTTTGCCGTCTGGCTTGGAAATCAGATGATCCGAATTTCCCTGAACGTACAAAATTAATTCTATGATTCTTTGTATTCCCAGTAGTTCTCAAAGTTTCACAGAAAGCAAAATCAGATAAAGGTGAGTTTAAGCCAAAACAATCATACATTTAACATCTGTGTTGTAATTCTGACACCAGGCCATAAAATAGGAATTTCAGATATATCAACACACACACACACACCCCAAAAAAATGAGGTGGATTTCAAATTTCCTTTTACATACAGAACAGTTAACCTTGAGAGAATTCTTCACTTCCCCTTCCATCTGAAACCACAAAAATGTGCTTTTAAAGGTGGATGATGTCAGAGTCTGTTATGGAAACTGACCACTGTTATATGAACAAACAACATAGGTTCCCTCCAGGTTCAGATAATAACACTGTTGATGAATCAGCAACAATTGTGCAATAAGCACTCTAGTAATTTTTTTAAAGGCAAACAGGAATCTTAGTACCACTTACGGATAAACTGGAAGAATCCTTCACTCTTACTCCTGGGGACAATACATCTAAGTAAGTATGCACTGTTTGTCATAAAGAATCACTCACTAAAATCCTATTCACACCACTATATGTGCAGAAAGATAGTGTCATCCACAGAAACTGGTTGCTTTTTACTTTTTTCCTGTGGTTCCTGTGTAATCCCTTTCATCATTTGGAAGGTATGGGAGCCCTGGGATGGGTGGAAGAAGTCTTCAATTATTGAATACTGTGGCTGTCAGGATAACATTTTCATTAATTAAAGTCTTCTTTCTCCCATCCTGCGCTTCCCACGGCTTCCAAATAATAAGAGGGACTGCATGGGAGTCGTAAGATAGAAGTAGGAAGTGCTTTTGAAGAGAAAAACCCTGTTGATCATGTAATTGATTGTTCATAGATGTTGATGTACAAAAAAGTTTTTTGTCTCTCCTGTAGTTAGATAAGGTCCAAATGATTTTCAAGCCAGGCGTAGCTGTTGCCAGCAAAAGATACTAGAACCATTGAGGTTTCAGCCTTGTTCCAGTTTATATCAAACTACAGCATGCTCAGCCAATCAGACGGTGTTCAGCCAATGAGAGTAGCTGGGCAGCTACTACTCCCTCTATGCTCTAGTGCACTCATTGGCTGTCAGCCCCCTAGGGAGTGGTTTAATTGGTTCATTTGGCAGCTGTTTAGAAGTCTTGAGGGAATACTTTGATTCAAAATGGCAGTACAGTCAAACCTCGAGATAAGAACGGCTCAATTTAAGAAAAATTCAAGCTACATCCAGAAATCTCAGGAAAAAATCAGGTTCGAGATACAAATTTTAATAGGATTTTTTCGAGATAAGAAATTCAATGCATTCCTATGGGAAATTGTGTCCAGTGCATTCCTATGGGAAATTCAAGGTAAGAATTTTTCGAGATACAACCAACCTCAAGGAACAAATTAAATTCATATGTAGAGGTTTGACTGTATCTCTGTTTTCCCAAATTAATTTTGATGTGAATGAAATAAACTGGAAGCTGGATAAGAATTCCCATGTACATTGCAAGGAAGCAAAATCGATGAAAGGGGACTACAAAAGCAAAAGTGTGTAGTTTCACTACCAGTTTAAATTAATCCCAAACAAGTGAATATACATAAATGTATGTTTGTTTTGTCACTATTTCCAAACTATGAATTACCTCAGCTATGTTAATACGTACTCAATGGGAACATCATTTAGGAATGAAAATCATCAAATGTATTTCTATATTTTTGGATAGATAATATTTATTCAACCCTACAAATAACTCCTATTCTCACCCCCACTACTCCTTCCTCCTTAACATAACTAGTTTTGCATGTTAAAATTCTGGTCAGACTCTTATTGGAGATTTACACTGGTAGAAGTGGTAAAAGTGGAACTACATAAACTGCAGTGACAAATTGCTGTTAATTAATTAATAATTAAATTAATATCCGTAAGTGGCTGCTCACACTTCAGGTTATGTGTCAGATGCATGATTTGACAAGTACCGGTAACTAGGAATACAAGCAGAAAGTCCTTTATCTGTGGCAATTCATAGGCACAATTACAGTTACCGTACTCTGAATTAAATCTGTAACAGGAGTTCAGCCATATTTGTTACAATGTACTGCTCACCATTCTTTATATTTTGAAAAAAATATGTATTTTCTGTTTTGTTATTTCACAACCTTATACTTACTCGGATCACTTTATCTCTTGTTGTCCAGGGATCAAGCCACTTGTTCTCAAAGATTCTTGCAACTAAACTATAATTCAAAACAAGAAAAAACATGAATACTGTACTAGCATTTACACGGCTATCATAACAGAGCCTGCTTTTCAATTTATATATGCACTAGCAGGGGTACCCGGCATTGCCCGGGTGGGGGACCCAACCCGGGGCATGGAGTGACCCGGGCAATGCACATCCATACATGACACACCCACACAATACACTCTTCACATCCAATACACCCTCACACACACAACACACAACACACACACACACACACACACAGAACACTCACCCCTGCACACCCCACCCAGACCCCACCCTCATGACACAACACACCCATATAGCACACAGACACAACACACACCCACACAATACACCCCCATACACAGTACACACTCCCCACACCCAACCTACACACAACCCACTCCCACCAATGCCACCCACTGCACACACACCACAACACACACACACAACACACACGCCACACAATACAAGACACAACACACACACCCGACACGTCCCACCCAGATCCAACACTCATGACACAACACACCCATACTGCACACACTGACACAACACACACACACAATACCCCCAGACACAGTACACACTCCCAACACACAAAAAACCTACACACACCCCACTCCGACCACAGCACAACACACACTAACACACACCCCACCCAGACTCAACACTCACAACACTACACACCCATACAGCACACATTGACACATCACCCACAATACACCCCCCAGATACAACACGTGCCGTAGGGGGGAGCCCAACCCCCCTCTGGCGTGCGTCTCTCCACGCGCATCCAGCAATAGGGTTGGCTGCCCGGTTGCATCTTGTGGTGGGGGGAGCAATGGAGGCATGGGTTGTTCGGCGGGGTGATGGCCGCCACGTCAAACAACCCACGCGCCCCATTGCTCCCCCCAGCACAAGGCGCGACTGGCAGGTTTCATCCCTCCCATTGCTGGGCATGCATGGAGAGGCAGCCACAGACCACAGGGGGGGAGGGGGACTGACCGGTCAGCCGCCCCCCTCCGGTGCCTGCTCTCCGCGCGCGGCCAGCAATGGCAGTAGGGGTGGGGGACGAAGCCAGCTGGTTGCGTCTTGTGCCGGGGGGATCAAGGGGGCGCGGGCTGTTTGGCGTGGCGGCCCTCACTACACCAAACAACCCGTGCCTCTCCATTGTTCCCCCGGCGCAAGATGCAACTGAGTGGCTTCATCCTCCAACCCCCCCTTGCTGGCTGCGCACGGAGAGGTAGGCACCGGAGGGGGGTTTACTGGTCATTCCCCCTCCCACTCCTGGTGGCACAGCCAGTTTGTGGGGTGGTGGACGAAACCACCCGCCCGTTTGCGTCTTGCCTGCGGCGGGAGTAGCAATGGCGGTGCGGGTTGTTCGGTGGATGGTGGGTGAGAGCCGGTGCTGCCCTTGCTCCTCCCTCCGCAAGACGCAAACAGGAGGGCGGCTTCGTTCCCCCCTCCCAATTGCTCGCTGTGCGTGGAGGCAGCCACCGACTGGAGGGGGGGAAGGGGGAATGACCAGTCCCCCCTCCTCTGGCACCTGCTCTCTGCGCGCGGCCAGCATTGGGGCAGATGGCGGATGAAGCCACCCGCCCATTTGCGTCTTGCCTGTGGCGGGAGGAGCAATGGCAGCATGCGTTGCTTGGCATGGCGGCCCCCACCCCGCTGAACAACCCGTGCCGCCCTTTGCTCCCCCCGCCGCAATACACAACCGGGCGGCTTCGTCCTCCAGGTAGACGTCGACGCAGGGGGGGGGGGGCTGGCCATTCGTCTCCCCTTTCCCCCTCCAGTCAGCGCCCCCCTGGGAGGGCAGGGAATTAGGCCATGGTGGCCACGTGCCCGAATGAGAGGCAAGACGGGACTGGGCAGGCTGGGGCCAGGCAAGGCTGTCTCCTCCTGCTGAATTGGAGGAGGCTCCCAACCCGCGCACGACTCCGCGCAGGCGCTGCAGCCTGCCCGGAGTTCCTTGTGGCTGCGCTGGCTTCAACTCCGGGCTGGCTTTTGCGCCTGCATGGAGTCGCGCACATGCATAGTGCAGCCTCCCCGGCCATTGCATGCTGCGGTTGGGGGGGCTTTTGAGGCTGTGTTTTGGGGCGCAGGACCCCGCGGAACGCTGCCAGGACCCTGCGCCAGCCCAGCAAAGCATGCCAGGTAGGCGGGGAGTGCGTTTGTGGGGTGAGCGGGGCCAAGGTGTCATGGCATTGCAACCCCAAACGCGACGATACCTTGGTTTTAGGTATATAGATTTTCAGCCTTCCTCTATCTACTGACTGGGCAAAATACCTCTCCTAGGTTTTAACCCCAAGCACAAAAACTGCTAAAATGAAAAGTCAAAACATAAACACGTAACTGAAATTGTGACACATATCTCCAACACCTGAATGGGTGGAAAAAACTATAGAAATACATACTTCCTAGGTTGGAATCTAAAAGAAGACCAACTGAATTTGGGGTTTTTGTATTTCCTGCAGTGAAATGCAGGGTGGTCTCTTTTTCCTGTAGGGGTAAAAGGAACTGAAACAACTTCTGGTCAGCCACTCTTTCCCTTTTCACGTTTGACCAAACCAATGCAAATATGTAGATTCTGCCACTGGCAGATGATATTAAACTTGTGGCAAGAGATGAAGAATTTACCTTTAGGTGGGAAAAGATGACTAGCTTTGTTTATATATATTTTATGTCTTGGGGAATTAAAATTTATTCTGGTGGAGGAAGAGATTACATTCTTAAATGAATTACTGGTTTGTTTTGAGAATTAGAGCGGGTTCTAGACGAAGGGGAATAAAAGGGAGGGCTCCCTGCTCTTGAATGTAAAAGATATGTTTATAGAGATCATGCAATAAGACAAACACAGCCCCGTCTAAATTTTAAAAACTCTTGCTCAGAGTTAAAGTATCTTGCCTCTGAGTAAACAGAAACCAACATCTAATAACAGCCATAAATTGGCACTGACAGATATGAGGGCAGAGAATAACTGGATAGAGAGGTGAGCAAATTCTAACTTTCTACTTTAACTTGGCAAGAACAGAAAGGTAAAGGTGCTCGAAGGCCAGTCATATCCGACTCTAGGGTTCAGTGCTCATCTCTGTTTACAGCCAAAGAGCTAGCGCTGTCTGCATCTGCAGACGTTTCTGTGGACATGTGGCAGGCATGACTAGACACTGCATTGAATGCAGTTTACCTTTACCACCAAAGTGGTCTCTATTTATCTACTTGCAATTTCTTGCTTTCTAACTGCTAGTGGGCTGCAAAAAATGCTTTAGAAAAGGCCACCACTTTACTCTTAGGCCTCCCCAATCTCTGGAAATGTTTCTTTTGGTCAAAAGAGATGGAGGAAAGAACTCAAGAATTAGCCTAAAAGGAAACAATAAGAGACTGTTTCCACTTGAGAAAAAGAGGGCTAAAAATTGAAGGGCAGAGGTAGGTAAGGAGCATTGCCACTAAGCCAAGTTCTGCAAGCTCCTTCCCTGGTCTGGCCTGACCACGGGAAGTGGGAGCAGCTGGCCCACAACGACGGGGCTATAAAGACACACACACACACCTGCAGACGCCCGAGCTCCTTCCCTGGTCCAGCCTGACCGCGGAAAGTGGGAGCAGCTGGCCCACAGTGACGAGGCTATAAACACACACACCCGCAGACACCCGAGCTCCTTCCCTTGTCCGGCCTGACCACGGGAAGTGGGAGCAGCTGGCCCGCAGCGACAGGGCTATAAACACCCGTCCCGCCGCTGCCGCCTGAGCTCCTTCCATGGTCCGGCCTGACCACGGAAGTGCAAACAGCTGGCCTCGCAATGGCGCTCCTGGACTTCTCTGTGGTTAGAGCAGAGGGACCTTTGCGGATCCGGATGACGGGACCTACCACCATCGCTTGACTTTCTCCCTTGGCCAGCTCCCGGCCTGAGGGAGATGCGGATGAGCTGGCGGTTCTGACGGGCAGCTACAGGAGCCGCCATCACCACAACTGATGCCACCGGACTTATTTATTTATGGTTCCTCCCCCGGTCAGCTCTCGGCTTGAGGGAGATGAGGACTTGCTGGACTTTTCCCTCGGCTGTTTAGCCTGGAGGGATATAGATAAGTCGGAGTTGTTGTAACGTATTCTGTAATTTATTTCTGCTTGGGGTTTTATTTTGAAACGGGTATTGTTTTGAAATGTATATTGTCTTATTGTGAACTGTTTTTTATACTATGTCTGCTATATTGTATTTTTGCTCTTTGTCATACTGTATCTTTGAATGTCTGTAAAGCCCACAGGGTGAGGAAGGCGGTATAGAAATAATAATAATAATAATAATAATAATAATAATAATAATAATAATAATAATAATAATAATCCAAGAAAAAGGGGAGGGGGTGTAGAACGGCTTCACACAGGCCTGTATACCATGCCAAAGAGGGAAAGCCAAATGTGCAAACACAAAAAAACTAGGGCCTGGATGTGTTGTAGAAAGCTGTGTGCACAAGGGCAATTGTGCAGCATTTCCACTATCCCGCTGGGCTCTTTTCTGCAGTCCTGTTTTCCCAAAAGGGCAAGCAACGGATAATGTTTTTAAAAGAGGAACTGCTCACACAATTGCCCTTCCATTCAGTGTTTCTCTAAGAGGATTCTGTCATAAACTACTAGCATTCAACAACCCTAAGAAGTAATTCATCAAAGAAGAGGTAAGACTTACAGATAGAGAGGGCGAGGCAACGGGTATGGAAGGTAAGTTATGTGGAGTTCCGAATAAATAAACTTTGCCAAGTCGTAAAGGAGGTATCTGTAAGGGCTACAGAAAAACAACATGAATTCACACAGATTCAAAAACTATGATAGCAATGAGTGAAAGACATAGGGAGGTATATAGTGTGAACCCCATTTTCAGTCTAAAGCCATACATAAGGTCTGGGAATGTAAAGTAGCCTTTTTGGAATCAAGTCACTCCCTTGCTCTAAATTCTATTTATATCTTCACATTTAACATACAATGTGATTTATAGTCAAACCCCAGAAATCTTTCCACTTAAAATGTGCAATTAAGCAACCAGATATCAGCACACTCTCAGTGTACAACACAACTAGATGATTTATGAGAGAAAGAAAACAAATATGCTGGAAAATTCTAATCTGATTTGGGTCGTACCTGTCAAGTTTCGGGACATTTCTGTCAAATAAGGGAAATTTCCCGGCCAAAACAGGAAACTGGACAGCTATGTTTATCCTGTGCTGGCCTCCAGTCTAACTCCAGTCTAATTGCAGTCTAACTAACACGGGATGACGGCAGGAAAGAGTGTAAAATATAGGGGTTTGACAGAAATTTCCCAAAACTTGACAGGTATGATTTGGCTCCCTTTTTCATGTGTTTTGGTCTAAGACATGAGGACTAACGCAGGTGAGAACTTTAGTCCAAAAACACTGGAAAGATATCAGAACAAGACTTATGAATAAACCACATTAATGTCATTGATACCTTTCCCAATTTAACATTTATTTAATTTTATTTACATAGCACCAAAAAGGCAGAAAACAAAATTGTGCCTTTGTTGTAAAAAAAGGGGGAGGGCAAAAATCACCACTTCATTTTAGTTGTAAGAATACATTTCATAAGATATCAATGTTATACCTTAATAATTATGTATTGTTTAATGGACAGAGCCCCAGTACAGGTGTTGTGACTCCTTTGATGGGTGCACATTAATATGATCATATGAAAGTTTTCTGAAAACTTCATTGTCTACCACGTTTTCTACCAATAAAAGGTGCTATTTGACTTTCGAACATTTCAATGCCTAGGATTCATCCGCCATTACAATTTTAGCTATGATTTGTGTGTTGAATAATGTGACCTTTCCCATGTGTGATGTATTTTAATGCTAACTGGGTCTTGCTTCAGTGCTTTAACCTCATTGTAGGCTACTTCGAATGTACAGAGAGGATGATTTAAATAGGTTTAGGAATGAAAGTAACCTGAAATAGTGTAAGTATATTACTTTCAAACTTCTTTACTTTCAGAATGCCCTTGAAATCCTCAGGTCAATAGTTTCAAAGTTGAGGAAAGAGATATATGATAAGGATTACATTCTGTGTCACCTCTTTGCTTTGACTCAGCTAGTCTATCTTTGGTGCTTTCCCAAGATATCAGCCTCAGGCACTTCTGGAATTAAGTTCTCAAGACACCTCTCGAATTATGATTTGGCTCTGGGGCCAAAACATTTCCCCCAAATTTGCCATGCCTCCAAGCCTATTCTAGAACTTTTCAAGTTTTCTACTAGGACACCTCTACGATACCTGGTACTTTTGTACACATCTACGATTTCTTCTACCCACAACAAACCTTTTTAAAGACCCTCCCCTTCCACAACAAATGCTGTACCTATTTTAAAAAACTTTTTATACTTCTTGATTAGGGCCATTTCTATGCTGTATGCAGTCTTCATCCTGATTCTACACATGGGGATAAGGACAATACTTTTTTGAATATTCTCAAAATATCCACCCAAATCCTTGCAACTATTTGTCTTAACCTCAGAAAATGCAATTATGCCACCACATTTCTAATTCAACCGGGGAGGGGGGGATTCCTGGTTATTCCGTGAAAAAACAAACATTACCAATGTTTATCAAGAGAAGAAGAAGGGAGCTGCGTCTCTACTAAGCCTGCACATTTTATCTAATAGTGTTGAACTTTGATAAAGCTACAACTGTTTGTGCATTTCTGGTGCCAGTCAGTGAGAGAAAGAAATATTTTGATTTCTAGGACTTGATTTGGAACTTGACCTTGAGCCAAATACAGCCCATCATGATCATTACCACATCAGAGACTTAACCACTTCTAATTATTATATAAAGATTTTTTAAAAACCTACCCCGTCAATGCATATGTTTTTCCTTTGGAATCAGGGTCCTTAATAGCATTGATTATTGCTTTGGCAACATCAACAACCTGCAGGATAATATTTAAGGAGAGAGTAGCATTTGCTGTAAGTTGTATCTTTTCAAAGTAAGGTGAAAGACACACAAAATATTTCCAACAATACTTACGTAGACAGGCTGTTTCACAGTTCTTTTGCCATATCCAATCATTGGCACACCGCCAAACCAACTCATGTCTGAATCAAGAGAGAGATGTTACTAGAGAACAAAAGAATGACTATGGCAGATCAAGGATGATCCCATTGCTGCTACAGGAGAAGAGACCTCAAAGTGTACCTGCATGTAGAATAAGACTATAAAATGCACACAATTCAAAATTGCTCTTCTGCATCACTCTAAAGGAAACCTAAATTATTCCCCTCAGCATGTTTCAATTCTTCCAGTGCCCACTGTATGGATCCCACCCAAAACTATGGAAAGCTGACACTTGTGTGACAACATGAGAAGCAAGATCTCTGATTCAAATTCTGTTTCTACCTTGAACTATCTAGATCAGTGGTTCCCAATGTGGGGCCCACGCCCCAAAGGGGAACTTCAATTCTCTGAAGCCACTGGCTGATCAGTGCTCTGGGGAGTTGACTTAGGCTTCTGGGAATTCAATTCCAAAAACTAAATGTTGGGAAACACTGCTCTATAATCTATATTGTCTTATATAAGCAATACTATCTAGGATTGGTAATGCTTCCCTATGTGTAATATTACTAATGGATCAAAGTTGTTATAAGAGCAATTAAAAATACATAAAACTCTCTGGACTATTCAAGGTGATGTATAATAAAATCCATCAGGAAAACTGCAATCGCAACTATGAAGAAATATTCAGTTTATTAGTATACTTCAGTGGTTCCCAAAGTGGGCCCCACAGGGGACTTCAATTCCCAGAAGCCTAAGTCAGTATATTGGCTGATCAGTGCTTTGAGGAATTGACTTAGGCTTCTGGGAAATGGAGTCCAAAAACCAAAGTTTGGGAAACACTGGTATTCTGCAATAATTTACAGTAAAATATGATAAAATTAATGTTAAATTGAAATTTGTAACAAAATATTTAATGTGAAATATTTATTTTTTAAAAAAACTCAGAAAAAAAAGCCAATGGCCAAAATCCTCTTGCTTAGGATAGTAAATTGCACTAGAATAACTCCACTGAATCAATGGAAATTTGGTGAGTCAACTTCTCCAGAAATGCGGTTATAAGAGAATGAATTGGTACAGAACTAATCTTGCACTACATACAGAGACAACAAATAAAGTGGTTTGCCCACTTGGAGAGAATGTCTTAGAATTCCATACTTTACAAGGCATATGTAAGATATTATTGGATTTTTGCAACGCGCTCTACATGGGGCTGCCCTTGGCGACCATTTGGAGGCTTCAGCTGGTCCAGAATGCGGCTGCCCGGGTGGTGATGGGGTGTGGGCACTATGCTCGTGCCTTGCCACTGCTTCGGGAGCTGCACTGGCTTCCAGTATGCCTCCGGGTGCAATTCAAGGTGCTGGTTTTGACTTTTAAAGCCCTCCATGGCATTGGACCAAGCTACTTAAGAGACCGCGTCACCCCAAGGTTTTCAGCCCGTCCTACAAGGGCAGACATGAAGGGCTCAGTGTTAGTCCCTTCCACAAAAGAAGTTCATCTTATTGGGGCCAGGAAGAGAGCCTTCTCCATGTCTGCCCCAGCCCTGTGGAACCTTATGCCACTAGAACTGCGACTCCAGTCAGATCTTCTCCCATTCAGAAAAATGCTGAATACCAGCCATGCCAGCAGGTGTGGGGCATGCTCGATTCTACCACACAAGCCCGCTGGCTCGTTTAGCTTGTCTGAGGAATCCTGTTTGTTTTTTCTGTTGCTATTTTATTGGGGGGGGGGGGGGGAGTGAGAGTAGTTTTTTAACGATAATCTGATTAGTTTTGCGTGTCTTTTAATCTTATTTTTAGCGGAGAAGGGTTTAACTACTGTTTTTAGTTGTTGTTGTTTTTAGCTGATTGTTTTAAACTGTTCGTAGTATTGTTTTTTGTTTTTGAATGTTGTTAGCCGCTCTGAGGGATGTCCTACATCAGGAGGGCGGGATATAAATCCACAAATAATTAAATAAAAATAAAATATATGGGAAAAGGAAAAGGACAAAGACCACAAGGCAGACACAGAGGAAGGTGGAGAGATAACATCAAAGAAATATTACAAGAACACCAAATAAGAACCATGGAGGGCACTAGAAGCGCCAAAACAGGAGCCTTGCATCTATCTCCCATGATATAAAGAAGAAGAGGTTCTCCATAAGTTCAATTGATTTAAATGGACCTACTTTAAAACTTTCATTGCTAAAGTAATTCACAGCTAATGTAGGTGTATCTGAATCAATGGAGCTTACAGAAGAATAGATTCACCAAGTCCTCATTGTCTCAATGGGCTTGATCTAGCACAAGTTACCGTGCTAAGTAACATGATTTTGGACAGTATGCTAAAATCCTACAAAATGAATTCAAATCTGGAAAAAAATGTTTCACTATGTGAGTGAGTTTTCAGCTATAATTTGCAGAAATTTAAATTCTGTATTTAATTAATGCAAATGCCTATGTTCTCCAAAGTACACAATGCACTGCATCATGTTCCTCTTTTCCAGAATGCAGTTGAAGGTTTAGTAAACAGAGACAAGAAATAAGAGTTTCAGGGAATGGAGCTAGGTCACAGAAGGCCAGCCCAATAGAGAAGAACACCACAGATATTCCTTGCCTTCACAAATATGCTATTCCTGTTTGGGCCAGTATCCAGATTGTTCACAACTGGCATTTGGTAAAATGCTAGTTGTCAAACAGCCATAGCACCTCCCATATCTTCTGTTGATAAGGTCATAAGACTAATCAATTAATATCTATCTATCTATCTATCTATCTATCTATCTATCTATCTATCTATCTATCTATCTATCTATCTATCTATCTATCTATCTATCACATCTTCTGTTCAATGCAAGTACAGTCAAAATAAACACTGGCCATAATTTCTGAATGACTTTAAGGAGTCAATATTATATAGTTTAAATTTTAACTCTCAATCTGACCTAGAATTTAAGCAGTGAAAACAGGCACTTTTAGGAAGCAGTCTATAAACAACTAGTGTATGTGTAACCTGCTGAAACAGCAATAAACTGGGTTAAGTTACTGGGGGACAAATTAGTGTTCAAAAAAGTTTACTATTAATGATGTGGGACCTATGAAATGTGATATATGTTAGATGGAATCTAATGTAAGATCTCACAAATCGAGGCAATTTCAGATACAATACAGTTATAGTATCATAGTGAAGTGAACCACTAAGATCTGAAGATTTCAAAGATTTTCTATTGTGTAGTTTTGAATAAGATGCTAATAAAGATTTTCTACTGTAATTCTATGTTAAAAAGAATTATTTCAGGAGAAACAAGGATATTAAATCCTTGCTTTTAATAGTGCCATTAAAATTTTATTAATATTACAGTATATAAAGAAATATCAATAAATTGGATTCTTGTTGCAACGAGCACACTTACTTGCATAATAGTTGAGAAATCTGTCCTCTCTCCCATATATGTCAGAAGGCTTCATAATGATGGCATCTGGAAATTCTTCCCTCACAACTTTCTCTCCGACAGCCTATCATTAAATCATTTGAATGTACTGTAGCAGATTTCTCATACATGTAAGAGATACAGTAATGAAATATAGTCCCAATACAAGTTCCCACTTGATAAATCTACGGTACCCAAAGCTTGTATATACTATGACTCTCAAATTTTAAATTTACACTAGTATTTCAAAGTACAGGGGATAAAAATACATTAAAATGTAGACAGATCACACATTCATTGTCATCAAAATGTTACCCTGATTTGAATTAAGTTATTTTAACTTTCTGACAATGAAAGCAGCATCACATCTACAGCAAAGTACCTGAAATGTGAAGGCCTTCAAAGTTACATTCTGAGATTAGTGCCTCTAATCTTGTGGCATTTCATTTGTTCACCAAGAATTTGAAAAATTATGGGCATTCTGAAATTTACATTTTCAAATCCCTTTAACACTCTAAAATATAATTTATTATTTAGATTGCCTAAGTAGTACTGTATCACCTTTTTACTGACATGGAGATGCAACTCCTCCTCTTTATCTTTTGATATATTTTTGTGAGATTGAACAAAATATCTCTTAAAGCAGGCATTCCCAACCTATGGCCCGTGGGCTAAACCCGGCCCCCGATGCCCTCCTCATTCCCACTGCCGCCAGAAGTGCCGAAAACTGGCAAAAATGCATGCTTTCCCATGAGAACTCACCTAAATTGCATGAGAAATTGCTAAAAACACATGTTTCCGTGCGAGAACTCACCTAAATAGCGCAAGAACTCACCGAAAACATGCGCTTTCACATGAGAACTCACATAAAAACAAGTGACAAACCCACGGCATTCTTTTGATTGTAAAGAATCTGTTGAATGGATTGGACAAATTATTTTACCAAATGCAATTCTTTCCCTAATATCTTGAAAATGCAACTACATAATAGCAATATATTAAAAACAAAAGAACGCATACTGATCAAATACTTACTTTATTCTTATAGAGTTTGGATGAACTGTTAATGTCTGCATTCAGATGAGAAATATGAATTAATTTTTCTACCCCAGCTTCCTTTGAGAGCTGGGCAATCTGCCTGGGAATATTGACATGCATATCTTCAAAACTGAAGTTTCTGAAAGAAGACCCAAAAAATGTTTACTACCTTTGTTCCATTCTAATAGTTATTTCATCACACCACTGTCAGAATGGTGCAGCATTAGTGGCTAAGACTGCAACCTTATAGTTCTCCATGGAGTCAATGTTTACTGTAGCCAAGATGGAGTACATTCAATATGTAGGCTTGGATAAGTCAGTCTCTCTCAAAATGAAACACACATCTAGAAATAAATGAACAAGAATGTATTTTGTTCACTGCTATGTCCATCATGGCAACCCATACAGTTTTGAACGTTAAACACTGGTGAGGATCATTTTCAGCTGCATAGCTGCCTCCTTGGAAGAAAAGCCTCCTAAAATACTTTAGTAGTGGTGGTAATTTTTTTAAATTAAAGATCCTATCCTGTATCACACCAGGCTTTCTTAACAAAGAGGCCTAAGGACATGAAGGAGATTAGCTGGAAACAGCCTTACATGGTGTAAGTAATACAAACAGGATTTCAGCCAGTGCTCCAAACCTCAAAAATACAGTGATTCTGCATTGAACATGACTGTAAAAGGGAAAGATCTCTCCCCAGCTGTCACATCACTCAATGATTATCATAAAAAACAGCATATAAATTCTACTTTCTTTTGAGGAGAGAAGAAAACTTAAAATCATTCTTAATCCCAGCAACCAATTTAAAATCATTCTTACTCCCAGCAACCTGATTTACTTTTTCTTTTTCACATGAGATTGAGATGTCTCTGTAGGTGAATTAGCATGTTTCTAGTCCTATGGACACGTCATGCGTAAGGATCAGAGCACCCCAACTCTTCCCTTTATTGCTTCCTCCACACGGAAGCACT
This sequence comes from Bradypodion ventrale, assembly GCA_035047345.1. NCBI lineage: Eukaryota > Metazoa > Chordata > Lepidosauria > Squamata > Chamaeleonidae > Bradypodion > Bradypodion ventrale. Next base: position 179,281,888 of record JAWDJE010000005.1, read on the forward strand.
GTTTCTGAAAAAGAGACTTTGTATCTGCAGTCTTTGCATGTGGCCCTGAATATAGAAAATGTGCGGCTCTCGCTCACATACAGAACTTCCATGGACAACCCGGTCTTACTTTCAGATCCATCTTCCATGTGAGGAATGCTCTAATGCAGGGGTTCTCAACCTATGGCCCAGGGGCCAGATCAGGACCAGGATGAAATTTCATGTGGCCCACCGCCCTTGCTCCTGCCACTCCCGCCAGAAGCTGAAGCAGCCATAAACGCGCTGATGGCTGTCGTAAATGTGTTTACATTACGTTACGACAGCCACGTTTTAGGTGGGGGAGGACCACCAGTCCGGGCCGCTCAGCTGTCGGAGGGAGCATGACCCGGCCCGTGGCTTGAAAAGGTTGGGAACCCCTGTTGTAATGTAATGGGTAGTGGCTAAAGCAATTCTGCCTTGCCTATGGAGTACACTCATGAAGAAATGTCTGAATAAGGTTTCTATTATAGGTAATGTACCTTTTGTTTTATTTCCTTTTATTGCTTACTCCACTGACTTTATTGTTGATCTATTACATTTGTTTTACTATTTAATTTAATATGGAACTTTAAAACAGTGTTATTTGGTAAATGTTGTGGGCCTTCTTGTGAGGTTACCATGGAAGGCATTAAAGTATTTTCAGTCTAAATGAGTAGCTCTCAGTCTGGTGGAAAGGGAGAGTTACCTTGTTTCCCATTCTTTCCCAACGAGATTGATGACTACGTTGCTGTGTTCAAGAGCTCTTTGGGTAGAATCTTTGTTGCGGGAGTCCCACTCCTGTCAATGAAAGCACGATTTACAGCACAAATGAAATAGTGTGCAAAAAAGTACATGAAGATGTTATCTGTCAAACACTTAGCTTCTCCAGAAATTGCTAATGCACACCTTTTAACATAAAAACAGATTAGATTATTAACTGAGCAAAGTTACAAAGCCTACCATAAAAATGAGCTGTCCCAAATCACCCATGGGCCGAAGGTACATGATATCATATGGATCACATCGATGTGGGATGATGACCTGGGAACCCATGCGCCCTAAAAATGTTGAGAATTTTTTTTAAAGAAAAGCAGAACTCCTACATAATGAGATAGAAAACTACATTTTTAGCACTCAGAAGAACTAACACATATCAAAACACTCATAGTTAGCCATATGACTCCTACATATCCAGTTGAGAAAATAATTGACTTTTTATATATGCAGCACTCAAAGTTGTGTTCACAAAAGCCACCATTAAGACAAAATGGACTAAATCCTTGCTCAAGTCTACTGCAGTAGATAAACTGAATCAGTGGAAGTAATATTAATGAGGACCTTAAAAATCCTACTCAATTAATGGATCTACTTCATTTGGGACTAGCTGGATTTAACCCAACGTGTGAGGAACGCATTGGCTCCATTCCTGTGCCCTATGGCATATTTACTTTGAAAGCAGAAGAGAATTTCAAAATGAATTTGTGAAGCAATAAAGACACATTAAATTACACAGGAAAAGTTTAGGCCAATTTTAGTGTTTTTAAAAAGATTCTAATTCCATGACATAAAGTAACCTAAGGAGCACTGTATTATTAAACCACACATGTTAATTTTTGCAAAATGTTTCATTGTGACTAGGAGTTATAAGTTAGAGATAGGAATGCTCTGCTGAGGAAAGTGATCCAATAAATGACCACCTTAGACTACATACTGATCATCCATGCCTCTCAACCCCTTCTCAACCCACTGGGATTCCTCTATGTTACTTCTTTGACTTTACCTGACTTTGATTAACAGCCTCCGACACAATCTACCTGAATCCTTTCAAATAATAATAATAATTTTGTGTCAGAAATTAATCTGGGTTGAAAGGGTTTTTGCTGGAGGAACTCCGCTCAGGGGACACCCAAATGAGGCTCCTTTCATGTCCCCAAGATCTTTCCCCACCAAAGTGGTCCCTATTTATCTGCTTGCAATTTCTTGCTTTCAAACTGCTAGATTGGCAGGAGCTGGGACAGAGACAGGGGCTCATTCCGTCATGCAGTACCCAGGTCTCGAACTACTGACCTGCCAGCCTTCCAGCTAAGAAGGCAAGCTTCTTAACCACTGAGCCACCGCAGTCCCTTCTCCTTTCCAATAAAGAGAAGTCAAAGGTACAATGGACTTGGAATCCACTATTCACATGGTATTTTTACAAAATTTCACCTAAATACCCAGAGTGGTTTTCTCTATTTCAAATCATATCATGTTAAGAAATCAGTGTAGACAGCTGGCAAATAAGCCTGATATTCTTATCTGTAACACAATCTAACTATTTAAACTGAGGAACATCTTAGAAAATAATAAATAAAACAGCTAAATACTGAGAATAAAAATGCCAATTATTAGATTTGAGTGGAATCCAACAGGACAGTTCCACTGACAGACCGGATTCTGCCAGCAAAACTAGGAGGCAGATGCCCCACTACCCTCATGTCCTGTAAGAACTTGCTCTGAAGGAGTAGGAAACATTCCAGAGCAGGGCTTCAGGAACATTTTCAGATAACTGGAAAGAAAAAAAAAGAAAGGGAGTGCTATAACACCAGTGGACATCTATTAAGAATAACACACTGGATCAAAGCAATGCCATTTTAGCACAGTTAGAAGGGAATGTAATGGAGCACTGCTTCATAGGATTGCTGGAAATCAGATCTGACATCTTTATCTTGTTTATTCGCACCGGCCCTTTGGAACCTCCTGCCAGTAGAACTGCGCCTCCAGACTGAGTTGTTGCCCTTTAGGAAAGAACTAAAAACCTGGCTAGCGGGCTAAATTTGGGGTGCAGGTAGAGGGGTGGCTTCCGTTGGGTGGTTGATATAGAGGAGTATGCCTTCCCCCACGGTTCCATCGGTATCTGCACCCCTTTTTAGGGGGTGGGTTTTTAATTCTGTATGTTTTTATCTGGTTTTATCTGTTTTATCTATGATTGTGAACCGCCCTGAGTCGGCCTTGGTCGAGTGGGCGGTATAGAAATTTAACAAAATAAATAAATAAAATAAATAAATATTCTTACGTAGAGTAAAATTAATTAATTCATGTTAATTCAAAACATAATTACACATATCTGACTGTTATAATGAAAATATTATGAATTATCATATCATGTTTAAATAAGAAAATAAATATGAAGAGAGCTAATATAAAGGTTCTTGAGATGAGGAATAATTAAAACCATTTTCAATCTGATTGTTATCTATGACAACTACCGTGAAGTAGATTGTGGCTGAAATCCTGCTGCTTAGAGTAGTAAATCACATTAGAGTACGCCCACTGAATCAGTGGGGATTTGATGAGTCAAATCTTTGAATGCTCAGTTGATTAAAATAGGTCTACTCTAGTTGCAATTTACTATATTCAAAAATTTACTCCTAGAGTAAGCCCAGTTGAAGCAATGGAACTTACTAAAGAGTTGATTTATTACACTAAGGAACAGGATTTCAGCCATTAAAAAACATATAGATACAAAAAAAGAAAAACTATAAAGACGACTGGAAGTAATATAAAGAAAATAATTGTTTAAAAAATTTCAAACTGATACTGAAGGCAGAATAAAATGCAGTAATACCTCGCATAACAAACGCTTCGTATAATGAAAAAAATCGCATAATGAAGTGTAAGTTATGCAAGGGCGATACCCCGCATAATGAAAAAAATTGTTCATTATGCAAGGTTTTTGGTAACCAGGGTATACCCGCTCAATGGGAACCCTGGTTAACAAACTTTTTTTCATTATGCGGGGTATCGCCAATAGCGCTTCGCATAACAAAAAACGTATAGCAAAGAGCTCCGTGGAACAGAGTTTTTTCGTTATGCAGGGTTCTGCTGTATATTATAAATAAGAGATGTGTTAAGAGATCAGATACAACAGCTCAGCAATTTTCTTTTCTTTTAATATGAAATTTATTTTAAATAAGTAGTGCAGTCATCCAGTAGATTACCTAGGCGATTAACAACATATCGACCAAGAAATCCTGTAGCGCCAAAGACAGTGGCCACAATACCACTGACAGAGGAGCGCCCACCCTTTCCATGAGGAATTACAGAGTGATGAACTCGCCGATCTTGCTGAAGAATGGGTAATGTGAGTGAGGAGGCACCATAACCTAAAATACAAGAGAAGAGAATGTATGCATGAATGAATGGATTACCACACATTTAACCAAGGAGCTCAGGAAAGTTTGTGTTTCTTCCTACATAAGGAATCTCCTTTTATCCTCACATTAACTCCATGAAATGTCTTAAGCTAAGAAACAGTGAGAGAATGAGCATGGTTAGCCTAATTCCATTCTGCTAAACTTCAATGTCTTTGTGAGTTGGGTGGCTATATAAATATGAATATAAATAAAAAATAAACATTAAAAAAATGTCAGAATTTTAGATCAAGTCTCTTTGGACTAACACCCTATCCGCTGAACTATACTGGCTTCTGAGTTAGTACAAACCGCCACTGAGAGGACAACCTGTCGGTTATGCTGTATGAAAGAAAAATGTGAGGTTACAAACAATAAAACACAGACTTTCTACTCAGCCGCCTTGCGTTTGTCAAGTGTTTTTACAACTTCTCAGCGCAATCAAAGGTCAGAAAGGGGCAAATGTCAGACCAGAAACCAATGAAATGGAGAGTCCCGCAAGACAAATACTGTACAATTCTCTTTACATCATTTCCACTTCACCAGCTAGCTGTTTGTAATATTTATACCCCACCTTTCTCAAGAGGATTCAAGGCAGCTTATAGTAACGCAAAGATGTTAAAAGCTAAAAAGCCAATGAATTATTATAATGTATTAACAGGAAATAAACCTTCCTACTGCTGGAGACATTGAAGGATGGATGAGATGGCTGGTATTTGGCTGTGGAACCAGGGAGTGGTTAAATAATATATATTTAACTACATTTTCTTCTTGTTGTTCTGCCGTATCTGAATTTTGGCAATCCTCATGGCAATCCTGAGAATATAATGCAGTGGCCTTTCATCTGCCTTCCGCATCGCATCATGACATCCGTACCACTGATCCACTTCTGTGAGTCACTTTCTGGTCCTGAGCCCTTTTGGCAAGCAAAGTCCTGATCAGCCCCAGGCCAGTATGGATGAAGCTGCTGCCCTCCATCAAGATGGATTCAAGTGGGATTTAATCCACTTGGGGACCATCACCCTTCTCTGTGGACTTCGGCACTCAAGGTCGTTAGTCCTCAGGGTAGTCAGGTTAGTTAACCGCCGCCTGACACTCGGCCTTGAGTTGCTAGCAGTATGGTCTACTACTCTATTACTGTAGCATAGGGATTCGCAACCTGCGCCCCATGGGCCAGATGCAGCCTGCAGCACCATTTCATGTGCCCAGCAACACCACCTCCAGAAGTGCCATGTGGTGGAGGAAGGGCAAAATGGCTGTCCGGCCCCCGAAGCTGACTGAGGGAGCGTGACCCGGCCCCCCGTCTTTAAAAGGTTGAGATACGCCTGCCATAGCAGGGGAACCTGGCCAGATTAGTAATTACATTTTAACCATTTAAATATATACATATTTTAATTATCTGGATCTGTTTTTTTAAATAGCACATTTTAACTACATTTTTAGCTTCTAAATTTTTTTAAAACTACCTCACTGTGCTGGTCCTAGATCGGGGGTGCCCAAACGTTTTGGGTTCAGGGGACTGGTCACTATGGCCTGGGGGCCGGATCTGGCCATGACGCCAATTCATCCGGCCCATCAAGCCCATGTCGCTCCCGGAAGTGGAAGTAAAATGCGCACATATGGGCCGGTGTCCAAATGGGCCGGTTCACGGGCCGGTGTCCAAACTACGGCCAGAGGCCGGATCCGGCCCCCAAGACCAATTCATCCGGCCCGCGAAGCCCTCGTCGCTCCCGGAAGCGGAAGTAAAACGCGCCCATACGGGCGCGTTTTACTTCCGCTTCCGGGAGCGACGAGGGCTTCGCGGGCCGGATGAATTGGTCTTGGGGGCCGGATCCGGCCTCTGGCCGTAGTTTGGATACCCATCTCCTAGACCAGAACCGACGGCAGAACCGACGGCGCCTGTGGTGGTCCCGTCGTCCCAGTAACGATACGCCAGCTGCTTTCCAAAGGACGGCCGTTGAGGGTTGCGAGCGAGGCCCGGCGAGGGAGGCCAGCGGGCTCCAACCACCGTTGACACTTACCCGACCTTGGCGACCAAAGGACCCTGCAAGGGACCTGGTAACAGCGGGCAACAGCCGCCATCTTGCCCGCTGTCACAGAGACGGAAGCTAGATCGGCGCTACGGAACAGGCAGGAGCCCAAAACACCTCCGCCCGCAAAAAAGCGAAGGGGAACGCCTGACCAGAGAAGGGGCGTCGCCGGCTACGGGAGGGCAAAACGGTGACGTCAGCCGGAGGAGGGTCTGCGACTGCGTGCCAGTGGCGCAGTGGTTAAGCAGCTCGCCTTGTGAGCTGGAAGGCTGGCAAGTCGGCAGTTCGCGACCCGGGTCCTGCATAACGGTTTGAACGCCCGTCTCTGTCCCTGCTCTTGTGGACATGAACGGGGGCCTCATTCAGGGGTCCTCTGAGCAGAGTTTCTCCAGCAAAAATCCTTTCAACCCAGAATAATTCCTAACACGAAATATTATTATTATTATTATTATTATTATTATTATTATTATTATTATTATTATTATTATTATTATTATTATTATTATTATTATTATTATTAAACGGCCAGAGAGAAAGAACAAGAGGAAGCGGAAAATTGGTGTGTGTGTGTGTGTGTGTGTGTGTGTGTGTGTGTGTGTGTGTGTGTGTGTGTGTGTGTGTGTGTGTGTGTGTGTGTGTGTGTGTGTGTGTGTGTGAGAGAGAAAGAGAGAGAAGGTGGCACGTGATATTTAGCCACACTAAACAGCAATATGGTGGTGGCTTAGTGGTTAAGGCGCTGAACTCAACGACTGGAAAGTCGGCAGCTCAACAGTTCGAGACCCGAATGCTGCACGAAGGAGTGAGCTCCTGCCTCGGTCCCAGCTCCTGCCAACCTAGCAGTTTGAAAGCAAGAGACTGCAAGTAGATACATAGGTACACACACCCTTCAGGGGGAAAGGTTACAGCCTTCCGTACACTCTGGTGTCTAGTCGTGCCTGCCACATGACCACGGAAACGTCTGCAGATGCAGACAGCGCTGGCACTTTGGCTATAAAGAGATGAGCACCGAACCCTAGAGTCAGATATGACTGGCTTTCGTGCAAAGGCGACCTAAACGTAGCAATAGCAATTACACTTCTACACCTCCCCATAGCGCTTCGTGCACTCTCTGGGTGAGTCACAAGTTGGTGTTTTGCCCCCAACATGCTGGGTACTCATTTTACCAAAGGCTGGATGTTTTGGCATGGAGAGGACTTTCCCCCCCCCCCCCTTTCTGTATCTGCTGCATTTTGTGCCATGCTCTTTTGCTTTACTTCTATGGCTTTGTAATCTGGCTGGACCCAAATTCTCCTGAAAGACAATATGAGCAAAGTATTATCCATATATGCCCTTTTTTTGCTAATAGAATCGGCTGGAAGAGGACAAATTTAAAAGCTCTTCTGCTTCCAAGCCATCTTGGTAAGGATGCGGATGGGGTGACATGTGTTCATGCATGGATGGCCATCTTCCAAGCCATGAAAGTTGACCATCTGTAGTCTGCATAGTCCATGGTTTCTGTTTCTTGGGACTGGATTATGCAGTCAGGGAATCAAACAGTAAAATCTTAATGGATGGTAGCACTGCCAGTTACAGATGAGCGCTGCATATTTAAATCTCCCCCAGTTAACATTGACAAAGTTCCTGGCACACAGGAGCCAAACTGTCAGGGGCAAAAATACCCAAAGCTGTCGCTTGCTATTGGTTGGACATGCTCATGGCTATTTTAACTTTGAATGCAGCAGCTCTGAACAATAGCAATAGCAATTACGCTTATATACTCCCCCATAGTGCTTAGAACAATAGCAATTACGCTTATATACTCCCCCATAGTGCTTAGAACACTCTCTGGGTAGTTCACAAGGTAATTAGCATTTTGCCCCTAAGATGTTGGAGACTCATTTTACCAACCTCGGAAGAATGGAAGGCTGAGTCAACCTTGTGTCCCATCAGGATTGGACTCACAACATTTGGCTGCAGTACAGCAGTTTAACCACTGCGCCACCAGGTAAAGGTAAAGGTAAAGGTTTCCCTTGCTCGAAAATCAGTCATATCCGACTCTAGGGTGCAGTGCTCATCTCTGTTTCTAAGCCGAAGAGCCAGCGCTGTCTGCTTCTGCAGACATTTCCGTGGTCATGTGGCAGGCATGACTAGACACCAGAGTGCACGGAGCGCCACCAGGACTCTTGCGTTATTTCCATGGTTTTTAAGGGTACATTGACCTCATACAATGTCCAAACTTGGTTCCACAAGTTTGGACTATATACGGATTTGGACTTTGTATGAGGCATGCAAAATCCTAGCTGCGATGCCTCATACAACATCCAAATCCTTGCCACGATACCTCATACAACGTTGTTTTCATAGAGATACATTGTACTGTAACAGCACAGACTTCACGGCAAAGTCAAGGAAACAGACAGGAAACTGACAGAACTTTAAGAAATCATTGTCTAAAGGCTAAATACATTACAAAAACATGTCAAACAACCCTGATTGTCCAAGAACCTGCAAAAATCCCAAAAATGCTTCTGGAAATTCTGACCAAAAAAATCAAAATAATCCAAAATCGTGCTCAAAACCACTCCTAAACACTCTTCGCCTCATGCAAAGCCCACAAGAGCAATGCACACATGTGTCCTGCCTTTTATACTGCCCAGGCACAATGCAACCTGGGGAAAACCCCAATGTCTCATACAAAGTTGCAGTGACTTTGTATGAGGCATCTTTTTTCAAGGAATTAGGCGATGTTGTATGAATTCGATGTTGTATGAAGCGGACTTTGTATGAGGTATTACTGTATTTGTTATGTTTTCAAACATCTTCTCATCTGGGTTTTTCTCTTAAACGTTTACAGGAGTTTGTTACCTTTTCCATCTTCTCAGCTCATTCTTAGGCGAGGCTCAGTTTCAGCCCAGGTAGTTATGGCCAAACTGGGATTTAAAGACAAGCACTTTACTCACTAGCATTCCAGAATAATACTGTACTGTACAGTACAGTAGTTTGATTATTTCTTGTTGCTGTCTTGGATAATCAAGGCACAAGGAAGAAAAGACGAATACCATTTCCAAAGGTTTTTTTACCAGTTTTTCTGGAATTCCCAACGGTATTCAGTGAGTTTTTTTAAAAAAACAACAACAACACTTTTTAGGGCTGTTAAGGGTGTTTCATGCTTTTTCCAAGCAGAAAGCAACATTTAAGGTGACAGCCAACTTGATATTTTCTGCTAGTGAACAGATGGGTAAAAGTATTGTCCTACCAGTTCATTTACATAACTAAACAACCCAGCCCTGTTCAAAATAATTACAATCCCAGATCTTGCACTGCAAAGATTCTCCATGTTTTGGTACCTCTTAAAAATCTATTAAATGGATTATTTTCAAAATGTTGTATACAATGTATTTCTATCCCATGTTTCTTCCAAAACAACCACCCAGAGTCGCTTACAAAATGTTTAAAAGCAGATATATCTAATAACAGTAAGATGTAATACTAAAAATTGGCCTTTGGCTGATGTTTTATTCAGATTGCCACATATACAAGGAAGATCCTTGAAATGAGTGCAACTTTGGTTATGTGGTGAGGTCCAGTTCTAAGCAAGACATTGTCACATGTGTGCAGACTCTAATATGAGTTCCCTTCTGCACAGAGCTGTTCGAATAGGATATTGGCCAAGGCAAAAGTAGGGAACAGAGCAGAACCAAAAATTGAAAAATTTGGACTAGGGGACAGAAATGAAGCAGAAAAACATCTCATAGAACTGTCTTTTGAGATAAAAAGATGAAGTTGGGGATGACCTATTTTGGGCAGATCATGAGAAAGCAAGATTTTCTGGGAAAGACAATACTGAGAAAGACTGAGAGCAGAGGGAAAGAGGAAGACCACATGTGAGATGAATTGATTCCTTAAACTCTTAAAGGAACCACATGCTTGAGTTTCCAAGAGCTGAGCAGGGTTGCTGAGGACCGAATATTTTAGAGATCCCTTGTAAGGTTACCATAGGTCAGAGACAACTCAACTGGACATAACAACTGCCATTATCATACTAAACCCTCATTTTGCAGATTGGAGTCATGTTTTGTTGCTCAAGTGACACAGAACAAAACCTGCAAAGTAAGCATTTTAATACTGTCAATGTCAATGTGTCTTCCAAGTTTTAGCAATTTGTCAAGTACTTTTGTTTTTTAACATGGCTAATTTGTTTTAAATTGTACCAACCAATCTTTTGCATCATCTCACAGTGCTTTTTGTCCCTCCCACTGTAATGTCCAATTTGATTTTACTATTGTAATATAATGTAAGGAAGCTTGAGTGAGTGCAGACAGCCCCTCTACTACCAGAGTAGACTGAAAGTAGCAAACAAATGTTATCAGAACCCCTGTATCCTGCAAAAGCAACATACTGCCCACACAGGAAGTGTCATCTTAACCTATAAATCCAAGGGTTAACCGTTGGAACTGGCTATAGGTTGCTATGCCTCGCCCTACTTGCCTGCACTCACCCTTCGTGCACACGGCCGATCTGGGTACGCAGGTCAACGAAGGATTGAGAAAACCGGCAGTGGGGCAACAGCCCCACAAACGCGAAGAAAGGGAAACAACTTCACTTCCCAACATTCCTTGCGCCGCGCCGCGCCAGAGCCAATCAGGCTGAGAGGCTCTCGCACGGCGCAGCGTTCGGAAACGGGCCGCAGCCAATCAAAAGAAAAGCATTTTAAAAAAACGCAGCACAAACACAAAGCACCAACCCATAACTACAAGCCCCAGCGTCCTGCGCGCCATGAGCGCGCAGAACGCTGAGGAAACCAGCGCCCGAAAAATGAAAAAGAAAAACAACTCACCGCCTAACAGCCAAACACACACCAGCCGGCTTTCTTTCCCTCACCCACGGCGCCTGAAGGTCCCGACTGGAGTTTCCCCTTTAATATCAATGGGTGGGGGTTGCGATGCCCCTCTCCGCTGGCTACCCTAGGGTTGGAAGGTTTGTGGGAACAAAAGGGGTATGTTTCCCAAACACTTCTGGACTCAGGACACCAGGGAGAGGGGATCGATTCCCACCCCCCTCCTTAAAACAACTCCGTCTTTTCTTCTCTTTAAAAACGGAGTTGTTTTAAGGAGGGGGGAGGGAATCGATCCACTCTGCCTGGTCTACTGGATCCAGAAGAGTTGGGGGGACATACCTCTTTTGTCCCCACAAACCTCCCAACCCCAGGGGAGCCAGCGGAGAGGGGGGTTGCAACCCCCCACCCACTGATATTAAAGGGGAAACCCCGATCTACTTTCACGACTCCACACAAACAAAGCACCATAACACAATAAAGCCCCCCTCCCTACCACCTAGCCCACCCTTCCTAACCCCCAACGACCATGCCCCCCTCCCCACCACCTAGCCCACCCTTCCTAACCCCCAATGACCACGTACCTTCCCCACCACCAAATAAATAATTTTTTAAAAATTACTAAAAACACTCAAACACATCCAAAAATACACAAAAACAAAAACACCAAAAACAATACGAAGTAAACAAAGACACAATCAAAAACAAAACAAACAGACAAAAAATACAAATTCCAACCCCCCCCCCCCCGCCCACACACACACACAAAAGAAAGAAAACAAGCAAACTTACCAAAAGAGGTGCTACCTCCACCAGGACTGGAAAAGAAATGAATAAAGAAAGACCCTACTTACCAGAAGAAGCTCCACCCAGAGGCCAGGAGAGAAAAAAAAGTCAAAATACAATAACCCCTACCAGCACCACCTGCTGGCCACAATAGTAAAAACAATTCAAAAACACACAACAGCCCCAAACAAAACACAAATTCACAATTTTACACAAAAGGTCACACCAATAAAAACAAGTAAAAAAATTACACTAAACACACTTTCACACAAATCACAAATATATGTCAATAAAATACAATAGAAACTTTAAAAAATCCTGTGCTGAGTTATAACTCAAATTTAAACTCAAAACATCTAAACACATTTTAAAAACATTGAATGTAAAAAACATTTACTTTTACATTATTAAAATTATTACCTACGGTACAACTAATTAAAAAAATTCAAAAAACTAAAACATTATTCGCTTACATAAAACAATTTGAAAAAATTATATCATACTTTCTTCTTTTATTAATCCTCAAAAAAACCCAAAAAAGCAGATCACAGTTAATAACAGCCAAGCCAAACAAATTTTACATAAATAAACATTTAAAAAATTAAAATTACAGACTAAGCAATTTTTTTAAAAAATTAACACAATTTAACCTTCAAACACAATGTAAAACTATTGCAAAAATAAAATTTGCTCATTTTTTATTAAAACACACGGGGGAAAAAGCCCGGCAACGCCAGGCAACCCTTGCTAGCGTTCAATAAGAAGATATGCAATCAGTTGTTTTGCAGCCAGGAAGGCAGGAATCCCTCAAAGAGTCTTTACTGCAGAATAAAAATAAGTGTATGCTTGTTAAAAACAAGTATGCTTATTCGGAGGTTCACATTGTTTTGCTGTTAAATGGATGGGGTGAGTGAAGATGGGAGTATGACCCCATGTTTCTGTTGTTTTATAGTGGGCTAGGTTGCTGGAAGAGGTTTGCCTCCATTACTAAAAACAGGGAAGGAGAAAAGCACACCTGGCCTTAGGCATTCTGTGTTACATGTGAAAGAAAATGAAAACATCATGAATATAATTACTGCACATTTGAAAATGAAGACACTGCTACTAGCTGAAAGCTACCCAGAATCTGTGGACAGCATTAAGTGCCTCAGAAATTTCTTTAGTTGTAAGCACAGTGGAGATACATTTAGAAGCACATAAAATAAAGGTGACCCATGGCTGTGGCATCCAGAGAGCAGACTTAGAAATGGGAGTGCAGTTTGTCCACACTGACTTAATCTGACTCAAGTCCAAGCAGAGATTCTAGTGTCACAAAAAGCAAGATGAAAGGACCCGATGCTGATATCCACAGACAGTTCACCATAGAGTACAGAGATATCATTCAAGAATGGTCAAAAAGGAGGGGAGGCAATGAAGAATGCAGAAACAATGCTAGAGGTGTTTAATAGCTTCTCATAAAATGTACTAGCATTGGTGCCCGTCTTCGACGGGTTTTTTTTTGTGTGTGTGTGTGTGGGGGGGGGCTCAACCCATGGCACTGGACCTAACCCTGGCTGAGGGGATGGCCGGGCCCTTTTTTTCTTCCCTGGTTCCCAGCCCTTGGAGTCTGTACCTGGTCATGGATGGGCGTTCTTCCTTTCGGCAGCCGCGCTCCCGCTGAGGCCTCCAGGCTGAGGCCCAGGCCATGGTCAGTCAGGCTGCCTGGTGGGGGCTGGGCAGGGACAGGGCTTAGCTGATGGACAGAGTCCCTGCACTCTATCAGCGGCCAACCCCGCCACCACCGCAACACCAGTGCTGCCCTGCCCGCCCGTCCTCGACCAGGTAGAGTGGCCAAGGGCTGGGATTTGAGGAGGGGGGAAAGGGCCAGACCGCCTCCTCAGACCGGGCTCAGTCTGCCCAGGTACGGCAGGGAGGGCCGTCAGCTGTAGCGCGTGCGAAACGGCCACTGGTTTAAGCGTTTGCGCCCTGGCTGTCCCGCCTCCTCTGTGCTCGGGGCGGCCTGGCTGATTGGCTGTGGCGTGCCGCGGAGGACGCTGGGACTTGTAGCGTTGTTTTGTGGGGCGCAGGACCCACTCTCATTCTCCAGACCCTTGCAGCGCTGATGTCAGTGAAGTAAATTAAGTGTGCACTATGCATTACGGGATAGGCTGGACAGGTGTGGAAACGCATTCCGCACACGCACGGCCCCATCCCTTTCTTATAGGTAAAGTTTTTTTGCATATAGAGGCAAAGCTGAGTGCTTGGTTACAAAGTGGTGTAACAATCCTGGCTCAACCACATTTCCAAACTGGATGAAATGTGATGAGAGAGAATTTTCCCCCCACCAGTTTAGGACTGACTAATTCTCACTAAGAAAGGCCTAATATACATTGACCTTCTTTAAAACCAACATACTTCCCACAGCTGTTACTTCTACACTGGGGCCCAAGTTAGGAAAGCCAGCAGATGGTAACCACATGTGGGAAATTTGTAAGGGCCATCAAAATAATGTGCTCTGGTTGTCTGTAAGGGACAGGTCCCTTTCCTTTGGGGAACATTTCTTTCAGCAGACACATTTTTATTGGAGTGGAAATTGTTCAACAAGTCCATTAAAGCTAGGCCTTCTGCCAAATGAACACAAACAGTTTTCCTTTAGGGCTGATGTTGGTTTTGTTTTTTGTTTTTAATTTCATTTTATTCAAAAATAAGATTTTATTGTTTTGTGAGGGAAAATAAATGTAGTATGTGTATTCTGAAGATTGGGAAATTGTGTTGGTTCTACTGTACTTCCAACCAAAAAATGTTCCACCTCTGATTCTGGATCTCTCAGTGCCTTCATGCTTGTCTTTAAGGCCTGGGGTGGGGCTAGATGGACCGCCAAAGCATTTCCGTAAACTTCCTCATCACACTATCTTTCTCACAAGTACATGGCACATAGGATTTCTCTTTATTAGGCATCATTATTACTACATAGGAGTGCAGTGATGTTATTCCGTGGTAGAGCAAAACAACACTCTACAAGGCAATTTTTAAACCTGGGGGCACCCCTAAGGAAAATTTTTAACTTTTAAATTAGGCTTTTTAATCAGCACCACATTGGGTACATTTATGATTTTTAAAAATAGAATAGACATGATTTACCCTCTTCCACAGAACACTTACATTATCTTGAGTACCAGCTTGGAGCAAAAGGGACACTATAAAAGTTAAAAACCCAAAAATACCTGAAAGGGGAAATTAGAGGTGATTATTCTTGCAGTTTAGTGTTTTTCCCAGGGGCACTAAGGAGTGGTGTCTAACATTTTAGGCATTAAAAGGTGTGAAAAGTTGCCTGATTAGTGCCTGTGACAACCCGAGAGTGTGTGATTCAACTAGCGTGAGCATCAGTGGAAAGGTCAGTGGTTCCCCCTGGCCAGAACATCTCAATGATGTGGGATGACTTTCCAAATTATGTGACCTGCCAAATAATTGATAGAGGCTATTTTTATGAAGATAAATGACTCATTGTCTGTGAGGGGTGGGTGGGGAAACAGCTGAAAAAAGCACAATTCATCACTATATTCTGAATGTTTTGCCCATTTAATCTATTCAGACAGACCAAAGTCTTTCATGAACTTCAGTGGTTTTTATGCCAGGCCTTTGACTAACTAGTCCTCTGCTTTTTATTGTTGACTGTTGTCATGGAAACAACAATGTCTGGTTGCTTTATGATGTCATGCTAGATTCTGGCAGGTGAAGAGTGAGAGAGGAGACCACAGTGCGGTGGGCTTTCAAAGAACATCCTGGAAGCTTTTTGTTCCACGGTTTGTCTTCAGGGAAGACAAAATCCTTGTGGGTCTTCTCTTTGATGTGACAGAGGTAGGCAAGACCACTTGGATTTGTGGCTTTGTGTGTAACACAGCATGATGGAATTCAACTGAGAAAAGCAGATTTTTCTCTCACTGGGTGGAAGGGACTGATCAGCAAGAAAGGAAGAGCCCATGAATTCTGAACACTTGGTTTATGCCTTTATGTGGGTTCCCCTAAAAGTGCTGACCCTTCTATCTCCACAATCACTTCATTAGTGTGTTTGGCAGAAATAGTGGATTGTGAGCATTTCTCCATGGAAGAAGCAGGGCACATTTAATATGGCGGTTGGAAAGTCCCTGTTGTCCTCTTCCATGTTTCAGATATAATGTGGTTATTCTTCAGGTGTACTTCTATGTTTACCTACACATCTATACAATACAGTACTTTTTTACCCCTTTGGGTGTTGAAGGTTAGCCATATCACTGAATCTAGATACTATACTGAATACCTCTCATTCTTAGGAGCAATTTAATAGATTTACTTGCTAGGCAAGCATAATAAGCATGAAAAGCCTTTTACTAAGGTGTATTACTGCATTTAAACCTCCTATTCCTCTACCATAGAACAAAAAGGCATTTTTTGAAGGTTTGCACAGTCTCCCACTCAGGTCCAGCAAGTCTCAAACCAGTCTACAGTTAGAACTAGCAGCTTGTGGCACTGATATATGGAATGTAGAAGTATTTGAAAAGTGTGAAATGGCATTAGAGAAGGGAAAAGGCAAAATTTTAATGGCTCCTTTACAATTGAGGTACATATGGCCATCTGGGCAGAATTTGAATGAGGGATATCAGACCATTAAGTCAAGGGTCTAGTGTTACATAGTTGTGCTAATGATGAAAACTGGTGTACCGTATACTTTCAGACTATCCTCTAGGACTGTGGTTCCCAACATGGGGCACATCCCTCAGGAGGACAGTATGATTTTTAAGGGGGCAATTCGAGAATGAGTTGTTAAGAGTGAATGGCCTTTTAGGCTTCCTCCATGTGAATAGGAGTTCACTTTTTTGAATAATAAGTATATATCACGGGGGTGGGAATCAGAATTTTAGGGATGCTTAGGTGGGGCATGACTAAAAAAAAGGTTGGGAACCACTACTCTAGGATTAAGAAAATGCCTTATCAATTTCCCCTTTCGGACACTGATGGTATGATTGAAATGGACAGATTGGGGTAAGGAAAAGTATTTTAAATACAAAGCATATTTCCAATGTTCACAAGTACTTGTTTGAGTAAATACTATACTTTTTATAGCACGGGCTGCATCCTGCAGCAAATTTGCTGTCAAAATCACATTTGTAAGCCAGAAACCTGTTAGTTCCATACACCCATGTAAGTCCATTAGCCTAAATTGCAGCAGCAAGTTGCCACTAGTTAAATTGTTGACATTGGTATTCCGCAGCATGGGTCATGTGGCATAAGTAGCATGAAATATGGAATACAAACATCGATTCTTTTCGCAACTTCAGTATACACCACTGTGCTTAATAGGATTTTGGCCACTATTTCTGTAAATTCTACAGTTCTTTAGAGACTATAGGGATATATACAGATTTGATATTGAGTGCCAAATCACATTTCAATTTTCTTCACAGTTGCAAATGCTCAAAATGATATTCAACTGCAGTGCTATTTAAGAGAAAGTTCCACTCAGTGGAACAGGACATAATTTAAAGTAGAAATGCAAAAAGTCATTGCTGGACTCACTCCCCAATAACGAGACGGACACTTGTGATGGATTTAAATTGGGCCACTTTATTAATTCATAAACTGTGTTGCGGCAAACGGCCGCAATGGCACTGGTAAAGCGTAAACCTAATTGCCAATCATAATTTGGTGACATTGTATCCATTAGTTTGCCAATCATATTTGGCAACATTGTATCCATTTATTTTGCTAATCATATTTGGCAACATTGTATCCAATTGTTATGCCAATCATATTTGGCCATATTGTATCCATTTGTTTACTAATGAAACAAATTGTTTACCCCGATCAGATGCTACTTGTTGACTCCAGCATCTGACGTATATCCGGCAAATTTCAAGGTGTTGCAGGCTGTATAGATCATAGCATCACCTTGTTTGTGGTCCACCTTTGATTGGCCATTCCAAGTCTCACTGTCCCTTGTCCTATCCGGTGGCCAATCAACTGTGTCCCTGCCGGATTCCTAGGGGTAATCCCCTTTCTCCTTACCAGTGCCACCCGCCACACGGGGAGGAGTTTACGCAACTCACCGCCCCCCCCCGACCGCCAGTACGGTCAGCAGGCCCACTTGCCATGGCAATAGAAAGGAAGAGTGTCAAGTGCCTCATGGCCGAAGGAAGAAGACAATGCCTCAGGTACTCCCATGAGGTGCCCAGCCCCATGCCACAGGAAGAGGAAAATGCCTCAGGAACTCCCATGAGGTGCCCAGCCCCATGCCACAGGAAGAGGAGAATGCCTCAGGTACTCCCATGAGGTGCCCGGCCTCATGCCGCAGTAAGAGGACCATGCCTCAGGTATTCCCATGAGGTGCCCTGCCTCATGCCACAGTAAGAGGACCATGCCTTGGGTACTCCCATGAGGCGTCCCGCCCCATGATCAAAGTAAGAGGACCATGCCTCGGGTACTCATGAGGTGCCCCGCCTCATGCCACGGTAAGAGGACCATGCCCCAGGTACTCATGAGGTGCCCCGCCTCATGCCACAGTAAGAGGACCATGCCCCAGTTACTCATGAGGTGCCCAGCCTCATGCCGCAGGAAGAGGACAATGCCTCAGGTACTCCCATGAGGTGCCCTGCCTCATGGCACAGTAAGAGGACCATGCCTCAGGTACTCCCATGAGGTGCCCAGCCTCATGCCGCAGGAAAGGGACCATATCTGCATTGGTCGCACTGGTTGATGACCTCTTGCGGGAGCGGGACGGGGGTCATCCATCCGTCCTGGTTCTTCTGGATCTCTCAGCAGCCTTCGATACCGTTGATCACAGTATCCTTCTGGAACGGCTCAAAGGTTTGGGGATCCAGGGCACTGTGCTGTCCTGGTTTTCCTCATTTCTGGAGGGTCGTACCCAGTCGTTGTGTTGGAGAGTGAGAGGTCCAGCACTAGGCCCCTACAGTATGGGCTGCCTCAGGGCTCGGTGCTCTCTCCTCTCCTATTTAACATATACATGAAGCCGTTGGGCGAGGTTATCCGTTCCCATGGGGTAGGGTTTCATCAGTATGCTGATGATACCCAGTTATATATCTCGGCCCATGGGGACCCCAGTGATGCAGTCAATGTCCTATCCAGATGTCTGGAAGTGGCTGGGGTCTGGATGGGGGACAATGGGCTACAATTGAATCCCTCCAAGACTGAGTGGCTTTGGATAGGGGGTCCCGCGTTATCCAGGGAACTGCCAACTTTGGTCTTGGATGGGGCTGCTTTGCCCCAGACAGACCCGGTACGCAACTTAGGGGTCCTCCTGGATTCGGGGCTGCTACTAGCAGATCAGGTGGTGGCTGTGGCCAGGAGGGCTTTCTCACAGCTTCGCATCATCCGTCAGTTGCGTTCGCTCCTGGACCGGGACTCCCTGCTCATGGTCACACATGCTCTGGTCACCTCCAGGCTAGATTATTGCAATGCGCTCTACATGGGGCTGCCCTTGTCAACCATTCAGAGGCTGCAGTTAGTCCAGAATGCGGCAGCCTGGGTGGTGATGGGGCACGGGCGTTATGCTCGTGCCTCACCATTACTTCGTGAGCTGCACTGGCTACCACTTTGCCTCCGGGTGCAGTTCAAGGTGCTGGTTTTGACCTTTAAAGCCCTTCATGGTAGTGGGCCAGGATACCTTAGAGAACGCATCGTCCCAAGAGTGTCCGCTCGTCCAACCAGAGCGGATTGGAGGGGCTCCCTGATTGTTCCATCTGCCAGAGGGGCTTGTCTCTCTGGCACACGAAGGAGGGCCTTTTCCGTGTCTGCACCGGCCTTGTGGAACCTCCTGCCTGTAGAGTTGCGGGAGCAGATGGAGCTGCTACCTTTCAGAAAAGACCTAAAAACCTGGTTGGCAGGGCAGGTGTGGGGCCCAGATGGAAGAGTGGCCCCTGCCTGTTGGCTTATAAATTAAGCCCCCATTTCTTTTAATTGTCTTTTTTTAAAAAAAATATGTGGGTTTTAAGAGGAATGGGGTAGGTGGGTGGGTATGTTGGGTTTTAATTGGTTTTAATTGGTTGTACTGTTTTATGTGTGTTTTAACTTGTTGTGAGCCGCCCAGAGTTGGGTTTACCTGATTGGGCGGCATATAAATTTGAATATAAATAAATAAATAAATATCCCAGGCACACTGAGGCGGCGCACTACCTCCTGCCAAAAGGAGGAGGGCCATACCTCTGGTACCCTAATGAGGCGCCTGCCTCATGCTGAAAGGAAGAGGACCATACCCCGGGCACACTGAGGAGGCACTCTACCTCATGCCAAAAGGAGGAGGGCCATGCCTCTGATACTCTAATGAGGCACCCACCTCATGCTGAAAGGAAGAGGACCATGCCTCGGGCACACTGAGGAGGCGTTCAACCTCGTGCCAAAAGGAAGAGGGCCACACCTCGGGTATTCTAATGAGGCGCCCGCCTCATGCTGAAAGGAAGAGGACCATGCCTCAGGCACACTGAGGAGGTGCTCCACCTTGTGCCAAAAGAGGACCATGCCTCGGGTACCCCAATCAGGGGCACAGCCTGACACCTAAAGGAAGAGGACCATGCGTCAGGCACACTGAAGAGGCGCACTACCTTGTGCCAATGAGGACCATACCTCGGGTACTCTAATGAGGCGCCCGCCTCATGCTGAAAGGAAGAGGACCAAGCCTCGGGCACACTGAGGAGGCGCACTACCTCGTGCCAAAAGGAAGAGGATGATGTCTTGGGTACTCTAATGAGGCGCACAGCCTTGCGCCGAAAGGAAGAGGACCATGCCCCGGCACACCGAGGAGGCACGCTACCTCGTGCCAAAAGGAGGAGGGCCATACCTCGGGTACTCTAATGAGGCTCCCGCCTCATGCCGGAAGGAAGATGACCATGCCTCAGGCACACTGATGATGCACACTACCTCGTGCCAAAAGGAGGAGGGCCATACCTCAGGTATTCTAATGAGACGCCCGCCTCATGCTGAAAGGAAGATGACCATGCCTCAGGCACACTGAGGAGGCGCATTACCTGATGTGAAAAGGAGGAGGGCCACACCTCGGGTACTCTAATGAGGTGCCTGCCTCATGCTGAAAGGAAGAGGACCATGCCCTGGGCACACTAAGGAGGTGCTCTACCTCATGCCAAAAGAAAGAGGACCATGTCTCAGGTACAGCGGACCATGCCTTGGTGACACTGTGGAGGCACCCAGCCCCACGCCCAAAGGAAGAGGACCATGCCTCGGTCACATTGGGGGCCCTGCCCATGCCAAAAGGAAGAGGACCACGCCTCGGGTACCCCAATGATGAACCCCGCCACATGCCGAATGGAGGAGGGGCATGTGTAGGGGACCTTGAGAAGGGGCCAAGCATGGCGCTAAAAGGAAGAGGACCATGCCTCGGGCAAAATGTAGAGGGGGCATGGCTAATGCCGACGGAGGAAGAGCATGCATGGGGGGGAATAGGGGCAATGCCCAGGGTTAAAGGAAGGAGGCCATCCGAAAGGCAGAGGACCCTGCCCCGGGCACCATTCCAGGAATTCCATACCACCTCCACTGCGCTACGCCTGCATCCCCCATGTGCCTGGGCCGGGTAACCGAAGAAGCCTCTGAGCGGTCCGCAACCGGAACCGTGGCCAGCGAGCCACCCTCGTACAGTGGGCCCCGGGGCTCAGGAGCTGAAAAAGAACAGACAAGAAAGTGCCAGCAAAGTGTCCTACGGAACACATAGAGAAAACCTCCGAATGCACTCAGGAGATTCCCCCCCCCCCGGCTTGCACCACTGACATCGTCGGGTGCGTATCCAGAAAATGCAGCCTACAGTACAGCATTAAGCCGTGCTAACGACCAGGTGGACTGCCCTGCACCACAAAGAGAGTGGCAATACTACCCCTGCCCTACCGGTGACCCTAGGACAGCAGCTGTTTAACTGGAGAAATCAGCAGTAGAATAGTTGATAATGGCCAGAAAGTGCCCACTTCCAGGGAGATAAGGTTGATTAGTCGGGAGCACGGTACCAGACTGACGTACCAGTACCGTGACCCTGGGTGAAAAAACATTCTGGGCATTGGCCATATGTATGACAATCACGGCTGCAATCACCATCTGCAGAGATCTTAGATCCCCAGAAAGTAAAATCCGTCAGTCATATACAACTCCAGGGTGCAGTGCCCATCTCCATCCACAGCCAAAGAGCCAGCACCGTCTGTGTTCGCAGACATCTACATGGCCATGTGGCAGGCATGACTAGAGCCCAGCAAGTCACATGGTCAGATTTGGCCACACCCACAGATTTGGCCACACCCACTGAGGTGGCCCCGCCTACAGTGTTTCCCTTATTCTAAAATCCAAAACCTGGCAGGTAAGGTGAGGTTAGAGAACACAGAAAGAGCCCCCTTAAAGATTGTGGTATTGTTGAGCCACAATCAAGCATACCCCAGGCACTGAGCATCTTGTGTAGCCAGCTAATCTTTCCCACACTGGGCCAGGCAAAAGGAACTACAGAATGAATTCCCCAAAGCTGACTTCATCTTGGCAGCTTCACATCTGGCCCATCATTCATCCCATGCCTGACTGCTATAAGAATGAATAGATGAATACAAAACATTCAAGTTCAGTAAAGTGTGAGAAATAACTATGACAGATAGATTGATAAGCGAGACAATGATTTGGAGCTTAGAAAATAATAATCAAGTGGAAACAGGTCAGGCAGTCTGGCCAGGTTATCCTGCTATGGTAACAGAGTAGACCGTATAGCCTTCGACTCAACACCAAGCGTCATGTGGCAGTTAACCAACTTGACAACTCTGAGGACCAACAGTCCTGGGTGTCGAAGTCCACAGGGGAGGGTGATGGCCCCCAATTGGATTAAACCCCACTTAAATCCATCTTGATGGAAGACTTCGTGTGCCAAAGGGCTCACGATCGGAAAGTGACTCACGGAACAGGAACAAGGTTATGGGTGTCATGCCGCGATGCGGAAGGCAGATGAAGGGCCACTGCACCACATTCTCAGGACAGTCTTCATGGCTGATCACCATGATGATCACCAATTTTCAGATTTGGATATGGCAGAAGAAGGAAACAGGCCAAAGACAACTCTTACATCCAAATTTTAAATTTCCCAATTTGAGTCTTAAGGAATCTTACATTAATCCTAACAACACTTCTTGCCTACAAGCCCGCATGGCGAAGGAAGGGAGTGTGCCAACACATTTACTACTCATTCATGTTCCTATCACACATTTAAATGCAAGGTTCAAGATCAACAATTTAAGGTAAATTTGGATCTGAGTGCTACAGAGTAAAAGCCGACTGTGGATAGAGACTTTCAAGGTAATGCCGGTCAGAAAGGGCTCGATGCAAACTAGCCTCCCCAAAAGAATCCTTTGCAATGGGAAAGTTGGGAGGCGAAAGGCCAGCGGCCCAATCCCCAAGCCTGCCGTACAGAACGAGCCCCCATTGTTGTCCCAGCACCTGCCAACCTAGCACCGCAGGTGCCACAGGTCCAGCCCCTCCTACCGGCCCGGACTCTCCTCTCGGCCAGCTGGGCCCCGATGGGAGATGGAGCACAGCCATGCGGGGTTCCTAATATTATGCCTTTGCAACAATGTAACACCCATCAACTGTAACACTGTAACCTTCTGTAATAGGACGCGAGCTAGCAACCACTTGGTGGCAGTAGCGAGCGTCCAGCTCATATGGTTCCAATTACGCAATAACTCCAGCGCGGGAAGATTCCCGCCACTGCCTCACCTGGACAAGAAGGGCGTGACCAGGGATGTCGTCACGCGGGCAGTAGCCAATGGGCTATCGTGGAGCCACATTCAAATGTATAGCCACCGTATATATTGAGCTGTTCGTCCACCATTACCACATGTTCCCCCGGACCACCATGCAATACAGTTGTGTTAAGCCAACCCTTCGGCTGTTCCTGTGTCTTGGTTCTCATACACTAAATTGCCAACGAGGATGGGATATGGATCCCCACGAGATCAAGGCACACGCTGCTCACGCCGGCTTCGACATCAACAAGCCGGAAGATTGGGAGCTCTTCGAAATGGACTTCCAAGATGCGCTGGTGGTGTCCGACATTACGGACGAGGGGAAGAAAAGGGCCATCTTCACCCGGATGCTCGGGAATGCCGCCAAAAGAGTATTGGTGGACCTGGTGTCACCGAAGAAGGTGAGCGAGCTGTCGGTCAAACAGCTCCTGAAAGCGATGCACGACCATTTCCAGCCCTCGGTTTCGATGTTTTCGGCTCGAGACGCGTTCTGGAAGAGAGTTCAAGTGCCTGGTGAGTCCATCGCCGCCTTTGCAGCGGCCCTGCGGTTGGCCGCCGGCCCATGCAAGTGGGAAAATCTGGAAATCGCCCTCAGGGACCGCATGCTGTGTGGCCTGTGGGACGAGGAGGTTCAGCGAAAGTTGATGAACCAGGAGCCACCCCCGACGCTGCGCGAGGTCGTGAAGGCGGCGCAGGCCGCGGAAGCCACGAGGGCCGGAGTCAAGGGGTTCAGAGAAAGGCCTCCACAGCCCGACAAGGCAGCGGGCTCGGTGCATGCGGCCAGACGAACGCCGAAATCTACCACGGAGAGCAGCGACGACGAGGACGTCCGGAGGGTTCGAAAGGAAGGCCGACGCTGCGACGGCTGTGGAGCGGCCCACGACCGCATCAAGTGCCCGTTCCGGAAGGCCGAGTGCCACAACTGCGGACGCCGGGGGCACATCGCCAAGGTCTGCAGACGGCGGCGCAAGGACCAGAAAAGCTCGTCAGACCGCTCGCCGAGGACCAAGGAGGGCGCACGGCCCGCGGGGAAGCAGGACGGCGTGGGCCGCATCTCCGACGACAGCAGCGACGATGCCCCAGTATACAGCGTGTCCTTGGGACACCCCCGTTATTTTGTTGAGGTACTGGTGCAAGGGGCCCCTGTTAGAATGGAGATAGATTCGGGTTCCTCCTACTCAATCATGTCCCAGCGGGAGTTCTTAGGAATTGCCCCCCACGTGCGCCCTAAGCTCAAAGCGTTGAGGTCCACGCTGCGGGACGTGCAGGGAAATAGCATTCCGGTGTTGGGGGTTGGAAAATTCAAGGTCCAATACAAGCAACACGCCGCGGAACTTCCCCTAGTTGTGCTCAAGGGGGGTAGTTGCAGCCTCCTCGGGACTCAATGGTTTAAGCCCCTGGGTTTGTTCATTGGGGGGGTGCATGCCGTTGGGACTGACCCAATACAGGAGGTGTGTGACGCGCACCCCGAAGTTTTCAAGAAAGGACTCGGAAAATTCAAGGGACCCCCAGTAGCGTTCGACCTGGACCCGGAGGTCCGCCCAATAAGACTCAAGCCGCGCAGAGTGCCTTTCACACTAAAGGACAAGATAGAGGCGGAACTGGACAAATTGGTGGGCCAGGGGATTCTTGTTCCTGTTGATTCCGCGGAGTGGGAAACTCCGATTGTAACTGCGCTAAAGGCCAACGGGGAGGTTCGCATATGCGCTGATTATAAGTGCACCATTAATAAGGCGATCCGCCCAAATGCGTATCCGGTGCCGGTTGTCAGCCACCTGCTGGCCAGGTTACATGGGGGAAAGTGTTTCGCAAAACTCGACCTGGCGCAAGCCTATCAGCAACTCTCAGTAACCCCAGCTGCAGCTGCTGCGCAAACGATAGTCACTCATAAGGGGGCGTTCCAGGTGACGCGCCTACAGTTCGGCGTGAACTCGGCGCCGGGTATTTTCCAGTCGCTCGTGGAACGCCTCTTAAAGGGGCTGGTAGGGGTCTTGCCATACTTTGATGACGTATTGATAACGGGGGGAGCGAGGCAGAGTTGGCTGAAAGGCTGGACAAAGTGCTGGTGGTGTTTGAAAAGGCGGGGTTGAGGTTGCGAAAAGACAAATGTGTTTTCTTTGCCACCGAGGTTGAGTTCTTGGGTTTCCGGGTAACCCCTGCGGGAATCAAACCCTCCAAATCAAAGGTGGCCGCCATTCAAAATGCCCCTCGCCCCACCTCCAAGCCCGAATTGCAGTCGTTCCTAGGGCTCTTAAACTTCTACCACTCCTTCCTGCCTCGGAAGGCATCGGTAGCAGAGCCGCTTCACAAGCTTCTCAAGAAGGACGAGGCGTGGAAGTGGGGCGAGAGCCAGGAGAGGGCATTCATTGAACTGAAACAACTCTTAGCATCTGACGCCATTCTCACCCACTTTGACCCCAAGAGACCGGTGGTCCTGATATGTGATGCATCCCCAGTGGGGGTGGGGGCGGTGCTGTGCCACGTGTTGGAAAACGGGAGAGAGGCCCCGATTGCGTTCTACTCCAGATCCCTGTCCCAGGCAGAGCGAAACTACGCCCAGACAGACAGGGAAGCGCTAGCGATAATCGCAGGGACTAAAAAGTTCCACGATTTCCTCTATGGCCGTCCCTTCACCGTAGTGACCGACCACAAGCCCCTGCTCGGCATTTTCACCGCAGACAAGCCCACACCTCAGATCCTGTCCCCTAGGATGTTAAGGTGGGCCATCTTCTTAAACGCGTATCAGCACGCGTTGGTGTACTGCCCAGGAAAGGAAATAAGCCACGCGGACGCCCTGTCGAGGTCTCCCCTCCCCCACACTAGCAGCATCGTGGGCAAGGAAGAACAAGACCGCCAAGTGCTCCTGATAGAGGTCTTAGAGTCGCCCCCCATTGTACCCGCAGACATCGCCAAGGCGACCGGCAAGGACAAAACGCTTGCTCTAGTCAGCTCCTGGGTGCAGAAAGGGTGGCCAGCGTCCGCCCCGGCGGCCGAGTTCGGCCCGTTTTTCAGGAAGAGGCTAGAGTTGTCCATAGAGAGGGGGTGCCTTCTGTGGGGCCAGCGGGTGGTAGTCCCCGAATCCCTGAGGCCTAGGGTGCTCAAACTGCTGCACATCAGCCACCCTGGAATTGTCCGCTCCAAGGCTCTGGCCAGGAGCTACTTCTGGTGGCCCCAATTAGACGCCGACATCGAGCACATGGTGGGTACTTGCGAGAGCTGCCAATGCTCCCGACCTGAAGAAGCGCGTCTGCCGCACAGGGAATGGGACGCGGCAAAGGGGCCGTGGTCCCGTGTGCACATTGATTTTGCGGGCCCATTTAGAGGGACACTTTTTCTCCTCGTGGTGGATGCTTACTCCAAGTGGTTGGAGGTAATCCCAGTTACGAGCACCTCCTCAGCAACGACAGTAAAGCACTTGCGTAGGGTCTTTAGCACGTTCGGTATACCCGACACCCTAATTAGCGATAACGCTAGTTGTTTCACGTCCGCTGAGTTCAGGGCATTCACCGAGATCAACGCCATTCAGCACTTCACCTCCGCCCCTTTCCACCCGGCAACAAACGGCCAGGTAGAGCGCCTCGTGCGCACCACCAAAGACGCGCTGAGGCGCATGGGCCCCGGGGACCTTAACCTGCAGGTGTGTCAGTTCTTACTGGGCTACAGGGTGACCCCCCTAGCTTCAGGGTACTCGCCCGCGGAGCTCTTAATGCGTAGGAAGCTGACTACGATTCTGACCAGGCTAGACCCAACGAGGGTGGAGGACACTGGGAGGAACATTGGATTAGCGGACACGAAGAGTTTCGAAGTAGGTGCCCCGGTGCATTGCAGGAACTACGCTAGCGCGGGGCCAGCATGGGTCCCGGGCATCATCGTTGGCCAGACGGGTCCCGTGTCGTATTGTGTAGAGACCAGTGCGGGTCTACTCTGGAGACGGCACGCAGATCAACTCCGACGCCGGGTTCCGGGCAGCCACAGCGCGGACGGCGCGCAGAAGGACTCAACGTTAGGGTTCTCCCCCACCCGTTCAACCCAAGGGGGAGGAGAAGGGGGCCAGTGGTCCCCACCAAGGGGGGAGGGGAAGGAGTCTGTCCTCATAGATAGCCTGAGGGATGTCCCCAATGACCCAGTAGATGATTTTGAGTTTCAGTTACAAAACCGGGGGGGTTTTCAGAGTGGTCCCCCACCCATCCAAGCGAGAAGCGGGGTTGTTCGTTAGCCCCCAGTGCCCCCGGCTTTTCCACAATGGAATTTGTCACTTCCCCAAAAGCCGCAGAACCGCGGCAAGTCACTAACGAGTCTCCCTCTCCCGTTGCAGGACAAGAGACCAGGGGACAGAGAAGCAGTAGTGCCCCCGGGACAAGCCAGCCAGCAGAACGCCCAAAACGCGCTTGCAATAAGCCATATTGGATGAGAGACTTCGTCTCATCCTAGGGGGGAGGGATGTTGTGTTCCTAATATTATGCCTTTGCAACAATGTAACACCCATCAACTGTAACACTGTAACCATCTGTAATAGGACGCGAGCTAGCAACCACTTGGTGGCAGTAGCGAGCGTCCAGCTCATATGGTTCCAATTACGCAATAACTCCAGTGCGGGAAGATTCCCGCCACTGCCTCACCTGGACAAGAAGGGCGTGACCAGGGATGTCGTCACGCGGGCGGTAGCCAATGGGCTATCGTGGAGCCACATTCAAATGTATAGCCACCGTATATATTGAGCTGTTCGTCCACCATTACCACATGTTCCCCCGGACCACCATGCAATAAAGTTGTGTTAAGCCAACCCTTCGGCTGTTCCTGTGTCTTGGTTCTCATACACTAAACACGCTTCCTCCCCTCGGCCCGCGAAGGCCAGGGCAAGCCCGCGGCGAGGGAACGGACAAGGCCCCTGGAAGGCCACAGGGGACGAGGAAGGCCGCGAGGGCCGCGGCAGGGTGCTGCAGCGAAAGCGAGGCTCCAGCGAGGCGAGGCCGCACCGGCGAAGGCTGGGGCAGGCTTGCCACAGAGGCGCGGCGGATCGCTGCGCAGTCCTCCCGAGCGGCGCCAATGTGAGCCGCCCAGACGCTCGGGGAAACTTGGATCGGCCGGGCAAAGCCAAATGGGCGCTTCGCCCGCCCGATCTTACAAAATGGCGGCGAGGCTGTGCGGAGCTGGCCCCCTTTAAAGGGGAACTCGGCTCCGCCCCTCGCCCATCTCCAGTGCCCGGCTCTATGGGGGCGGGGCCAGCAAAGAGCGTGGCGGCCGTAGGCTTGCCACCGCGCTTCCCTATTGTGAATTTTACCTAGATTAATCAAAACAACAGGCATTTAATGCCACAAAATTGCCTTGTGTAGTAAAAAAAATCACTATACATTACTATCCTCTACAAGGAGATCCACAGGGACATATTATATGCATTACTATATGTCCCCTAATTCTGTCAAGTATAATTTCAGTTGTGAGGCAAATAAATACTTTTTTGTCCACAAGATTAGCTGAAAGTTGCAAGTAATGTAAAATGATGAATAGAAATAGCAATTATACTTATATGCTGCCCCAGATCACTTAGTGCACTCTCTGGGCAATTCACAAAGTAATTAGCATTTTGTCCCCAACATGCTGGGCACTCATTTTACCAACCTCAGAAGGATGGAAGGCTGAGTCAACCTTGAGCCCTGACAGGATCAAACTCATGACAGCCATTTTGGCTTCGGTACAGCACTTTAACCACTGCTACATCCTAGCACATTAATTGTGTTTTAATTAGGTGGTTTAAAAAAGGCCCTTCCAGTAATCTATGGTGATGGTTTGTGGGGGAAATGTGACTTTCCAAGAAGGCACTGCAACTCTGAGGAGAGCTATCAACGGCAGTTGTTTTATTCCTCTTTTGTAGATTTTTCTTCCCTATCTATGGCAGCTTATGGAAGCCACTCCTGAACATTGAGCGTGTCAAAGATTTTCAGAAACGTGATTTTATCCTTTGAAACATTTGCCAAAAATGGTGAGTTGCTGTCATCTAAAGAATACATAATTAAACTGATAAGAGATTCTTCTTTTGCCAAAATGAAGCCACCTTTATTCCAAAGCCTATTAGGAATCACAAACATGTCAAACAGATTTGCTACTTTGTATTTTCCTCTGCAACAGATAAAAATTAGTTTCATGCTGCTATTTTGCAGGACAGCTAATTGCTGTTTCATTATTGAAATGCTATTATAATCTGTGATTCAAGAGTTACGAAATCTTGATGCTAATGTTAATTTAGCAGACTTTCTGAATTCTTTGTAGTCTTGCTTTTCATATTCTGCCTAAATTTATTGCTGTCTGTGGGCTTTGCACAGGTAGGTAAAATGGGATACAAATAAATGAAATGAAATACTGCATCTTGAAGAGAAACTGCATTAGCAGCATACATTGTGCTCTACTGATGAATATGATGACATTCTTAGCAAGTTTGCTACAATTGTCACAGTTACTGCTGCAGGATGTGTGCTTGCATCTATCTAAGTAATTACGCCTAATAAAGTTTCTCAGCTGGTGCAGCCAATTATACATTGTGTTGCTTTCATGGGAAGCAGGAGTCTGCCTGTATAGAACAAAATGATCCAAATGATATGTGGCATAGAATCATAGAATAACTGAGTTGGAAGGAGCCCATTAGGCTATCGAGTCCAACTCAAGTAAGGAGGAAAAGGTTGGAGAGGATTTTTTTTAAAAAAAGTTTACTCTTACAATTCCAAGGAGAAAGTGCTGTATTTTCTGGCGTATAAGACTATTTTTAACCCCGAAAAATCTGTGCCAAAGTCGGGGGTCGTCTTATAGGACAGGTACTTAACTGCAGCTTGTTTCCCCTTGCTTCATATATCCGGCGCATATGGTGGTGGTGCCGCGGCCGAGTCCCTGCTCTGTGCGGGGAGTATGAAGCAAGGGGAAGCAAGCTGCACACATCTTCCTGTACCTCGAGGAGGAGAACGTGAGCGTGGATTGGCTCTCCACCAGAACCTGCCCATTCGACTCAGAGGGCTGCGCGTCTTCGGGTTGAGTGTGGGTTAATTTTTATTTGGTGTGCATTGGAAGAGAGGTAGTCTTATACAACAAGTATATTCCAAACTCTATATTTTAACTGGAAAAGTTGGGGGTCGTCTTATACGCCCAGTCGGAAAATACGGTAGTTAGTTATAGGAACAAATAATAAGTTACAGGTAGCAACTATTAGAAGCATTTTACATTTGAGCAATTGTAAATGAAGGCTAAACTTGTCTCCTCATGATCAATCCCAAATCTAAACAGTAATTTACAAACCATCAGAAGGTATGAAAAGCTTCAACTTTGACAGTTAGACTTATTTCAGGACTTGTTGTTTCCTCTTCCACGGATCAAGCTATACATAATGTATTGTTTGACCCATGGTTACGAATTTCACCCCCAAAGTATTTATTTTGAAGTATTTATACTCCATCTTCCTCCTAAGAAGGACCCAAGGTGGGCTTACAGTATTAAAACAAACAGTATTAAAAACGAATAGGATTTTTTAAAAAAAGTCAATTATAATATTAAAACTACCTTGGATACCTTGGAGTCATTATTCAGCGAGGAGTCTGCACATTAGTAGGCGTCTGCCCGATGACATTCTGCACATGTAAATGGGCCTGCATGCAAATTTTTTTAGCTATTTGGATATCATGTCACTCGCTGGCTAGGCAGACAATGACGTGTTCCCTCTGCTTTCATCTTGCCCAAGCAATCCGACAGAGGATGCTTTGGTGAGTTTTAGTCCCGACCCAACATCATTGACAAAAGATGAGCAACACTGCCTAGTTACACCTCTCAAGCCCCACCCCACCCCCCATCCCGTGCCCCAACAAGACTCTCACACCTGCAGATCAGGGCTTCTGAAAATTAAAGTCCAGGAACAGCTAGAGCACCAAGTTTGGCCACCCCTGGCTTAGCAAGGCCCATTCATTCAGTGGATCTATTCCAATTGGTATTAATCCTAGGACTTTGATGCTGATGAATGTTTGTTCTTGTTCTTGTTTTTAAATGAAGAGTGCAATTCTGACCTGCTACAGGGTAGCATTGCTCTGCCTTGTGGTCATGCAGTTGCTAATGCACAGTTTAACATTTTTCCATCCTATGTCACGTCATTTTTGAAAAACTACCAGTGTGGGAAAGATGCGTAGAATAACAAAAGGAGGAAATTACCACTTGTAAATTTCACTCTGGTTGAAACCCCTTTCTTTGTCCTAGATGACACAAAACATTGACTGGTTAAACAGCCAGAATAAATTGTGTAAAGTTGATCATTATACTCCTTGTGATGAGGAGGAACAGATCTGGATGGTAAGTTATAATTTATTATTCTTTCATAATTTACTATATAAAGCCAGTTGACCAGCTGCACAAGAAGTAGGAGAGAGTTCTTACTTTTCAGACCAGAAAGTATATAAGTAAAGTCGTAGTCGTGGGTAGCCAAGGTCAGAAGCCTTTTGGTAGCAAACTGTAGATACAGTGGTACCTCGAGTTACACATGGTTCAAGTTACAAAATTTTCACAATACGAATGAAAATCAATTGAAAATAATGGCTCGAGTTATAAATTTCTCCGGAACAGATTAATTGGTTTTCAATGCATTCCTATGGGAAACCATGTTTCAAGTTATGAATTTTGTTTTCAATGCATTCCTATGGGAAATTTGAGTTACAAATTTTTCATAATATGAAAAATGCCTTGGAACGTATTAAATTTGAAACTCAAGGTACCACTGTACGAGGATGTTCCAGGGACGTTGTCGGGATCACAGGCAAAGGTTCAGGTTTTCCAAGATCAGAGGTTCAGGTAACACTCCCCACCAGGGGCCAGAGGCATGGTTGATTTCTGGACTTATGTTTTTGTCATCATCGGTGGCTGCAGTGCAGATTGTGCAGTTTTTCCAGCCTTTTGGACAGCCTCCACCGCTCCCCACTCAGTTTTGGGCTTTTTCCTGTGTGGTTGCTCCGTTTCAGCTGCTAGAAAGTGCTGCTGGGCAACTTCCGGTATCATAAGAAGACTGGTTGATGGTTAAGATAGGCTCAAACAACCTGTATGCAATATACATTTGGCAAGTGTCCAAGAAACAAAACAGCACTCATTTCCCTTTATTTGGGGGTGGGGCAAATGGGTTTTAAAACAAGAACTCATCCCCACGCCATCCTGTTGCCTCGTGAAATCTTCCCAGTTGCCCACCCAGTGACATTGGGTTGCCGATCGGGGCTGGATAGAGTTTTTTTGGGGGGGCAGCTTCATATTGGCTATGGGAGCTGGTTTGTTTTTTGCCTATCCCAGGGATTCGCAACATTTTCCCACCAGGGCCGAGACCCACTCCCAACATTTCCCGACAGGGGCCGGAGGCATGGTTGATCCCTGGACTTACGTTTTTGTCATCATCAGTGGCGGTGGCGGGGATTGCGTGGTTTTTCCAGCCTTTTAGACAGCCTCTGCCACTCCCCATGATGGCAGGAAGCTTGTCGGAGCATAATAGCTTGGTTTTGGGCTCCCCCCTGCATACCTGCTCCGTTTCGGCTGCTAGAAAGCGCCACTGAGCTACCTTCTGGTTCCGCATTGGGAACCCAGCCACTGATGCAAGCTCCGCCTGGCACCGAGCGGCAAGAACGGTGCAGACCGGATGGATTGCATCGGGTGCCGAATCTGGCCCACAGGCTGTAGTTTTACTTCTGCTTCCAGTGGGAGGAACGACGCGACCGGCCCACTGAACCATGTGACTGACCCATGGCCTGAAAAGTTTGGGCACCCCTGATCTACAGAGCCAAAAGGGCAGTTAGACTACAAGGCCTCCTCTGGATGAGCAAATGGTAATTGTTTGTAGCCATGGAACTGGGGGCTGGAACTCCCAGAATTTTGCCTGGAGGAAGAATTCTGAGTACCTGAATACATTTACCTTGATTTAAGAACACTTCCTTCTTGAAGAGAGAGGAACCAAATTGTCAGTATAACATTGGGGCTCTTGTTTGGCTGAACAACTATAGTTTGAAAGGGACAAGCTGTGATAGCTGGATATTCTTTCACATTAGTGTGTGAGGGAGACATATTAGCTTCCTGTGTTGAAGTCACTGTTTACTGCAGGGATTCCCAACC
Source organism: Bradypodion ventrale (assembly GCA_035047345.1). Lineage (NCBI taxonomy): Eukaryota > Metazoa > Chordata > Lepidosauria > Squamata > Chamaeleonidae > Bradypodion > Bradypodion ventrale. Next base: position 179,315,537 of record JAWDJE010000005.1, read on the forward strand.
TGTGGCCCGTGGGTCGGATGCAGCCCATGGTGCCATTTTATGTGGCCCCCCACTGTCTCCACCACACCTGGAAATGTCATGTGGAGGAGGAAGGTCATAATGGCTATCTGGCCTCCGGAGCATGATCCGGCCCTCGGCTTAAAAAGGTTGATAACTCCTGGTTTATTGGTACAAATGTGATGTCCGTAATCTACAATCCAAAGTCTAGTAGTTAAACAAGAACTACATTTCATAATTCTGCTAGTTCCATAACTTTGTTGTAAGCATTCTTGGCCTTGTAGCGCCCTAATTTTCCTGGCCTGGTCTGTGTGAATTAGAATTGTATCGAGACCATTCAATGACTGGCTGTGTTGAAAGATTCAAACAGTTTTAGCCAAACAAATATACGACAATCATGGGATTAAAACATTGTAAAATTGTCTTTTGTTCCAATGCTCAGACTGAATCAGCCAAGCTGGTCCACCAGACTTCCTCTGATCCACTCAAAGTCTTGAGCTGGCTCCGAAAAGACCTGGAAGAATGTGCAATTGGAGTCCAGAATGTGCTGAACAGCAGTAACAATGCTGGTGGTGCAAGATCACGGGAGCCTTCTGCAGGAAGGCAAAGCACCCAGCAACGCAATGCACCTTCCCCAGGTGGCTACAGTATGTGCGAGGAGGAATTCAGTATGAATGTCACCTCCAACAAAGGCTCTCCCAATTTCCATGTGGCCATGAAAGCTGCATGTCAAAAGGGACCCAATGAAGAAAGTGATGAGTCCACATCACCAACTGCAAACACTGATCCTGATGAGGTTTCTTTCTACTGCAATAGGCTCTCTAACCTTGCAATAGCAATGGCACGCAAAGAGATGAATGACCGGTCAGATAGTAATGCTGGATGCATCCATAAGTCACTTTATGCTGCTGCTGGTGACCATGGCCACAGGTCTATTGGGGTGGGGACGGAGGACTGTAAGCACAGTCCATATGAAGGAAGTCCCACTACTAAGAAGAAAACCACCTTTCATTATAAAGAAGAAACTACAGAAGTGCCTAACAAAAGTGAACCCTTTAGTGATAATGCCAAAGGTTGCAACCACAGGAAACGGTTTGGCCAAGATGAACATACAAATTCACTGAGCAAAGGGATCTTGGTCTATGCCAACAATGTGGTTTCAGATATGATGTTCTCTGTCATGAAAACAATGAAAGTTAAAGTGAGCGATTCCACCATAGCTTGTGCAGTCTTGAAAAAGGTACTGCTGAAGCACTCCAGGGAGGTTGTGTCCGACTTGATAGACTCCTGCATGAAAAACTTGCATGACGTTACTGGAACACTCATGACCGACTCTGACTTTGTTTCAGCAGTGAAGCGGAGCCTCTTCACTCAAGGCAGTCAAAAGGCCTCTGAAATAGTCCAGGCCATGCTGAACCGGTTACATAACGCTTTGATTGTACAGAAACAGGTGAGCGAGAATGCAAAGACTCAGAGAATGACCTTCGCCTCTGTCAAGACAGGTTCAGGAACTGATGCGAAAATGCAGAACATGAGATTTGCGGCGGCAAAAGCAGAGACCGTGAAAGAAAAGGAAATGACCTGTGCAGAAACAGTTGGCAACCATATCATAAAGGAGGGCCTCTCTATGTGGCACCAGAAACAACAGAATGAAAACCCAGGATCAACTCCTCAGCCAAAATCAGCCTGTAATCCAGAGACCCCAGACCTTTCAACTGACTCCTGGGCAAGAGATCTGATCGTTACAGCATTGCTGCTGATCCAGTACCACCTTGTGCAGCAGGAGAATGCACTGAAGGATGCGGCTGAAGGTGGCAGGTCTGGCAAAAATGCTGCCACATTTGGTCTGCTGTCTCAGGAAAAAGGTGGCATTGCTTCTGCATTCCAAACATCAAGAACATATGATACGCTGAGAACTAGCGAGGATGTGTCATCTGAGACAAATGCTGGTAATGACATGTCAAGTGTCATAGTGATGCTTATCCAGAAGCTCATCAATGAGACAGTCAACAAATTAGGAGGAAATTCTGGAACAGTGATGTCAGATGAAGCATATAAAAGTGCTTACAAAACTCCAGAAGGAATGGGGCCTCTTGCCCTTTCAGAAGGAGACCATTCCCATGACGATGCCATATCTGGACTGACTAAAATGATTCTGGATCAGTTTGATGTGAACAAGAAGGAAGGAGGTAGTGGGCCATTCTTCGATAACCTGGTGGATACAGTCACCAAGTTGTGCCTCATGATAGCCAAATACAGCAACCCCGAGTCAGGTCTTGGAGATATTGGAGATATTGCAGATAATGTTTGTGGAGCTCTATATTCAAAGGACATGGAAAGTGGAGAAAGTCGAATAGGATCGGGTGAATCTGGCCGCAAAGTGGTTGTGACCAACCAGAATGCTCCTGAAAACATTCACAACAAACAACTCCAAGCAATCCTTCAGTGGGTGGCAGCCTCTCAGCTAAATGTTCCTGTGTTGTACTTCATGGATGATGATGAGGAAACCCTGAATAAGGTAACATTCAATGAATCATTTTGGCAAAACAAGGGTGATAATTGAATGGGACAGTATTTTAAGTTCTGTATCCATTTTAAAAATGCTTGATATCTAGTCTTTTGCATTTCCTTGATAGTCTTCAATTCATGGCTAGATATGAATGTTTTGGCATGGAGAGGGCATTTCCCCAGTGGTGGGATTCAGCAGCTTCGCACCAGTTCACCAGAACTGGTAGCAGAAATTCTGGCTGGCTCCGCCCATCCAAGTTTTGAAATAAAGTACTGTAGTCCTAATTAAAGTGCAACGCCGGGCTTTCTCCCTGGCCATGCCCACCATACTATGCCCGCAGAGTAGGTAGTAAAAGAAAAATTTGAATCCCACCACTACATTTCCCCCTTCTTGTTTATCTGCTGCATTTTGTGACATGTTCTTTTGCTTTACTTCTGTGGCTTTGTAATCTGGCTGGACTCAAATTCTCCTGAGAGACAATATGAGCAAAGTATTATCCATATATGCCTTTTTTTGCTAATAGAATTGGCCGGAAGAGGACTTCTGCTTCCAAGCCATCTTGGTAAGGATGTGGAAGGGGTGACATGTGTTCATGCATGGATGGCCATCTTCCAAGCCATGAAAGGTGACCATCTGTGGTCTGCATAGTCCATGGTTTCTGTTTCTTGGGACTGGTTTATGCAGTCAGGGAATCAAACAGTAAAATCTTAATGGGTGGTTCCACTGCCAGTTACAGGTGAGCGCTGCATATTTAAATCTCCCTCAGTTAACAGTGACAAAGTTCCTTGCATACAGGAGCTAAACATCAGGTACTCATTTTACCAACCTTGGAAGAATGGAAGGCTGAGTCAACCAGGAGCGCAATCGGGCTGAACTCACAACCTCAGTAGTTTTGGCTGCAGTAATAATATTGTGAGCTCAATAATTCTCAATATTCTATAGATATAGATCTCGTATGCATATATAGGTTGGCTAGGAGCCCTGGTGGTGCAGTGGTTAAACTTCTGTCCTGCAACCAAAAGGTTGTGAGTTCAATCCTGACCAGGACTCAAGGTTGACTCAGGCGTCCATCCTTCTGAGGTCGGTAAATTGAATGTCCAACATGTTGTGAGCAAAATGCTAATTGTGAACTGCCCATAGAGTGCACTAAACACTATGGGGTGGTATATAAGTGTGATTGCTTTGCTTTAGTAGATGAACTGTCTTCGTAGGGAGGGAAACCGAAGAATTAAGCCAGATAGAAATAACCAGGGAGGAGGTCCTTGCATGTCTTGTTAAGCTAAACACTAACAAATCACCAGGACCAGATGGCATCCATCCACAAGTTCTCAGGGAACTTAAAGATGAAATTGCTGATCTCCTAGCCAAAATATATAATATTTCCCTCAAATCAGGCTTTATGCCTGATGACTGGAAGGTAGCGAATGTAACACAAATTTTCAAAAAAGGATCCAGGGGTGATCCAGGAAATTACCGACCTGTCAGTTTGACATGTGTCCCAGGTAAAGTGATGGAAACCATCCTAAAAGATAGAATTAATAGGCACATAGAAGAGAAGACGCTGCTAAAGGAGAGCCAACATGGCTTTCACAAGGGCAAATCATGCCTCACTAATCTGTTGGAATTTTTTGAGAGTGTCAACAAGCATGTGGATAAGGGGGATCCAGTTGACATTGTTTATCTGGACTTTCAGAAGGCTTTTGACAAGGTCCCACACCAAAGGCTCTTGAATAAACTTACCAGTCATGGAATAAAGGGGCAGGTCTTGTCCTGGATCAGCAACTGGCTAAGGGACAGGAAACAGAGGGTAGCACTAAATGGACACTTCTCCAAGTGGAGGGAAGTAAAGAGTGGGGTCCCCCAAGGTTCAGTACTGGGACCCCTGCTTTTCAACCTCTTCATAAATGATCTAGAGGTAGGAGTAAAAAGCAAGGTAGCCAAATTTGCTGACGACACTAAATTATACAGGGTAGTGAAAACTGTGAGAGATTGTGAGGAGCTCCAGACGGATCTCTTGACACTGGGGGAGTGGGCAAAACAGTGGCAAATGAGCTTCAACATTAGTAAGTGCAGAGTGATGCATGTTGAGGCAAAAAACCCCAATTACATTTATAAACTGATGGGGTCTGAACTCTCTGCGACAAACCAGGAAAGGGACCTTGGTGTCCTGGTGGACAGCTCAATGAAGATGTCAACCCAGTGTGCCTCAGCAGTGAAAAAAGCAAACTCAATGTTAGGGATCATTAGGAAGGGTATAGAAAATAAGTCAGCAAGTGTCATTTTGCCTCTTTATAAATCTATGGTGAGGCCCCATCTGGAATACTGTGTACAGTTCTGGTCGCCATACCTCCAGAAGGATATTATGGAGTTGGAGAAAGTACAGAGGAGGGCAACCAGAATGATTAGGGGACTGGAACACCTTCCTTACCATCTGAGGCTGCAACGGTTGGGCCTTTTCACTCTTGAACGACGGTATCTAAGAGGTGATCTGATTGAAGTTTATAAAATCATGCATGGTGTGGACAAAGTAGATAAGGAAAAACTGTTTTCCCTATCGCACAACACTAGAACTAGGGGACACTCGATGAAACTTTTGGGTACTAGTTCTCAAACAAATAAGAGAAAGTACTTTTTCACCCAGAGGATTACTGGTCTATGGAACTCCCTGCCAGAAGAAGTGGTGACAGCTGTCAGTCTTGACAGCTTTAAGAAAGGATTAGATGGGTTCATGGAGGACAAGGGTATCGATAGCTATAATTATGGATACTTAAGGACAACCTCGGGGTTGGAGAGATAGGCAGGATATCTCTCAATGCCATTTCCAGGGAATCCTAAGCAGGTGAAGGCATCTCCTTGGGAATACCCTGAAGGAAATGGTGAGCCACTGTGTGAGACAGAATGCTGGACTGGATGGGCTGTGGCCTGTTCCAGCAAGGCTGTTCTTATGTTCTTAACTGAAGGAGCCTGAGATGTGTGAGTCTTAGTGAATTATTGGTCGGAGTGAATATGATCACTTCTTTCCCCTAAAAATGTCACACCTCTGTATTTTCTTCCCTTTTCAACAGCTTCAACAGCTCTCCACATTGGCTGTGGACAGAGGCTATAGCGTAGGAGATGTGATGCAGGCAGTTCTGAAGTTTGAGAAAGACAGGCAGCTGGGAGAGGCATTGGGCAACTTCGTGCGGTTGCCTGTTCTAGATTGGCTGCTTCAGAACATGTGAACAAAACCACCTCTCCTATATCCTCAGATGGCATAGCCTTCATTGCCACAATAGAGATGATATGAGTTTTACTGACCCCAACCCACTGCTGAGCAGTCATATGAATAAAAGAAGGAAATACTTAATCATTTGGTTGGAACAGTCATTTCTAGGCTTGGCAGCCAAAGTGGCATATTTAAGTGATCGATTGTCTTGTAGAAAATAGCTCAATTGCAAATATGTTTTGTACTGCTAAGGGACTGCGGTAGCTCAAGCAGTTAAGACGCTGAACTTAAAGACTGGAAGGTCAGAGTTTGATATCCGAGTGAGCGCCCGTCACTGGCACAGTTCCTGCCAACCTAGCAGTTCGAGAGCAAGAAATTGCAAGGGGATGAATAGCTACCACTTTATTTGGAAGGTAAACAGTGTTCCATGCCCTCCAGTGTCTAGGCATGCCTGCCACATGTCCACGGAAATGTGTGCAGACGCAGACAGCACTGACTCTTTGGCTATAAACAGAGATGAGCACCAAACCCTATAGTTGGATACGACCAGCTTTTGAGCAAGGGTGACCTTTATCTTCATGTACTGCTGTCTCTTTATGAGCAGCATTATTTGTACAACAAATAACTATCTTGGTAGGCTGCATTTGATACTTATAATTATTTAAAATTGTTATTAAATTTTTGACTCCTTTGTGCACACTTGGCCAGCCTAGAGATTATCTAGTCCACTTCCAACATTAAACCAAAAAATTGTAAGAAAGCATAAGGAAACAGAGAAACAAAGGCGTTCGTTTCTATGCAAGACCTTGGATTTTAAATAGTTTTTTCCCCCTTTTGTCTTCTTTTGGGGATAATTCTACAAGACGTTTTCAGGCTGGTTCTCATTTTCAAGCTGCTTTCCTCATCAGGTCTGCAACCCTGTTCTCCAAGTACTGGTTGTCTAGCTTTAGACATCCATCACCGAAAGTTTGCTTACTGTTGTGTTCAATTTGTCCTTCAACGTATCCCATCAGTTACTTTAGTGTATGAGAACCAAGACACAGGAACAGCCGAAGGATTGGCTTAACACATCTTTATTGCATGGTGGTCCGGGGGAACATGTGGTAATGGTGGACGAACAGCTCAATATATACAGAGGCTATACATTTGAATGTGGCTCCTCGATAGCCCATTGGCTACTGTCTGCGTGACGTCATTCCTGGTCACGCCCTTCTTGTCCAGGTGAGGTGGTGGCGGGAATCTTCCCGCACTGTAGGTATTTGGGGAATTGGAACCATGTGAGCTGGACGCTCGCTATTGCCACCTGGTGGACATTAGCTCGCGTCCTGATACAGGAGGTTACAGTGTTACAGCTGGTAGTTATTCTGTCCACTCTTCGAGTGTTACATTGTTTAAAGGCATACTTTCTTAGACACAACATCCCTCCCCCCTAGGATGAGACGAAGTCTCTCATCCAATATGGTTTATTGCAAACGCGTTTTGGGCGCAAGGCTGGCTGGCTTGTCCCGGGGGCGCTATCGCTTCTTTGTTCCCTGGTCTCTTGTCCTGCAATGGGAGAGGGATACTCGTTAGCGACTTGCCGCGGTTCCGCGGCTTTTGGGGTAGGGGAGAACTCCATTGTGGGAAAACCGGGGGCACTGGGGGCTAACGCAAAACCCCGCTTCTCGCTTGGATGGGTGGGGGACCATTCCGAACCCCCCCCCCCGGTTTTGTAACTCAAACTCAAAATCATCTACTGGGGAATCTATGGGGGTATCTGTCAGGATATCTATGGGGACAAACTTATTCCCTTCCCCCCGTGGTGGGGACCACTGGCCCCCCTCTCCTCCCTCTTGGGCTGAACGGGTGGGGGAGAACCCTAACGTTGAATCCTTTTCTGCGCTGTCAGTGCCCTGGTTTTCAGAGATCCGGCGCCGGAGTTGGTCTGCGTGTCGCCTCCAGAGTAGACCTGTGCTGGTCTCTACGCAATACGACACGGGGCCTGTCTGCCCAATGACTACGCCCAGAACCCAGGCTGGCCCTGCGCTAGCGTAGTTTCTGCAATGAACCGGGGCGCCTATTTCGAAACTCTTCGTGCCCGCTACCCCGATGTTCCTCCCAGTGTCTTCCACCCTGGCGGGGTCTAGCCTGGTCAGTATCGTAGTCAGCTTCCTGCGCATTAGGAGTTCTGCGGGCGAGTACCCTGACGCTAGGGGGGTTACCCTGTATCCCAGTAAAAACTGACACAACTGCAGGTTTAAATCCCCGGGGCCCATGCGCCTCAGCGCGTCTTTGGTGGTACGCACGAGGCGTTCTACCTGGCCATTTGTCGCTGGGTGGAAGGGTGCGGAGGTGATGTGCCGGATGGCGTTGATCTCGGTGAATGCCCTGAACTCAGCGGACGTGAAACAACTAGCGTTATCGCTAATAAGGGTGTCGGGTATGCCGAACGTGCTGAACACCTTCCGCAAATGTTTAACTGTTGTGGCTGAGGAGGTGTTTGCAACCGGGATTACCTCCAACCACTTGGAGTAAGCATCCACTATGAGGAGAAAGAGTGATCCTCTGAAGGGGCCCGCAAAGTCAATGTGCACGCGGGACCACGGCCCCTTTGCCGTGTCCCATTCCCTGTGCGGAAGACGAGCTTCTTAGGGCCGGGAGCTCTGGCAGCTCGCGCAAGTGCCCACCATGTGCTCGATATCGGCGTCCAACTGGGGCCACCAGAAGTAGCTCCTAGCCAGCGCCTTGGAGCGGACAATTCCAGGGTGGTTGACGTGCAGCAGTTTGAGCACCCTCGCTCTCAGGGATTCAGGGACAATTACCCGCTGGCCCCACAGGAGGCACCCCCTCTCTAAGGACAATTCTAGCTTTTTCCGAAAAAATGGGGCGAACTCTGCCGCTGGGGAGGACGTTGGCCACCCCTTCTGCACCCAAGAACTAACCAGGGCCAACGTCTTGTCCTTGCCTGTCGCCTTGGCGATCTCTGCGGGCAATACGGGGGGTGAATCCAAGACCTCTATCATGAGCACTTGGTGGTCTTGCTCCACCTCGCACACGTGGCTGCTTGTGTGGGGCAGGGGTGATCTCGACAGGGCGTCCGCGTGGCTTATGTCCTTTCCAGGGCGATACACCAGCGCGTTCTGGTATGCGTTTAAGAAAATGGCCCACCTGAGCATCCTAGGGGACAGGATCTGTGGTGTGGGCTTGTCTGCAGTGAAAATGCCTAGCAGGGGCTTGTGGTCAGTGACGATGGTAAAAGGGTGGCCATAGAGGAAATCGTGGAACTTTTTGGTCCCAGCGATTATTGCTAACGCTTCCCTGTCTGTCTGTGTGTAATTGCGCTCTGCCTGAGACAGGGACCTGGAGTAGAACGCCACCGGGGCCTCCTGCCCGTTTTCCATCACATGGCACAGAACCGCCCCCACCCCCACTGGGGACGCATCACATATCAGGACTACTGGCCTCTTGGGGTCAAAATGGGTTAATATGGCGTCTGAGGCTAGGAGTTGTTTCAGGTCATTGAATGCTTTCTCTTGGCTCTCGCCCCATTTCCATGCCTCGTCCTTTTTTAGAAGCCTGTGAAGCGGCTCCGCTACCGATGCCTTCCGAGGCAGGAAGGAATGGTAGAAGTTTAGGAGCCCCAGGAACGACTGCAATTCGGGCTTGGAGGTGGGGCGAGGAGCATTTTGAATGGCAGCCACCTTTGATTTGGAGGGTTTGATTCCTGCAGGGGTTACCCGGAAACCCAAGAACTCAACCTCTTTTGCGAAGAAGATACATTTGTCTTTTCGCAGCCTCAACCCCGCCTTTTCGAATATCGTCAGTACTTTGTCTAGTCTTTCAGCCAATTCAGATTCGCTCCCCCCCCCGTTATCAACACGTCATCAAAGTATGGTAAGACCCCCTCCAAACCCTTTAAGAGGCGTTCCACGAGCGATTGGAAGATACCTGGCGCCGAGTTCACGCCAAACTGTAGGCGCGTGACCTGGAACGCCCCCTTATGAGTGACTATCGTCTGCGCAGCAGCTGCAGCTGGGGTTACCGAGAGCTGCTGATATGCTTGTGCCAGGTCAAGTTTTGCAAAACACCTCCCCCCATGTAACCTGGCCAACAGGTGGCTGACCACTGGTACCGGATACGCATTTGGGCGTATCGCCTTATTAATGGTGCATTTGTAATCTGCGCATATGCGAACCTCCCCGTTGGCCTTCAGCGCTGTTACAATCAGAGTTTCCCACTCCGCGGAATCAACAGGAACAAGAATCCCCTGGCCCACCAATTTGTCCAGTTCCGCCTCTATCTTGTCCTTGAGTGCAAAAGGCACTCTGCGCGGTTTGAGTCTTATTGGGCGGACCTCCGGGTCCAGGTCGAACGCAACTGGGGGTCCCTTGAATTTTCCAAGTCCCTTCTTGAACACTTCGGGGTGCGCGTCGCACACCTCTTGTATAGGGTCAGTCCCAACGGCATGCACCCCCCCCCAATGAACAAACCCAGGGGCTTAAACCATTGAGTCCCGAGAAGGCTACAGCTTTCCCCCTTGAGGACAACCAGGGGAAGTTCCGCGGCGTGCCGCTTGTATTGGACCTTGAATTTTCCAACCCCCAACACCGGAATGCTATTTCCCTGCACGTCCCGCAGCGTAGACCTCAGTGCTTTGAGCCTGGGCCGCACGTTGGGGGAAAGTCCCAAAAACTCCCTCTGGGAAATGATTGAATATGAAGACCCCGAGTCTATCTCCATCCTAACGGGAGGCCCTTGCACCAGTACCTCAACAAAGTAACGGGGGTGTCCTAAGGACACGCTGTGAACTGGGGCGTCGTCGTCACTGCCGTCGGAGATGTGGCCCACGCCGTCCTGCTTCCTTGAGGGCCGGGCGCCTTCCTGGAATCTCGGTGGGCGGTCTGTCGAGCCTCTCTGGTCCCCGCGCCGCCGTCTGCAAACCTTGGCTATGTGCCCTTGACGTCCACAGTTGTGGCACTCGGCCTTCCGGAACGGGCACTTGGCGCGGTCATGGGCCGCCCCGCAGCCGTCGCAATGTCGGCCATCCTTCCGTACCTTCCGGACGTCCTCATCCTCGCTGCTCTCCGTGGAGGATTGTGGCGCTCGCCTGGCCGCGCGCACCGAGCCTGCTGCCTTGTCGGGTTGTGGGGGCCTTTCCCTGAACCCCTTGACTCCGGCCCTCGTGGCTTCCGCGGCCTGCGCCACCTTCACGACCTCATGCAGCGTTGGGGGCGGCTCCTGGTTCATAAGCTTTCGCTGAACTTCCTCGTCCCACAGGCCACAGAGCATGCGGTCCCTGAGGGCGATTTCCAGGTTCTCCCACTTGCATGGGCCGGCGGCCAACCGGAGGGCCGCTGCAAAAGCTGCGATGGACTCCCCAGGTGCTTGGACTCTCTTCCAGAACGCGTCTCGAGCCGAAAACATCGAGACCGAGGGCTGGAAATGGTCGCGCATCGCTTTCAGGAGCTGCTTGACCGACACCTCGCTCACCTTCTTCGGCGAAACCAGGTCCACCAATACTCTCATGGCGGCATGTCCCAGCATCCGGGTGAGAATGGCCTTCTTCTTTCCCTCGTCCGTAATGTCGGACACCACCAGCGCGCTTTGGAAGTCCATTTTGAAGAGCTCCCAATCTTCCGGCTTGTTGATGTCGAAACCGGCGTGTGTCTTGATCTCGTGGGGATCCATTATCCCACCTTCGTCGCCAATTTAGTGTATGAGAACCAAGACACAGGAACAGCCGAAGGATTGGCTTAACACATCTTTATTGCATGGTGGTCCGGGGAAACATGTGGTAATGGTGGACGAACAGCTCAATATATACAGAGGCTATACATTTGAATGTGGCTCCTCGATAGCCCATTGGCTACTGTCTGCGTGGCGTCATTCCTGGTCACGCCTTTCTTGTCCAGGTGAGGTGGTGGCGGGAATCTTCCCGCGCTGTAGGTATTTGGGGAATTGGAACCATGTGAGCTGGACGCTCGCTATTGCCACCTGGTGGACATTAGCTCGCGTCCTGATACAGGAGGTTACAGTGTTACAGCTGGTAGTTATTCTGTCCACTCTTCGAGTGTTACATTGTTTAAAGGCATACTTTCTTAGACACAACAGTTACAATAAAATATACCAAACACCAAACACACGAAGGAATCTTAGGCATTGTATTTTCTCACTAGAGTCTGCTGGCTGAGACTGCTGTTTGATACTACTTTTTCATTTCTCTGCATCTTTGCGTTTCACCTTTAAGACTTTTTAGTTTTTCAGTAGGAGACATAGTGGGGTAGACAATATCAACAACAAAAGTTGCTGTGGGATGAAAATTGTCTGCTTTATTCCTGACTGCTTTCAGTCAGCATTTTTGAGTGCATGTTAGATCTGATACTGAAGGATTCCTTCCTTCATTCATTTAGGGATATGAAAACTTCTGTTTCCATTTCCTTTTGTTTCTCCAAATTCTACATGCCTTTCTAACCTTTATTCAGATATGGTTATACAACTGTTAATTTAAAGGCAGAAATCCAATTTATTAAGGCTAACTAGCCCTCTAAAATCAAAGACACACTGGTCCCAGGCAAAATGCCTTGCCCCGGTTCTCCTTGGATAGAGATCGAGAGGAACCATAATCAGTTGAAATAGCTCTTCGGTTATTGAAAGAAAGATCAATACATGAAGCCTGCATCAATGATATTCCCTAAGAGCGGAAATATATTTATACACTTTTAAGACAGTACATGTGGTAATTTACACATAGGTAAAATGATGATGGGACGTGTGCAAATGGATTGGGTCTGCCTGGAATGGGTGCAAACGGGTTGAGTCCAGGCTTGGGAGAGATTGAGCAAGACAATAGCCATGGAACACAATAGGTGTGAGACTGCCTCGAAGAATGGTGATTGTCATGCATAAACACAGATGGGTCATTTCGGGTCACCCTGGCAAGGCAGGGCAGGAAGACAATGCGTGAACCTCTGACTGATATTTAATATCTGGAAGTAAATGAAATAGAACAGCAAAAAAAGACAAAACATGTTGTGGCACCTTAAAGACTAACTCTGGTATAATTCTTTTAGGCAGGAGTGAATTGCTTCATGTTAAGAAATCACTATAAGCATTGGCTTTTACATAGAGTCATGAGACACAGCGTACAAATTGATAATATCTGTGATGAGTTCTTAATCTGAAGCAATTAATCATCAGAAATTATGCCATCTTAATGCAGATGGATTTTGGCCATTGTAACTTGAAAGACTCTTTGGAAAGGCAATTCTGTGCCCAATATCACTTCACTTGGTAATCTGGAATCACAGTATAGACTAGGTCAGGAGTTCTCAACCTACGGCCCATGGGCCGGCCCCAGCCCATGGCACCATTTCATGTGACCTGTGTCGCCGCCGCCACCACCGGAAGTCGCCACATTTACAACAGCTGTAAGGACATCGACTAGTGTTTTATTATTGTTTAGAATCTGCACCATGATATATCTAAAAAAGCCGGGAATAACCTCCGGCAGTATCATGACTGAGCGCAGAAACGATCAATAGGGCTTGTATAAACAGCACAATCTAGGAGCTGCAATGTTGCAATATGGTAACTGCAAACATACACTACTGATTGGATTAGCTACTGTGCTGTCTGCTAACCTAGAAATCAATAATAATCAGCTCCTCCAATGGTTTAGTGGTTAAGACGCTGAGCTTGGAAACTGGAAGGTCGGGCTTCGATACCTGAGGGCTGCACTTACGAACATGAAAGGATCCTCACTCAGGTATCCCCTGAGCAGGGTTTCTCCAACAAAAATCCTTTCAACCCAGAGCAATCTCTGACACTAAATTATTATAACACCTTTCTACAGTTCCCCCAGTGGTGGGAATTAAACATTAACCAGGTCTTGCTGAGAGTGGAGAAATGGGTTCCCCGCCCCCTCCTCCTTGCCTAAATTGAGTGGGGATTATTCTTAATAAATTTCATTTATACTTAATTTGGACTAAACTTCATTTATTTTGCTTATATTCATTTATCTGGTGTTACGTTTGTGTTGGCTGTGTTCTGGCATGGAAATGTGCGTGCATTTTATGTACTGGTACATTTTGCCTACTGTGTACATTTATTTCTGCATTTTTACATAAGAAACAACACTGTCACAGATGTGCAAGGCCACGTGTATTTCTTGATGTAAGAATTCCTGAGAGAGAGAGATAAAAAGGGTTGCTTCCACTAACACCATCAAAGCCATCCACATTTTTTCAAGTCCTATTTTTAGCCTTCTACATAGTATGATAGAAAATTAAAGGGAGCAGTTAGCGGGAGCAGTTAGCTGAGAGTAAACCATTCCTGTTTAGATGCAGTTGTCCTTATCAGCCCCAGATTTACTTGTAAGTAAAAATGCAATGGAGGCTTGTTGGCATTCTACATGCTTAGCAAGGCATTGTGCTGGCTGGCCCATCTGAGACAGCCGCTGCATGGCACAGCACTGGTTTGAGGTGAGGAGATAAGCAGGGATTGTCTGGTAAGAGTTCCGTTACTCATGAGTAGAGCAGAAAGTCCAGATATTGTGGTCAAAGTCCAGTTCCAAGGTCGTGGCATGAGAGTTCAAAGAGCGAAGTCAGGTCTAGTTCCAAGGTCCGTATCAAGAGGCAGCCAGATGGCTTAGTGGTCAAGGACTCAAGCGTGGTACAGCAATGGGTCATCACACTAACCTTCTTCCAACGAGGGACCCAGCCCTTGCAAAAGGCTTAAATGGCTAGCCAAGTATGGACGCTCATCAGAAACAGCTGGATACTTTGAAACTTTCCATGCACGCCCCTCCGTCGTTTCTGCAACTCCTCCTGCAGGTGCTGTCGATGATGTTCGGGGTGGAAAGTTGAAGGTAGGAATCACTGCAACTGTCAGATTGCAGCTGGCATGAATCCGCGATTGCCAGCTCGATCGCTGCTTCATCTGACAGTTGATCGGCTGGAGCAGTTTGTGCAGGATCCGAGCTAGTTTCGGGTCTTGGCTGCTTCTCTTCCCTAGAGCTATCTGAGTCCGAGAGGGGGCCCAGGACAGACATGCAATTTATCATTCACTGGCCAGAATCTTATTGTGCAATTTTACACTGCCAACGGTGATTATGTCATCAGCTGTGACTGTTTGGGAGGAAACAAAAGCTTCCTATTTACCTCACCCCCTCAGTTCCAAGGACTGCAGTGGCTCAAGTGGCTAAGACGCTGACTGGAAGGCGGGAGGTCAGCAGTTCGATTCCCCAGTACTGCAGGACGGAATGAGCTCCTGTCTTTGTCCCACCTCCTGCCAACCTAGCAGTTTGAAAGCAAGAAATTGCAAGTAAATAAATTGGGACTGCTTTGGTGGCAAGGTAAACAGCGTTCCATGCGCTCAGGTGTCTAGTCATGCCTGCCACATGACCACGGAAACGTCTGCAGAAGTAGACAGTGCTGGCTCTTCGGCTTTGAAACAGAGATGAGCACTGAACCCTAGAGTTGGATACGACTGGCTATTGAGCAAGGGAAACCTACCTCAGTTCCAAGAAAGCCTGGAGCATGGGAGGGATCTCTTTAATGCCTTAAAATCACTGCCTCTAGTCTGGGCCTCGTGGGCAGCAATTTTTAGGCATTAAAGAATTCTATCCACCTTTTTGGCTGAATTTTTTGTTGGCCAAAATCCTCTTCTATAGTTATTCTGGCATAATTCTTTTGGGCAGGGGTGAATTGCTTCATGTTAAGAAATCGCTGTAAGCATTGTCTTTTACATACAGAGTCATTAGACACAGCGTACAAATAGATAATATCTGCAACGAGTTCTTAATCTGAAGCAATTAATCATCAGAAATTATGCCATTCATATTATGCCAGCCATCTTAATGCGGATGGATTTTAGCCATTGTAACTTGAAAGCAAAGACTTTGGAAAGGCAATTCTGTGCCCAATATCATTCCACTTGGAAATCTGGAATCACAGTATACACTAGGTCAGGGGTTCTCAACTTACGGCCCATGGGCGGCCCTGGCCCATGGCACCATTTCATGTGGCCCATGTCGCCACCACCACCACTGGCAGTGGACATATTTACAACAGCTGTAAATGGGCCCGTGGCTGCCATAAATGCATTTATGACAGCTATCAATGTGCCTGCAGCTGTCATAAATGTGTTTATGACAGCAGTGGACAAGTTTTATGGCAGTGTTTACAGAGGGAGGAAGAACCACCAGTGCGGCCCGCTCAGTTGCCTGTGGCTTTAAAAGGTTGAGAACCCCTGCGTTAGGTTGTAAGTCTCAGCTTCTCTAATTCTTACAAGCAAGGATGAGAATTCTTAAGTTTCTTCTCTTCACCTTTGAATATAGCTCTGGGTTTTATTGCATTCTTGAATTGTTTTTTACATTTGTGAGGGTGTTTTTTAAAAAAAACATAAAGCAAAGTTTTTTTAGTGAGAGAAAGTAAACCAGGAAGACTGCTGCTTTGTTTCATAGAACTGTTAAGCCTTGGATAGGCAGTTTTTATCTTCACAATAAGTCAGTCCTTCTGTGTCTACTTTTAAGCTGGGGGCTCGGTCACACTCCCTCAGACAGCTTTGGGGGTCAGACAGCCATTTTTGCCCTTCCTACACCACATGGCACTTCCTGTTTGGTGGAGGTGGTGGGGGGCCACATGAAATGGTGCCGCAGGCCGCAGGTTGAGAATCCCTGACTTGGAAGGAACTCAGATCTCAGGACATCTGGTGTGTCACCCATGACACTTAAATGTAAGTGATACAACAGCCCCGCGGCTACAAAAGAGATGTATAGCAAGATGTATAGACATCTACCTAAATAGGTCTTGTACTACACAAGGCGACCCTTTCCTCCTCTAAGTTCCAGATGATCCCTTCTCACAAACTCAGAACTTCCAAACTCATCGTCATAATCTAAATAGACATGTCTACCCAATCACTCCAATACCGTATCCTTTCAACAGCCAAAAAAATGTTCACAAGCTATATCTGGAGAGTTATACATTAAATTTCTGTTCTTGAATACAGTATAATAAAATAGTAGCTGTAAAACATACCACAAAGGTATGGAAAGAGGACCAGTCAGTACTTTTTACTTAATGGTGGCAAGATACTTTTGCTTTTGCACATGATCTTCTTGATTCTGTCGTCTCTTTTCATAGCTCTGCCCTTTGAGCTATCCATTTTTCTGGAGCACCCTATATGCTTGTATTCTGATTTTCATGTTCATGTATTTCCTAGACCAGTCACTGCTTGTATTTAATAGGTGGCAGGATGTTTGTATTTTTGTGCTTCTCTGTTCTATGATCTCTTTTAATGCTTTTGTCTACTGTGTTTTCCATTTCATTTTCCGGACTATCCTGGTTCCTTACTTCCTGATTTTCATTTCCATGTAAATCCGGGCATGACAAGATGGGAGACAGTTTCTGACTTGTAACAGGTACTTTTTCAGGAGCATCAAATTTTACCTCTCCAGGTAAATGGTGCCTGCTTATTTCATCTACAGAAAGAAACACACAACTTGTTAAATCACAGGAAACAGATTTGCTACTACAGTCACTCTACAGTAAATACATATTGATCCATTTGCTTCCAAGATTTCAGAAAATCAGCTTCACAAACCCAAATATGCTTTCTTCCCTTTGGAAAACAGTTTGTGAAAAATGTTCACCTTCAGAACCAGCCTGTGTAGCCTTGAGCAAGCTGCACAGTCTGTACTCCATGTCTGAGTACTGTCTACCTACAAAAGCCTGAAAAGGATCACCATAACTGGGAATCAAATTGACAACACAGACCTATCATAATTATTATTGTTGTCTAATATGAAGAGGAAAGGCACTTGCAGTTATGGTAGACAAAAGCTGCCAGTACAGAAATGCCTGAAGGTGAAGCAGTTTGGTTTGCAATGATGGATGGGGACTCCATTAAAGAGCAGACAATCTCAGCACAACCACAACTACTTGCAGTCATAGCTTCATAGTCAGACTTGGTGTGTGTGCACATGCGTGCGTTTTGTGCGTTTTACTTCCGCTTCCAAGAGTGACGAGGGCAGTACGGGCTGGATGAATCTCATTAAACCCATTCATGTGGATTCACAGGGTGCTTGGCAGTGGTGGGCTCCAAAAAAATTTACTACCACAATGTGGGTGTGGCATGGTGGGCGTGGCCAGGGGAAAGCCCTGCATTGCACCTGAATGAGGACTACTTTATTTCAAAACTTGAATGGGCGGAGCCAGCCAGAATTTCTGCTACCGGTTCTGGCGAACTGGTGTGAACCTGCTGATGCCCACCACTGGTGCTTGGGCTTCTGGGAATTGAAGTCCAAGAACATCTGGAATGCCAAGGTTCGCCATCATGGCCCCACACCATTCTTTTCTCTTGACTGATCATCTTGTAACAATGTGTATTTTTCATATCTTGTTACCCGTGTCAAGACCCTTCTCACAATATAAATATATAATTAACAAAAAAAACGTAGAGGATAAACTTTTAGGAGAAATTAGCTTTCACCATTTCGTTTTGTTATCATGTAAACTAGGGCTCTGCAACAGGAAATGCAAAGCAGGCGATCAACAAAGAAGGAGCACTTTCAGCACATCCTCCTCCTTCCAGTGGGAAAACCTTTGTCTCCATCCCACATTTTCCTCTTCACATTAGCCATCACAAGGCATTTCTCTCATGGAGTTTCCTTCCTTAATATTTTCCTCCAGTAAGGAAACAAATAGATTCCATTGGTGGTGAAAGAAGGAGGGGAAATTAAAGGGAACGAACCATGATTGGCTTTGTTGTGGAACACTCTAGCTGCCCCATGTTTTTCTCTAGTTTCTATGCTATACACAGAGCATACCTGTCAAGTACCCCGTAATGGCCAGGATTTCCCTGTAATTCCACGCAGATTTTCTTCATTTCCCACCTGGAGCTGCCGCTACCCTGTAATTTGGCAGCAGGGGGAAAGTAGTTACTGCACATCCCTTCTGTGCAGGTCTTTTCTACGCATGCGTAGAACCCTTCTACACATGCGTAGAACGGTTCTGTGCAGAAGAGAATGCGTAGAAGCCTACGCATGCGTAGAAGCGACCTGCACAGAATGGTTCTGCGCAGGTCCATTCTGCACATGCGTAGAAGGCTTTTATGCATGCGTAGAACGGACCTGTGCAGAACCGTTCTGTGCAGGTCCCGTATTGTCCAGAGCCGCGCTTGACAGGTATGACACAGAGATGTTTAAAGAAAATTCTGTGCCCGCCCACCCCACCCCCACTAAAAGAAAAGATGAGCCAAGAGTTAGAGCCAAAAGACCTCTTCTTTCTGACTGTGTATTTTTATGAAGATTCTCCTTTTTCTTCTCTGTAGTGAAGAAGGATCCCTCATTCTGTTTTGTGGCAGTCTTAGACTTTTGTTTCACTTTGTTCTGCCATGGATCCTGCATCCACGCATGATGCATTGCTTCTTCTGGAGTCATCCGCAGGGCAGGCTTCCATCTTGGCATAAGACAGATAAGCTTCTTGTTAGAAGAGTTCTAATAGATGAATGGGTATATAAGATTTAGCATTCATGATATAGTACATGCAGATTTGCCAGGTCAGGTAGCCTCCCACACCCATGAGATTCCAGGGCCAAAAGTTGATGTGGGCTCTTGTGTAAAAATTGCCAATTAACAAAGCAGGGAAGAGACAAGTGCCAAAGCATTAAAGTTTCTACACAAAATACAAACCCCTACTTCCTCCTCTTTCAGCCCAGCACACCATGAAATTTGTCACCTTGGAAACCTGGGGAAGTGTAGAAATTTGCAGAGACTTTAACTGGTGCCCTAAAATCTGACAACTCTAGCTAACTGTGATAAGAAGCATATACGAATCCAGATACTGAGGGGAGGCTGTTCACAGTTGGTATAAACACATTCATACAACATTACACTACTACAGGGGTTCCCAACCTAAGGCCGGCCCACGGTGCCATTTCATGTGGCCCCGACCCTTCCAAGAGCATTTGAGAATCAAAATGGCCACCCCTTTGAAGCTGTTGGAACAATATGGCCATCCCCATCGTGCAGGCAGGGCAAAATGGCCATCCGGCCCTCAAAGGTGACTGAGAGAGCATGACCTGGCCCCTGGCTTGAAAAGGTTGGGAACCCCTGGACTACAACGTGACGGATGCATTTTAACAGTGTTCTCATCACTACAATTTATTTTATTTGTTCCCCCACATTGCTTCCTCAAAGGACCCAACTCATCAGAATATACAGTATATATAACACTAGCTTAGTGCCCGGCTTCGCCTGGAGATGGTTGGGGGTGGTAGTGGCAAGGCCCCCGGGGTTGCGTTGGTGTGTGCTGTGGGTGTGCTGGTGTTGCCCTGTGGTTTTGGTACTCTGGTCCATGTGGTGGTTATTGGGGCCCATGCTTGCATCCTTGCAGTGTGGCATGCGCGGTCACATTCTGGCATGAGAGTGAAACTTGTTCTGAAAACTAGCTTTGTTTACTCTGAGCTCCATAGCACTTCCTTCCCTCTTCCCCTGCAGGCCCAGGCCAAGGGGACGGGACTTGAGTCAGCGCATTCCAGATGCCAACTGCCACTCTGGCCATGCCCCCTTTCCTGATTGGCTGTGCCATCATCCAGTCTCTGCCATGCTTGTGCTGGCCTCCCTGATTGGCCATGCTGTGTCCCAATGGCTGCTGGTATTTGTGGTTTTTTTTGTTTTTCTCATTTTGGGGGGGTGTAGGGCCCCCTGTTGGATGTGTGCCCCAGATGGCATTGGGCTCTAGTATGGCAGGTATGTGTGTGCCAAATTTGGGAGGGATAGTTGAAGGGGTGTGGATCTGTATACTGGTCACGTACGGCCACACCTTTGCTTTATAGGTATAGATAAGACTTGTGAATTTTGCTCATTTGTTATTTGTTTCTAAATGTACTCAGAAGCTAGCTTACAAAGGATAGTAGACTTGGGCTGGGCAACAACTGGTTTGTAAGCTGCACATGGAGGGCTCTCCCCCCGCCCCTGCCCCGCCATTTTTGCTGCCCTTGTGAGCCCTCACCATTGCCACTCTTTCTTAAGATGATGGTGCCATGGTGGTAGTGCTAATAAACTAGGCCATGTCAAGGACACACTGACTGGGGATTAGCACCACAAAAATTTGCTGCTGAAAATATATGAATCCATCCATTAGCATTTGCTGTTGAAAGATCATATACCACTTCAGCAGCTCCCCACTGGGCAGAAGGAAACACAGAAATAGGTAGGCTCAGGTTAGAACTAAGGTGGCCATCCCAGACTCAGTCCCATATGACCTGGGCTCAACCTATAAGATCACAAAGACCTGGATAGCAAAATGCTAGTTACACCTCTGTGTAAAACTCACATTTCCTTTTGTTTAAAGCATCCACTCATTTAATTGTACTCCCAGGTGCAGAATTCCACTGGCTAATAGAACACCTTGTTTTAAAAGGCAAGTCGAGAGGTAGTCCCACCAAAATGAAAGTGCCCACATTTGCATTTACAAAGGGAGAAAATGTGGAAGAGATACACTAGTTTTGGAATGCTGCAGTGACATTGGTGGACTGGTAATGGAAATGTAAGCTTGCCTTGAATTCTGTTTTCTCATCCCACAGCCTAATTGTGGTCCAAACTGGTGTCAATTTACTTTGCAGTTTTTAGACTTGATGGTAAAACTAGAAGAACCTCTCTTCCTACATCTATAATACAAGAACGCTATACAGGTATTGCCTAAGTTTCTGGGAATTGTTCAAGATAACATGTTCAATTCAAGCAGCTACCCAGCAAGCCTCTTGGGCATCACTGTCCTCCTCCTGTGAAGAGAGTACTATCTGGAATATATCAAGCACTCTTCTTGAGCTTGCACTTTCCAAGGAAATTATACAACAGCTACCACGTTCTAGAAAATTTATCCACCATTACTTATTTTCTCATTAAGAAACCTCTAGAATGCAATATGGAGCAAAAGGCCTGATACTATGTACAAAATGGTGTCCTCACTATTGAAAACTAAGCTTAACAAAAACATATTGTTAACATAGCTGAGATGTACACATTTAGTGGTGGTGGGGACATAAGGACAGGGCCAGGCTTCTGCATAATAAGTAAAAATGATCTTACAGGAGGCATCTCTTTAAGAAATCCAGAAAACAACCATCATATGTTTTCAATATATTGCTTAGATCCCGGGAACTTGGATTTCTTATTCTTCCTCTACTGTTTGTCACATTCTTTGGAGCACCATTGGCATCTTCAAAACAGAAAAACAATATAGTAATCATAATTCAAATACAAAGCAGGGCAATACTACTAAAGAGTTGCAGATAGTTGCCTCATGAAAGCAACGTTTAAATCAGGGGTGCCCAAACTTTTCAGGCCACAGGCTGATCATGTGGTTCAGGGGGCTGATCACTATGGCCCGTGAGCCAGATCCGCCCCTGACACCAATTCATCCGGCCCACGACGCCCTCGTTGCTCCCGGAAGCGGAAGTAAAACGCGCCTGTATGGGCGTGTTTTACTTCCACTTCCGGGAGCGATGAGGGCATCGCGGACTGGATGAATTGGTCTCAGGGGCCAGATCTAGCCCACAGGCCATAGTTTGGGCACCCCTGGTTTAATCATGAAAACCCAGGATCAAAGACTCATAAAAACGTATCACAGTACAAAATGAATCCAGGATTGAACTATACAGATAAAGGATGTCAGATTATTCAGAAAAGGAATGTTGCTCCCACCTGTAGAACAATATGGAGTGTATGGCACTGTATAAAGGAGGTGATATTCAACCTTGGATACTAAAGGCAAGAAGGAAAGGAAGTGAGTGCGTCTTCTTTCTGTATCCCCTACCTAAGACATCTTGAGATAATGCCTTTAATTCCTTGTTAATTATAAGTGACAGTGACTCATTCCCATGAGGAAGGGTATAGGACAGTGATGGCAAACCTTGGCACTCCAGTTAATCAGGGCTTTGAGGAACTGAAGTTCAAGAACAACTGGAGTGCCAAGGTTCACCATCACGGGTATAGGGCTCCTTAGAGAGAGTTCTGGTTTCATTTAATCCTGGAATTAAGACTTCCTAACAATGCACCCAGGCATTTTAGTGCAGAATAGGAAAAAATGCATTGCAGCCCTCTGGGCAAAAGAGACAGCAGAAGTGCCACTTACCAATGGTCTGTCATATACAGAGTTTCCTAAAGATATCCTATCCATCATAATTATGTACTCTCCGTGAACCAATCCATAAGATGACTGCTTACCAAAGAACGTTCGTCTTCTTGATGCTGTCTGAATAAAATCAGCTGGTGGAAGACCTAATATCTTGAAAGGTAAGCACACAAACATACATGTCAGTTTAAAGAGCCTCTTTAGCCCTAGTTGGGAACTCAGTCCTCTATATACTCACCACATAAGCAGGAAGGGAACAGTCTAGTTCCACCTGCTCTGTCTCTAGTTCTGTTGCTCTCATGTATGCAGGTGGCATTAAGTCTAGAGAAGCACAGCCCCATGAGATACAGATAGCTCCAGTGATGTACTGAGGCTGGTTCCGAACGGTTCTTGCAAACCAGTAGCGGAAATTCCAGGCCATGCCCACTTGGCCAGCCATGCCCACCTCTCGGCCTCCCCCTCCCAGCACTGCCGGAAATGTGTCCTATTCACCTCGCCCAGGACCGAAGGCGCACTCACCTCTGCACTTCCCGTGCACCTTCAGCCGTGGGTGAGGCGAATAGGATGTGTTTCTGGTGGCGCTGGGAGGGGAAGGCTGGTGTTAGATGACCAACCTGCCCTGCTCACCTCCCAGCAACGCCTCCGGCAACACTTCCCATGTGCCTAGCCCAGGGCCGAAGGTGTGCTCACCTCCACACTTCCCGCACGCCTTCGGCCCTGGGTGAGGCAAATGGGGCGCATTTTGGTGGTGCTGGGAGGGGGAGGTCGGCGCCAGACCACCAACCCGCTCCGCTCACCTCCCAGCAGCATCACTGGTGAAAGCGTACCCGGATGGTGAGGGGCTGACGCTGACCCGCTATGGGACTCCACCTCATCTCCACGAAGCAAGAGAGCAAGGTAGGTTTCTTTTTTTTTTGGGGGGGGGGGGGTTGAGGCCACAGATAGCCACGCCCACCGAGTGGGTAGTACGGTAATATTTTTTTTTACAGTGCATCACTGGATAGCTTTCCTTTGTCAGACTTATAGTTGTTCACACACTTAGAAAATCTGGGGTCTAATTCACCTGGAGAGGCCCCACAGGCAGCAGGGGTTGTCCTTCATACTTATTTCCTTTCAATCAGTTAGGGTGATCTTACTTTATTCATTTCAGAGCATTAAACAGTTTAAAACTTATGGGTGTATATGAAATATTGTTAACATTCAATCAAAGCAAAATCTTTAAATGGTTAGTCTATTTTTGAGCAGAAGGGGACTAGTTCAATAGTGTTATCTTGGCCGTTTACTAGATCTTCTTTTGTACATATAGTAGAGCCTAAATTGCATGCATACAAATGCCACATTGATTGTATTTTTCCACATTCACAGAAAATTTGTCCTGTATCAACGGTTCTCCATCTTTTTAAAATTATTCTTTATCTTCCTACTTTGCTTCAAAGTCTATTAAGTGACTTCCAAATGATCCAGCCAGAATTTTATCCTGGTGGGAGATGCTCTTCAACATTCATCCATTTGGTAAAGTGTGTCGTTTTTGTTCTCCATAGGTTTAGCCTAGCCCAGTGTTTCCCAACTTTTTGTTTTTGGACTTCAATTCCCAGAAGCCTAAGTCAATTCCCCAAAGCACTGATCAGCCAATGTACTGATTGAAGTCCCCCTGTGGGGTGTGGGCCCCACATTGGGAACCACTGGCCTAGCCTTTTCTGGTTTAGCTTGTGAGATGTGCAGAAAAACTTTCATCAGTTTTAGTCATCATCGATGGGGTTGGTGTCCATGAAGATGATAGGTTGGGTGCTGCAATACATTATTTCATTTGTTAACATCCTGATCAATGATGGGATTCAGCAGGTTCTCCCCAGTTTGCCAGAACCAGTAGTAGAAATTCTGCCCAACCAAGTTTTGAAATAACACAGGACTTTCCCCCTGGCCACATCCACCATACCACGCCCACAGAGTAGATAGTAAAAAAATTTGAATCCTACCACTGATCCTAATGTGTTTCCAGAGGAGCAAGGTCAGCCAAATAACAGATTTTTTCCAGGGGTGTGTGTGAAGGTTTCAGGCAGCCAGTAATAATCCTACATGAATCATTAAGAGCTATGCCCACTTGCTTGGCATGTGCTGATTTATACCATATGGTACTTACATATTCTGCTGTAGAGTAAGTAGCACAGGGACAGAGCTATTGTTCTTATTATTTGCAGATGTGTACCCAAGTCTAAATTGGCCAGTTTCCTAAACATGTGATTTCTGGCTACAGCTTTCTGTTTGGTGTTTAAACTATTTTTAAGGTCAAGGTTCAATGCCCAAATACTCTGAGGCTGAACAGTGTTCCAAAATCTTGCTGTCCCAGCCAACTCAGAGCCTCCATTCTGCTTCTCTTTTCTTTAAGTAGAAGACATAGAGTTGTGTTTTTAAAGACTTTTGTTTCAGCTGGTGATTTTTATAATATGAGGAAAGATCTTCTAATGAAGAGGTGCACTGGGGCTTGATGAACTCAAAGGTTTCTCCCTCAGTTGTCAAAGCTAAATCAAACTCCTGCCATATGGGAACATCAGTTGATCATTTGTATACATGTTAAAAAGTAATGATGCCACAACACTATCCTGTGGAAGACCATTCATTTGATTCTTCCAATGAATGTGCCTCTCTTGAAATTCAACAAAAAGTCTTCAGTTTTGAGGTAGAACAGTAACCATTTCAGTTACTCAGTGATCTTTAGTAAGGAGGTAGAACTTTTTGAGCAACAGTGAAAAGTGGACAGTGTCAATTGCCTCTGTAAGAACAAAATGCTGTTTCAGTTATTTTATGTGTTCCTAAACTATCTTCTATATGCTGGGTTAAATTTAAGATTTGAGCCATCAGTTTGGGATGATGGAGGTGATAGCAGGGTGTGTGCATCTCCGTACCTTTCATAGTCAAATAGATCCATTAGTTAGTCACAATGCAGCAGAGAAGTAGGTGTGATAAACACAGAACTTTATTTCTGAACTTTGTACAAAATACCACTTGACTTCACTGGCATTTCTACTTTCAGAGCCCACACTCTCCTTCAGATCCAAGTCTTATACGGTACCCTGGTTAAAACCAATCTGCTGCCCACTAACTCCAAGCCCTTTGGGTGGCTATCTTCTTCTCTAGTATTTTAATATTCTTGTTCTTTCCGGTGCACCTCTGTTATGTATGCATGTACAATGTTTCTTTAAATGTATGAATGTAACCAGTCCACAATCACAATGTATCTCAGCTGTTAAGGAACGCGAGCAAGCCGCCCATAGAGGGCAGCTGCGAGCGTTCAGTCTCACATGGTCCACATTCCCCAAATCACGAACAGCCGCGGGAGATTCCCCGCATGACAAAGAGCTACAGAAAACAACTACAAGAAGAGAGGCGTGACCTGGGCAAGGCCACGCCGGTAGCAGCCAATGAGCTACCGTGCAACCAGATTCAAATGCATTATGTTATTGTATATAATGAGATGTACCTCCGCCATTACCACATGTTCATACTGATCATCCATGAATAAACCTGTGTTAGTCCTTCCTGCGACTCCTTCTTTGTCTCCCGTGCAAGACACTAAATTGGCGACGAGGATGGGATCGATGGCGAATCCCAAAGTCAAGCCGTACCAGTTCGATGTCAGCGAACCCGAGCAGTGGGAGCTCTACGAGTGCCAGTTTCGGCACACGATGGAAGCTGCCGGCGTCGACGACGACGCGAAAATGCGCTCACACTTCCTGTCCCAGGTCGGGCCGGCCGCGATGCGGATCTTGATGACCCTGGTGGCCCCCCGGATGGTGGACGAAGTCCCCATCGACCGCATCTTGGAGAAGCTTCGTGAGCATTTCCAACCGCCGGTCTCAATCTTCCCAGCCCGGGTCGCGTTCCATCGGCGAGACCAGCGCCCCGGCGAATCTGTGTCCGCCTACGCGGCGGCCCTCAGGCTGGCAGCGGTGCACTGCCAATGGGATGACCTGGACCAGACCCTCCGAGACCTCATGTTGTGCGGTTTGAAGGACGAGGAGCTGCAGAGGCGCCTGATGACCCGCGACCACCGCCTCACGTTCAACGAGGTACTGCGGGAGGCCCAAGCAGCCGAGGAGGCCAGGAGCGGGGTCAGAACTATTCCGAGAGACTGCCCCTAGTCGTCCTCAAGGGGGGGGGGGAGATGCTGCCTTCTGGGAACACAGTGGTTTGCTCCCCTGGGAATCGAACTGTCCGGCATTAACGCCATTGAGACTGACCCAATGCGGGATGTGTGCAATGCGCACCCGGACGTCTTCAAAAAGGGGCTCGGGACGTACAGGGGGCCCCCAGTCTCCTTTGAACTGGACCCAGAGATCCGGCCCATCCGCCTCAAGCCAAGGAGAGTGCCATTCGCCCTAAAGGACAAGATCGAGGCGGAACTGGACAAACTGGTGGGGCAGGGGATTTTGGTTCCAGTTGACTCGGCGGAATGGGAAACGCCGATTGTTACGGCCCTTAAATCAAACGGGGAGGTCAGGATATGTGCGGATTATAAATGTACGATTAATAAGGCCATTCGGCCAAATGCATATCCGGTGCCTGTGGTCAGCCATCTACTGGCCACGTTACATGGGGGAAGGTGTTTCGCCAAGCTTGACTTAGCGCAGGCATATCAGCAGCTCTCGGTAACCCCAGCTGCTGCCGCCGCACAGACGATTGTAACCCACAAGGGGGCATTTAAGGTGACACGCCTCCAGTTTGGCGTGAATTCGGCCCCCGGGATTTTCCAAGCCCTCGTGGAACGCCTATTAAAGGGACTCCCAGGCGTCCTCCCCTACTTCGACGATGTCCTGATAACAGCGGGGAGCGAGGCAGAGCTAGCTAGGAGGTTAGATGGGGTCATCTCAGTTTTCGAAAAAGCGGGGCTTCACCTACGAAAAGACAAATGCGTGTTTTTCGCAAGAGAGGTTGAGTTCCTCGGGTTTAAGGTAACCCCAGAGGGCATCCGCCCCTCGGAGTCCAAGGTTGCGGCCGTAAAGAATGCCCCTCGCCCCACCGCAAAGCCAGAGTTGCAGTCTTTCCTAGGGCTCCTCAATTTTTATCACTCATTCCTGCCAAGGAAGGTATCGGTCGCGGAGCCACTGCACGCCCTACTAAAAAAGGACGCGGCTTGGCGGTGGGGGGGACAGGCAAGAGAAAGCATTTAGAGAGCTAAAGTCACTCCTTTCCTCGAATGCTGTCCTGACTCACTTCGATCCAAGGAAGCCAGTGGTCCTAGTATGTGATGCGTCCCCGGTGGGGGTGGGGGCGGTCCTGTGCCACGTGCTAGAGAGCGGGCGGTAGGCCCCGGTGGCGTACTATTCGAGGTCCCTTTCAAAGGCTGAGCGCAATTACGCGCAAACGGATAGGGAGGCCCTGGCCATAATCACGGGAACGAAAAAATTCCATGACTTTTTGTATGGCCGCGAGTTTACGGTGGTGACTGATCACAAGCCGCTTCTGGGGATCTTCACTACCGGCAAACCAACCCCCCAAATTTTATCCCCCAGGATGCTGCGTTGGGCCATATTCCTCAACGCTTACCAGTACGAGCTAATTTACCGCCCAGGGAAGGAGATCTCCCATGCAGACGCACTGTCCCGATCCCCTCTCCCTAGCCTAGGAGACCCGGCATGCGAGGTGGAGCAGGACCACCAAGTCCTGCTGATCGAGGCCCTCGATTCACCCCCCATTGTTCCGGCCGACCTCGCCAAGGCTACGGCGGCCGACAAGACCCTAGCTCAAGTCAGCTCATGGGTTAGAAAAGGGTGGCCCACTACTCCCCCAGGTGAGGAATTCCAGCCGTTTTGCAGACGCAGAGTGGAGCTCTCCCTGGAGAGGGGCTGCTTACTCTGGGGACAGCGGGTAGTCATTCCCGAGAAGTTAAGGGCGAGGGTGCTAAAGCTACTGCACACCAGTCACCCAGGGATCGTGCGCTCCAAGGCCCTAGCCAGGAGTTTCGTTTGGTGGCCCAAGATAGACGCGGATATAGAACGGTTAGTGGGCACGTGCGAGAGCTGCCAGAGCTCTCGGCCCGAGGAATCCAGGCTACCCCACAGGGAATGGGACACGGCCCGCGGGCCATGGTCCAGGATTCATGTCGACTTCGCGGGGCCTTTCCGCGGGGCCACGTTCCTACTGGTGGTCGACTCCTACTCCAAGTGGTTGGAGGTAATCCCTATGAGCAGCACCTCCTCCGCGGCAACCGTTAGGCAGTTGCGCAAGCTTTTTGCCTGCTTCGGCCTGCCAGACGTTCTCGTGAGCGACAATGCGAGTACTTTCACGTCTGCGGAGTTCAAAACGTTCATAGAAAGAAACGCAATCAGGCACATCACAGCTGCCCCGTTCCACCCCGCCACAAACGGTCAGGTAGAGCGCCAAGTGCGCACTACGAAAGACGCACTGCGGCGCATGGGTCCCGGTGAGTTGAACCTGCACCTGTGCCAGTTCCTCATCTGCTACAGGACAACCCCCTTAGCCTCAGGTTTTTCCCCAGCCGAACTCCTCATGAGGAGGCGTCCGGTAACGCTTTTTGACCGGATGGATCCGTCCAGGGTGGAGGATGAAGGGAGGAATATAAGCATAGGGGGAGGGAGCTCCAAAAGTTTCGCGATAGGGGACCCGGTTCACTGCAGAAACTACGCGGCCTCGGGACCAGCGTGGGTACCGGGCACCATTGTGGAGCAAACGGGGCCGGTATCCTACAGGGTCGAAACCAGTTCAGGTCTACTTTGGAGAAGGCACGCCGACCAACTCCGAAGGCGAGTCACAGGGGAGGGGGCATCAGCATTAGGGTCCTCCCCCACCCGCATTACCCAAGGGGGAGACACAGCGGAACCCGCAGATACAAACGCGTATCCTGGGTTCCCATCCACAGAGGAGGATACTTTGAAAGAGAGGGATCAATTTGGTGAGGATTATGATTTTCCGTACCAGGGGGAGTTAGCGGAGTGGTCCCCCACCCATCCTAGCGAGAAGAGGGGTTTCAGTTCAGCCCCTGGTACCTCCAGCCCCCCCAGTTCTTGCATCCTAGAGTACACCATAGCTCCGGCGCCTAAAAGACAGGCAGCCGGCGGAAGCTCACCCGCCCCCGCCGCAATCTCCCGAACTCCCGAACAGGCAGCAGGAGGTGGCGGGACCGCGAGGGCATCCTCGTCGGTCCCGAGGTTCGTGCTGGGAGGGTCCCCGGGCTCCTCAGGCTGTAGACAGGGGTTCACTTCCCAGCTGTTCATTCCATTCCCGTCCCCCAAGACAAGGGCATCGCAAGCCCCCCACAGAACCACTAACGAGTCTCCATTTTCCGTTGCAGGACGAGACTCCGCGGAACCAGGGGCCACAGGCTCCCCTGTATTAGGTCAGGCACCCGCACGCCCCAGGCGCACTTGCGGCAAGCCACAATGGTTAAGGGACTTCGTCCCATCCTAGGGGGGAGGGATGTTATGTATGCATGTACAATGTTTCTTTAAATGTATGAATGTAACCAGTCCACGATCACAATGTATCTCAGCTGTTAAGGAACGCGAGCAAGCCGCCCATAGAGGGCAGCTGCGAGCGTTCAGTCTCACATGGTCCACATTCCCCAAATCACGAACAGCCGCGGGAGATTCCCCGCATGACAAAGAGCTACAGAAAACAACTACAAGAAGAGAGGCGTGACCTGGGCGAGGCCACGCCGGTAGCAGCCAATGAGCTACCGTGCAACCAGATTCAAATGCATTATGTTATTGTATATAATGAGATGTACCTCCGCCATTACCACATGTTCATACTGATCATCCATGAATAAACCTGTGTTAGTCCTTCCTGCGACTCCTTCTTTGTCTCCCGTGCAAGACACTAAAACCTCCTTATTACAGAGGTCTCTTTCAAGCTACCACAGTTTTTTGAACTGACACTTTCCTCTCCAGCACCTCAGTTGGACTGGAATCAATGAAAATGGGCCAGCTTAAAATAAAAGTCCCCCGACCTAGCTGAAATGGGTTCACTTGGTAGTTGAATTCTCCATGTGATGTTCTTATGTGAATCTAGTATAGCCATAATAATAGAAGACATCCAGGTATGAAGGGCCCTTCTCCCACACTAGCTACTCCAGAGCATCTGCTGACACTTCTTTCCTGGTCTCCTCCACTTCACTCTTCTCTCAATCACTAACAGTTTCTCTCCCCTCCCTCCTTACAATGCCCCTTCCTTCCCTTCCAAAAAGCTCTCTTGCTTTCCTACCTTCATGGACTTCTGGGATCTGCACAGACATTGAAATAGTCCCCAATGAGGGCTTGTCCCATTTCAATAGTGCCCTTGTGAGGGGAGCTAGGCATACACCTCTGGTAGTCTGGCACTCAAATGGGCTGTGGAAGGCATCAAGGTTGACTCTTTCCTCAAGAAGATGGCCTCCTTCTCACATAGGGGCAGGATGAAAGTAAATGTGGTAAATGTATTTAGGGTAGGGCTTCTTTAAGTAAAGCACCACTAATTTATGAAGCATTACAGCTAAACTCATTTCTGCTTTGGTGCCTTGCACTGGTGTATCACTGAAGAAGAAGAAGAAGAAGCTACAATAGACAGATGGTATGAGGTAAAAATATTATTTTACTGCTATACTGAAATTTCCATTAGCAGGTACTGAGATTTCCCTCACAAAGCATGGAGTAAATCTCATCTATATTTGTTTTGGAATATGAAATGCCTTGTATGTATAAACCAGACTGATAGCAAGATATAGCAGTCAAAAAGAAGTGCTAAGTGGAAATTTTAAGACCTACCTTTTCCAAAACACAATTTCCGTGATTAAAAATTTAATCCACCCATAATAACTATGCAGCAGAAAATGTGTAAGGTAAGGTCTGAGTTCAATTTTCTAACCTGATATTCAATAAATGTTCATACAAATGCACTTTAGTAGAGAAGAGATGGGGCAAACCAGTACACTGTGATGCAAATAAATAGGAAACCCACTTTTACGCAGAGCAATAGTGTCCTCATCCCTCTAACTGACCAGATACAACTTGCATGGTGCCTCTTAAAATTTAAGTTGGTCATGTTATTTTCAAAATGTGGTCTGATGTTTCTCATTACTGGTGCTTATTCATCAATAACAATAGTACTAGTATGTGCTCCCAAGACATTGGCAACAGCACCATTCCCACCCCAATGCATTGCAAGAAACAGTTATCTCCCACTTTTAAATCCACCTTGCCAGCTGTTGACATAGGCATCAAACAGGCATGGGTTAACTCATAGGAATATTCTAGCAATAGAGAGATGCTGAAGTGCTTCATGTGGCAATACAGGACCAGATCAAGAAAGGGCATCTTGGTTGGTCCCAGTCACTCATCCTCCCCATCTGTTTTCATAAGGTGTATTTTAGCTGTTTGGGTTTACTGATTTTAGTTATAATGTTGCAACTCGGTTTTGTACTGTGATTGTCATTGTTGTTGCCTGTAAGCCACCCTGAGTCGCCATGGCAAGTGGGTGGCGATATAAGTCTAAATAATAAATAAATCTGGATTTAGACCTGAAAGACCAGGACAACATGAGGGTGACTGGAGGTTAACCTCTCAGCAAGTATAATGTGTCCTCCTTGCTATAGATCATGAGGCACATCCATTTAAGGTGTCAACTTTAGCTTCCAATTCCCTGGCTCTCTGGAGCTTGAGTCGACGTGAGATAAAATTAACTCTGCTTTTAAACTGGAATTTTTTTATCACTAATTGTTATAAGCAAAGTTACCTCCATAATGCATGCAAGCTGCTCTGCTTCATTCTCTCCAGGAAAAAGGGGATAACCTGTGTAGAGCTCTGCCATGATGCATCCTAAGCTCCACATGTCAATAGAGGTTGCATAGGGATGACCAAGAATAACCTCTGGGGAACGATAAAACCGACTCTGGACATAGGTATACACTTGAATAAAAATAAACAGAAAAATACAAAGGGGTATTAGGAATAAAGACAGCAGCCACACAACCACTTATAAAAATATACATATACAGTATATACTGTATATGTTCCTCCAATACCTACAATAACCCTGGAGTGGAATGGTAAGTAGGAGATTGCGTGATTCTGTCCTAGACTTGGTCTTGTTCAATATTTTTATAAATGACTCAGATACAGGTGTGGAGGGGATGCGGTGGCCCATGGGGTCGCGAAGGATCGGAATCAACTGTGCAACTGAACAACAAACCAACCTTGGAGGATTTAATATTACATCAGAAGACAAAATAAGGAATCAAAATTGCCTTAGAGAACTTGGTCAAAAAACGGTTTCCAACTTTAAAATGGAAACTGCTGCAGTTAGGTAAGGAAAAAATCAGATGCACAAATGTAGGATACGAGAGGTGGTGGGCTCCAAAAAAATTTACTACCACACTGTAGGTGTGGTATGTTGGGTGTGGCCAGGGGGAAGCCCTGTGTTGCACCCAAATTAGGACTACTTTATTTCAAAACTTGCATGGGCGAAGCCAGCCAGAATTTCTGCTACCGCTTCTGGCAAACTAGTGCAAACCTGCTGATGCCCACCACTGGATATGAGTGCTTAAGGGTAGGGAGGAAGGCATCTCATTTGAGTTGGATCTCATTTGTCTGAACAAAGATTGTGTGTGGTATGTGTGAGAAACAATCCTATCTCTCCCATCCAAATATAGGATGGGTGAAAGCTGGCTTGTAAGTAAGTACAGTATATGTGAAAAGGCTGTATCAGAGATGCATTAGCCTGTGGAGTTCCTACATCTGCAGGCAACTGGATTCAGTGACCCTTGGGATCCCTTCCAGATGTATAATTCTATGATTCTGACAAAGAAGTAACACAGAAATTTAGTAAATATTGCTTTGTCATGCAAAACATCTCAAATTAACCTGCAGCCTTGCATAACACAAAAATTATATAGCACAGGGAAGGATGCTCTTTCCAAAGGAAAAGCACCTGCAAAAATTACACATAATTTGAAAAAAGTGTATAGAAGGTATACAAATTCATTCATTTCAAGAAATGCACATGCAACTATATGCAAATTTTTATGGGAGCCTTTTAAAAATGCAAGCTGCTGATATTAACTTGACTTTCAACAAATGAGTGAAACTGAATGTAACATGTTCATATCCATTCTTCATATATCCTGTAACAGGATGAAATAGATCACAACACTTTCATTTAAAAATTTGACAAAATATGTAATCCCACAGTAGTTTGGCATGAATTCATAGAATACATTGTCCTCAAGTGCTAATAGGTGGTTCTGAGGCGGAGAAGAGAAACCACATACTGTATCAATTTATTTATTTTTTTAAAAACCATGTGCACTCAAGTGAAGAATCATTCTACTGTGCCCTGTCACCAACATCATCTTCAAAAGACATGCAGGGATGACTCTGAAGCCACAAAGACATCTATAAGACTGAAGGTGTATAAAAGAATTAACAAATGATAAACATTGGTACTATCTCTGCTGAAGAAAGGTAGTTAAAACATCTGCCTTTAACAAAACAGCAGCATAACAGTGGTGGCACAGTGGTTAAACTGCTGTCCTGCATTCAAAAGGTTGTGAGTTCGATCCTGGCCAGGGCTCAAGGTTGACTCATCCTTCCAAAGTCAGTAAAATGAGTACCCAGGAAGTTGGGGGCAAAATTATAATTAACTTGTGAACCACCCATAGAGTGCACTAAATGCTAAGGGGTATGATTGCTTTGCTTTATGATTCAGATCTATCACCATGCAGTCAGTCATCACAAAATTGGGAGCCAAGCTGAGAGAACGCTAATCCTACCAGAATGACAATCTGTTTCTTTGAAGAAGGGTGTCCTATTTACAGAGTGAACTAATATCTTCTTTTGGCCTATCTGGTGTACCAGACATTATATATGTTAATACATTACATACATAATATGCACAATCTAATGGGCAACTAATAAAAATAATTATAAATTTGAAAGTCTGAAAAAGAAAATTGTCAGCTAGATTTTTCTGCAAACCTCTTTGGTGTTCATAGCAACTTGATCCAAAATCGATAACCTTAAATGAAACTTGACCATGTTGAGGCTGGCTTATTAATATATTCTCCTAGAAGAAGTTAAAGCAGGAAAGAAGCAGATAAAATATCAATGCAGTTGATACAGAAACCAAATGCCCCTGTTATCCTTGTGAAATAAGGATAACACTGTTTGCATTTTCCTCTGTCTGCTATATATTCAAATACTTGTGTTAAATACACAGTTGCATATGATTTGCTATCTTAGTACTATGCACGGATAAGCCACCACACATGGCAAGTGCATTGAAAATTGCAGGTTTAACCCAATGTTGTTTTGAAGGGTCCCTAGTATCTTTGTGGCCATTGTACACACCCACTCAGCAATGTTTTGCTGTTTTTAAACAATTTGAATGTTAGAGGATTTTATCCCATCCCCCTATTTTTATCAGGAATGAATGGTGTGTGTGTGTGATAACAGGATCAAGTGCAGCTCAAGATCTATTGCCTCTCAAGAACCACAGGTGTGTACATGGAGCCACTGGCCCTCTGGAGATTTTCCGCTCTGGTTTATGCCAATTACAACTTGAAATAAGTTGTAGTACTTCTAGGGATGGCCACCAGAATGGAGAAAAAAATTGATCCTGCTTCATTGTGAAAATTTTTATTTCTTCGATGAAGTCACAATTTCAAGCAGTTTTATAAGGTTTTTTCTCTCCCCCCCCCCCAAAAAAAAAAACACCTTTCTAAGCATAGTATGCCAGTCTGGCCAGGTTATCCTGCTATGGTAAAAGAGTAGACTATACTGTCAGCAACTCAATGCCAAGTGTCAGGTGATGGTTAACTAATCTGACAACCCAGAGGACTGATAGCCTTGGGTGGCAAAGTCCACAGGGAAAGGTGATGGTCTCCAAATGAATTAAATCCATCTTGGGGTGTGTGTGTGTGTGGCTAGGATGAGCTCGGAGTGACATGCAGCCTCCTTAGCTCACGCTGAAATGTGAAAACAAAGTGGAATTTTATTTTAAAATTGATGGACTCGCTTTCCCAAAAGAACTCTTTCGGATCCTAGATATATTGGTGCTTAATTTGATTGTGGTACGGGCTTGGAGTTCGGAAGCTGAGCGGTGTGCGAGGCGCGGTGCAAGTCGTGCTGAGCAAGCCGCTCCGATCGCGGATGGGGCCCAAGATTTGGGAAGCAGTGGATCCGGAGCAACGAGGCTTATTATTGTAAAGAAATTAAATTTCTAAAATGCCAGAACGACAGAGGTGGAGTTTGGAAGACTTCAATTCTGTCTGGGAATCACGTCAAGAAAGCGCAAGTAAGTGGTGAAAGTGCGTGGAGGTGGGGGTGAAGAAGAAGGAAGTAATGGCGGCGGGTTGTCTTTAAAACAAAACTTAAAAGAGGGTGAAGGAAAGTCGAGCCGCGAGATAAAGAGGTGGAGAACAACGGAGCCGCTTTGTTGAAAACTTACTGGGAAGTAAAACTATTGGAAAGTAAATTTATTGGAAAGGGGCTGAACAGTTAGTTATAGAAGGCTACAGAAGAGCTGGTAAATTGGACTTGGCGAGACGTGAGAAAGGAAGGGTTCTTTTGTGTGCCCCCACCCCCATTTTGGAGTCAAAAGCAGAAAATATATTTTTTGGCTGGGAACAGCATAGCCCAAAGTGAAGTTTTCCTCCTGACTGTAGATAAATTGTGGGGATTTTTTCCTTTTCCACTCTTTTCATTGAACTGGATTCACAACTATTTGGAAGTTACCTCCTTGTTTGGATATTAAGTTACGTCTCCTTTCTGCTGCATTCTTGCCTGAGGAAGAGGAGCTACAATTTTACTGTGGTTTTGCTTATACAATATGATTCTTTCCCTATTTGGAGCCCAATTGGATTAAAGTGGAATTACAAATTTTTCTTTTTTTTTTCTTTTCTTCTTCCTTTTTGGATTACAACAAGAGATTCTGTTGTGTTAGAGTTTGACAATTTAATTGGAAGGCAAAATCTTTTGGAATACAAATAAAATAAAATAAAGAAGGATTGCGAGAGGAGTAAGAAGAGAGGAAGAGGATATCTTTATTTAGATTATACAATTTTATTGTCTCCATTTCAAAAATATGGTGGATTATTAGGTGGACTATAAATCTGGTTTTTATCAGCAAGAACTCAGCTACACATTTGGATTAAAACGGTTTAATTTTTTTCTTTTTTTCTTTTCCCCCCCTCTTTCTCTCAGCATTACATGTTTGGCTTTTAAAGCAACTCTGTCCTGTTATTGGAATATAGTTACATCATTCTGTCTGGTCTGGTTTTTGGTTCTCTTTTGACCTTCACACTGGAGACATAATATCAACAGCAACTCCTTTGCCTGTGGTGGATATATTTACTTTTTAGTGGTTTGGTTTGTGGTCTGCTGAGTAACATAATACATTTGGATTATATTAGTTTTGAATTCTGGATCAGCTTCAAGGCGAGAGACAAGAGGGTGCAAATAAAGTTGCTGGATTGAAGTTATTATTTGACATTTCAATGGATAAAATTGCAAGGGGAAAGGGCAAGGAAGAAGAAGTTGTGAAACCAAAAAAAAAAAAGGTAAACTATTATTAGAAGAACCATCTCCCCCAACATCATCACCTGAACCACCGCCACTAGATCAAACACAAATAATGGTAGAATTTGGGAAGCTGTTTAAGAAAATTGAGAAGATGGATGAGGCAAAAGTGAAAGACAGAAATGAAATTATGGGAAAACAGGATAAATTCGCTACAATGTTTATGGATTTTTCTAAAAAAGTTGATCTTAATTTTCACAGGATGGATGCTAATGTAAAAGCAATGCAGAATGATATGAAATTGATGCAAGGGGATATTAAAGGATTACATGAGGAGGA
Source organism: Bradypodion ventrale (assembly GCA_035047345.1). Classification (NCBI taxonomy): domain Eukaryota; kingdom Metazoa; phylum Chordata; class Lepidosauria; order Squamata; family Chamaeleonidae; genus Bradypodion; species Bradypodion ventrale. Next base: position 179,353,211 of record JAWDJE010000005.1, read on the forward strand.
AAAGGAAATTAAGATGAAAGTGGATGTGCAGGAAAAAAGGATTGATGTTATGGAAGAGATGATGAGAAAGCAGAATATTGTGATATGCAAAATGGTGGAGAAAACGCCAGACCAGCTAAAAGATAGAATAATTGATTGGTTAAATAATTTGAACATGGGAAAAAATTGTTCACAAGGATATTGCAAGTGTGTACAGAGTGGGACCGAGGAAGGGAAAGGTGGTACAGAGAAATGTATTGGTTAAATTTGCAGATTGGGGAGACAAATTGAAGGTGATGGCTTTCTTAAAACAAGCTGGTTCTGGAGTTTTAAAAATGGATGGGAATGATGTGGAAGTGTATAATGATATTTCAATGAAGTAACGTGGCTGGAGGTATAAGATGAAGCCAGTAACAAGATTTCTGATGGAAAAAAAGGATAAAATATAATTGGCGCTTTCCGCAACAGTTGAGATTTTTTCATGAAAGGAGATTGCATGTGATTGATGCAGAGATGGATGCATTGGAATATTTGTGTTTGAATGATCTGGTTAAGGCATCCACAAGGGAATGGTTGGCATTGAGGAAGGCCTTGTTGGAATCTGGAGGGATAAAAAGAGATTATGGAGGAGCAAGGGAAGAGGGAGCTGCAGGAGGAGAGGATATAGGAGAGTCGGAGTTACAATTGTTGGTGGTAACTGAGGTGGGGGAAAACGAGGGTCAGCAGGAGGGAAAATAGGTGGGAAGACTGTAGGTGAGAAGAGTTAAAGTAGGATTTTAAGATAAGTTAGATTTTAGTAATAGGTAGAACAGCGCTTGAGCTTTTATTGTTAAGTCATCTTTCATGTTCCCACCCTCCCCTTTTCGGAAGACGGAGGCGATCTTTTTTGACAAAGAAGTGGGGAGGGTAGTATTGAATGTTTTTAGTGTTTTTTGCTTTTTTAGTTATTGTGGGTTAGATGGTATCACGTCCATGGAAGGAATCAGAGATGGAAGAAGACTGCGGGTAATTATATTATGAGGTCCATTAAAATGTTAACGTGGAATGTGAAAGGTACAGGTTCTCCGGTTAAGAGAAGGAGAATTGAATCATCACTGAGGAGGGATAGGCCGGATATAGTCTTTCTGCAGGAAACTCACCAAAAATCTCATGACACGAACAAAATTTTTTAGGCTGGATGCAGCATTATGAGAGGTCATATGGCACATCAAAGGCAAGAGGAGTGGCAATTCTGATATCGACTAGGTTGGGGTTTGAGATAGTTAACAGTATAGCGGATCCCGAGGATAGATATCTGATTGTGAAAGGAAAGATAGATGATGAGGAAATAACACTGGTGAATATATATGCCCCAAATGATCACCAGGCTGAATTTTTGGAAAAAATTCGAAAAATATTGGCAAGAGAGAAAACAATGAAGATGATTGTGGCCGGTGATTTCAATTTAATAAGGTCAAACTTAGATTGTACAAACTTACTAAGATGTGGAAAAAGAATTAAAGGACAAGTACTGGATAATTGGATGGCATCTTTGGGGCTGAAGGACACTTGGAGGGAGCTTAAGGGGTTAGAAAGGGTCTATACTTATTTCTCACAGGTTCACAACTCATATTCTAGAATTGATTATATATTTGTAACGGAGAATATGATCAGAAATTTGGAGGAAATAGAAGTTGGAATTTTCAACGAGTCAGATCATTCTAAAGTTGTGATGGAAATAAGGATGGAGGGTAAAAAGAAGATGAGAAGGATGTGGAGATATGATGATATACTATTTAGGGATCAAAAATGTAAAGAGCAAATTAGGGAGAGATGGGAAGAAAATTGGCATTGGAATGACAATGATGAGGTAAATTTTAACATGGTCTGGGATGCCATGAAGTCGGTTTTTAGAGGGGAAAGTATTAGATTAGCCAGTATTAAATATAAAAAATCTAAGATGTTACAGGATAAAAATGAAAAGGATATCAAGATATTACAGGAGGAACATGCAAGGACAAAGGATAGGAAAGTCTTTGATGATTTGCAAAGATTAAAGATGGAATTGATAGGAAAGGATATAGAAAAAGTGAAAAGGGACCTTGTCCATTTAAAAAGAGAATATTTTGAATACAGTAATAAAAATTCAAGGTTATTAGCAAGAGCAGCCAAAGAAAAGAGATAAAAGAGAGAAATTGGAGTTTTGATAAATGAACAAGGGGTAAGATGTAACAAGATTGGAGAGAAGTGCAAATTGTGAAAGAATTTTATCAAGCTCTATATGCAAAAAAGAGATAGATATAGATAAACTTAAAAATCAATTAGAGAAACAAAAGTATAGTGGCATAAAACAGGAGCATAAGGAAAAAATGGAAGAACGAATAACAGAAAAAGAGGTAAAAGAGGTAATAGCTAGCTTGAAAGTGGGTAAAGCACCAGGGGAAGATGGGTTACCAGCTGATTTTTATAAGGAATTTAAAGATATAGTGGTCCCGAAGCTGGTAAAACTGTATAATTACATTTTAGATGGGGGACAAATTCTAACTTCATGGTATAGGACCACGATTGTATTGCTGCCAAAACCTGGAAAGGATTTAGAAAAAGTGGAATCTTATAGACCTATTTCACTGATCAACCAAGATGCCAAGATTTTTACAGCAATATTAGCAAATAGTTTAAACAATTTTATGAGCAATTATATAGAAGTAGACCAAGTTGTTTTTTTGAAAGGAAGACATATGGCAGATTTGACAAGAACGATAGATTTATTGGATACAGTGAGGCAAACAAAGGAAAAAGTGGGTTTGATATCTTTAGATATATTTAAAGCATTTGATTCACTGCAATTTGTGTCAATAAAGGAAATAATTAAAAGTTATGGATTTGGCGATAAATTTAGAAGAATAATTGACCAACTATATCAACAAGGTACAGCTATTGTTAGAGTGAATGATGAGGTTACTGATGAGATAAAATTAGAAGCAGGAACGAGACAGGGTTGCCCACTATCTCCAATTTTGTTCATCTTGGCCATGGAGATGTTAGCAAAGGCTATTAGGGATGATAAAGGAATAGAAGGGGTCATGGGAACCAAGATAAGCTTATATGCCGATGACACTTTGATAATTGCTAAGCATCCAGAGAGGGTGTTAGATAGGATTCAAGCGCAATTAAAGATTTTTGAAGATATTACAGGTTTGAGGATAAATTGGGATAAATCGGAAATGTTGTTATGTAATATAAGAAAGGAAGAGCAGAAGAAGATAAAAGGGACGGGTAATATTCAAATTAAGGATAAATTGAAATATTTAGGGATAAATATCTCATGTAGCTTTGAAGATCTTAAGAGATTGAACTATAAAAATTTGAAAGCAGAAATTAAAGCCAGAATTAAGAATCTTCAAAAGCTAAAATTGTCATGGTTTGGAAGAATAGCAATTACTAAAATGATGCTTCTGCCTAGGTTAAATTTTTTATTTGATGCTTTGGCAATTCAAATGAAAGAGAAGGAAATTAAGGAATTCCAAAAATTGTTTAATGATTTTTGTAATGGAGGAAAGAGAACAAGATTATCAAAAAAATTATGGTATCTACCTCAGAAAGAAGGAGGATTAGGGATACCGAATCTGTTGTTATACTATCGAGCATTTCAAATTAAGAATGTGGTGAAGATTTTGGTTGGGGAAAAAGCTTTATGGGAAGATATTGAAATGAAAGATTATAACCACATAGGCAAAATGATTTTTTTAGGCGCTAATCTGGGAAAAGTGATAACTAAAAATACCATGATGAAGGGATTGGTGAATACTTGGAAAAAAGTAAAGAAGGTTTTGGTTCCAAATATTTCTCCAATCACAGAATTAGAGGATGTGGTAGATTTCCCAGTAAAAATAGATAAAAGGATAAAAGAGGTTTTGGTTAAAAATGGAGTTTTCCTGCTTAAAGACTGGTTACGGACCTGTAGAGACATTGATAAAAGAAAGGATTTGTTTGGACAATTGAATTTGAATTGGCTTCAGATCGTGGCGTTAAATAAATGGAATGGTAAATATTGGAGAAAACCAGAATTGATTAGAGGGAAGACTGAATTCGAGGTGCTGATTTCAAAATTAAGAAAAGGAGATGGAACTATTAAGGGAGTAGTTAGTAAACTGTATAAAATGTTGAACAAAGAGGGTGATCCACAGGAGGTTTTAATGTCAAGTTGGGAGCAGGAGTTGAATATAAAGATTGAAAAAGATACATGGAAGCACAAATGGAAAAAGAGGATAATGAGAACATTATCGGTTAGAATAAAGGAACATAATTTTAAAATGTTGTGGAGGTGGTACCTGACCCCAGTGAGGTTGCACCAGATTGATAATAAAAAGGATAAAATGTGTTGGAGATGCAAAACGGAAATTGGAACATATGAGCACATGTGGTGGAGTTGCACTGTGGTTAAAGAATTTTGGGAAAAAGTGGAAAAGGAGATCAAGGAAATAATGGGTAAGAGAATCAAACTGGGGTCGGGTTCCACCATGTTAACAGATGTGGAATGTTTTAATTTAAATAAGGATGAAAAAGAATTGCTAGAAATAATGCTTACAACGGGTAGACAATGTATAGCTAGAAATTGGAAAAATGATATAAATATAAAGATAGAGGAATGGTATAAAGAGATGTGCAACTTAGCATTGAATGACAAATTAACTTGGGAAATAAATAAGAAGAAGGGTATCATTAAAGAGAACAGATTTTGGAATATTTGGCGTGCTTTTGTGGATCACTCTCTTAGAGGGGAAGAAATAAACAAACCTGTACCTGATCAAATATGTTTTTGGAGGGAAAGTATCAAGATAACCTGATTCCTCTAGGACATTGTAAATATCACAGGAGGGTATATTAATTTTTTCTCTTCTCTTCTTTTTTCTTTTCTTTCTTTTTTCCTTTATGCGTATATAGTATGTACTAGCAAGGGTTGCCCGGCGTTGCTGGGCTTTTTTGGGGGGTTTGTTTTTAAAAAAATATGAGAAATGGTGTTGGATGTTTTTTGTTGTATGTGTATTTAAATTAGTTATGTTATTTTTTAAATATATATTTTTTATACGTAGGTAGTGTTTTAAACTGTTATTAAATAATTTGGATTTTAAAAAGAGATAAGGTTGATATATATTTTTCCCAATAATTGCATTTTTAAAAATAATGTGGTTCTATGTGGTTTTTGGTGATAGGTGTACTTTGGATAAGATTTTTTTAAAAATGTGTAAGTGTATGTTTTTTGTAGATGGTTGGAGATCAATTTGAATTCATTGAGTGTAATATTTCCTGTGGCCACTTGGTGGTGCTGTTGCGTAATGTTTTAATGTTGACTTTGTCCTGGCCTATGTATTCTTCCTGTTCTTTTCTCATTTCAATTCTGATTCTCGGTGAGGCTGGTAAGTTGTGATCTCTGTTTTGTTAGGGGTGGTTTTGTTGTGATCTGTGGTGGGTGGGGGGTTGTGTTTGTTCTTGTTTGGTTTTTTTTTGGATTGTTTGTGGAAGATTTTCCTTGTAATTTTTATGTTTAGTATTGTTTTTGCTTTTTTTAATGTTGTTGTTTGTGTTTTTGGTGTGGGTATTTCTGTGGGCCGGCCTCGGTGGCTGGGTGGCCCATTGAAATACCATGTGGTGTTAGGCTGGGGTTTTTTTCACAGGCCGGACTCGTTGGATTATCTACGCCGCCGGCCCGTGGTGGGGATGGGGGCATGGTCATTGGGGGTTAGGAAGGGTGGGCTAGGTGGTGGGGAGGGGAGCTGTAGTGTGTTATGGTGCTTTGTTTTTGTGGAGTCGTGCTTTGTTTTTGTGGAATCGTGAAAGTAGATCGTTTTTCCCCTTTAATATCAGTGGGTGGGGGCTGCGATCCCCCCTCCCCACTGGCTACCCTAGTGTTGGGTGGTTTTTTGGGATAAAAGGTGTATATTGGCCCTACACTTCTGGACACAGAGGAACAGGCAGAGAGGATCGATCCCCCACCCCCACCCCTCCTTAAAACAACTCCGTTTTTAAAGAGAAGAAAAGACGGAGTTTTTTTTAAGGAGGGGTGGTGGGGGATCGATCCTCTCTGCCTCATCTTTTGTTTCCAGATGGGTTGGGGCAATATAGTCCTTTTATCCCCACAATCCTCCAAACACTAGGGTAGGCAGCGGAGAGGGGGATCGCCACCCCCTCCCACTGATGTTAAAGGGGAAACTCCATTCGGGAGCTTTAGGCGCCGCGGGTGAGTAAAAGAAAGCCGGCTGGTGTTTGCTTGCCTGTGAGCTGTTTTTCTTTTTAATTTTCCGGGCGCCGTTTTCCTCAGCGTTCTGCGTGGGCGCGCAGGACGCTGGGGCTTGTAGTTATGGGTTGGTGCTTTGTGTTTTTGCTGGGTTTTTTTAAAATGCGTTTCTTTCGATTGGCTGTGGCGCGTGTCCGAACGCTGCGCCGTGCCAGAGCCTCTCAGCGTGATTGGCTCTGGCGTGGCGCAGCGCAAGGAATGTTGGGAAGTGAAGTTCTTTCCCTTTCTTGCCGTTTGTGGGGCTGAGGCCCCCGTGCCGGATTTTTAAATCCTTCGTTGACCTGCGTAGGCAATTCGGCCGTGCGCACGAAGGGTGGGTGCGGGTCAGTAGGGCGACGCATAGCAACCTATAGCCAGTTCCAACGGTGAACACTTGGTTTTATAGGTTAAGATATATGTGGGTTTATGTGTGTGTGTGTATATGTGTGCATTTATACAGATTGGTTAATCTGCTATCAGTGCAGTAATGCATTAGATTAAAAGGATATTAGTGTTAGAAGGTAAAATTATACAATGTGTATGTATTGGCAGTATGTATTTTTCTTCTTTTATGTATGTGTGTTGTATTATTTGTTGTAATTTTGTTTGAAAATTAATAAAAATTATTTTTTAAAAAAATCCATCTTGATGGAGGGCAGCAGCTTCATTAATACTGGCCTGGGGCTGATGAGGACTTTGTGTGCCAAAAGAGCTCAGGGCCAAAAAGTGACTCATGGAACTGAATTAGTGGTATGGGTGTCATGTTGTGATGCGGAAGGCAGATGAAAAGCCACTGCATTATATTCACAGAACAGTCATCATGGCTGATCACCATGATGATCACCTATATTCAGATTCAGATATGGCAGAAGAAGAAAAAGCATACAATGAAAAATTGAAACCTCGCCAGTTTGAAAGACTGTACTTACAGGCTTCAGGTCACAGTGGATAATCTTCTCTGTGTACAGCAGTTGTAAACATCTTAAAATACACTGGGTGAATCGACGAATCAGACCCAAGGTAAAACCTTGGAAATTATTTTTCTTGATTAATTCATACAAATTTATACTGTGGAATAAGAAACAACTTTTTAGTTTTACACTGTGAACTGTTTCATTTATTCTACTTCTGACTGAAAGCATTAAACTTAAATACTGCATGCGTGTTCCAAAGCACTTAACTCTGGGTTCCAGGTGTCTTGCCAACACGAGGTTTAAAAAATTGCACCAAAGTCAGAAGCAGATGGGGATGGGCGAAGGAGTCAACCAAAACTAGACAAATTGGTTGGACAGTTTCATACCTTCAGATAGTATAATTCAGTGTGCAAAATGAGTGACAAGACCCAACAGTAAGAGTTAGCCATTTCTTGCCCTGCTTAAAGAAGTGCCTATCTTTTTGGCTGAGGAATGTGAATTCTTAGCAATAACTCCCCCACTTTGGAACTGATAATGCCACTCTATTTTGCAGGGCTGTTGAAAGTCTACCAATAAAATAACACTTGGAATCAATATTTTAGTTGCTATACAATGACTATTAAAGAAGAGAAAATAGTACCTTACCCTAATAGTTCAAAGGAAATGCAGAAATGATTACGGAAATAAAAATATTCTTTCATGTGGACAACATTATACATATTGTCTCCATCCTTTTGCCGGAGAGTATTGAGGATGCTGACTTCGACCAAAGCCTGATTATGAAATCTGGAAACAAGAGAAGAAGGAGGACTATATAAACTAGTGCAAGCAGCTTGAGTGGTTCCCAAAATTGGAGCCAAAAAAATCATTTATTCTTTTCTTCTCCCAAACTCCCAGCAGCCCCAGCCAGCAGGTCCAATAATTAGAGGTTCTGTGAATTAAGGGCAGAGTCCATTAAGGTCCAATATCTGTCTCCAACATTGGAAACTCCTGCTACATGGACATGAAAATAAATCATATCATCAGTAGAAATAAGGGGCTGCGGTGGCTCAGTGGTTAAGAAGCTCGCCTTGTTAGCTGAAAGCCCAGCAAGTCAGCAGTTCGAGACCCAGGTGCTGCATGACGGTGTGAATACCCATCTCTGTCCAAGCTCCTGACAACCTAGCAGTTTGAAAGCAAGAAATTGCAAGTAGATAAATAGGGACCACTTCGGTGGGAAAAGATCTTGGGGACATGAAAGGAGCCTCATTTGGGTGCCTCCTGAACAAAGTTCTTCCAGCAAAAATCCTTTCAACCCAGAATAATTTCTGACACGAAATTTAATTTAGTAGAATATGACATTTTTTAGGAGATTACTGACTCCATCCAAGAGAATTCTTGGGCTCTGTGGTCTGGAGAGGTTCTCTCAGCTAAAGAGTGCTAGTGCAGTTTCTTGAACTAGAGCACTACAAATCTCAAAACTCTGCAAGATGGAGCTTTTTGTTGTTCAGTCGCACAGTCGATTCCGACCCTTTGCGACCCTATGGACCATCGTTCTCCAGGCGCCTCTGTCCTCCACCATCCCCCTCAGTCCTCCCAGTTCTGTGCCCATTGTGTCTACAATACCATCTATCCATCTCATCCTTGGCCTCCCCCTTCTTCTTTTGCCCTCCACCTTTCCCAACATCACGGCCTTCTCAAGTGAATCCTCCCTTCTCATTTGATGCCCAAAGTACTTTAGCCTCATCTTTACTATTTGACCTTCCAATGAGCAGTCAGTGTTGATTTCTTCTAAGATTGACCTATTTGTTCTCCTCGCTGTCCAAGGTACCCTCAAAACTCTCCTCCAACACCACATTTCAAAGGCATCTATTCTTCTGCGTTCAGCTTTCCTAATTGTCCAGCTCTCACATCCGTACATTACCACTGGGAATACCATTGCTTTGACTATTCTAATTTTTGTTTTCAAGGTGATGTCTCTGCTTTTCACTATGTTCCCCAGGTTTCTCATGGCTTGTCTCCCTAGAATCAGCCGCCTCTTTATTTCATGGCTGCAATCTCCATCTGCAGTGATCTTAGATCCTAAGAAAGTAAAATCTGTCACTGCTTCTACTTCTTCCCCGTCTATTTTCCAGGAACTGATCGGGCCTGTTGCCATTATCTTGGTTTTCTTGATATTGAGTCTCAAGCCAGCTTTTGCACTCTCTTCCTTCAAACCGATCAAGAGATTCTTTAGGTCTTCCTCACTTTCTGCCATTAGGGTGGTGTCGTCTGCATATCTCAGATTGTTGATGTTTCTCCCAGCAATTTTGATCCCATATTGTGATTCCTCCATCCCTGCATTGCGCATTATGTGCTCTGTGTATAAGTTGAATAAGCAGGGTGACAGAATGCAGCCTTGTCTTACTCCTTTTCCTATTCCAAACCACTCTGTCATTCCGTGTTCTGTCCTAACTGTTGCTTCTTGGTTCATGTACAGATTTCTCAGGAGGCATATGAGGTGCTCTGGTATTCCCATCTCTTTAATCACTTGCCACATCTTGTTGTGATCCACACAATCAAATGCCTTAGTGTAGTCAATAAAGCAAAAGTAAACTTGTTTCTGGTATTCCTTTGTTTTCTCCATGATCCAACGTATGTTGGCAATGTGGTCTCTAGTCCCCCTGCCTCTTCTGAAACCAGCCTGCACCTCTGGTAATTCTCTTTCCACATGCTGCTGAAGTCTATCCTGTATTATCTTGAGCATCACCTTGCTGGCGTGTGGGATGAGCGCAATTGTTCGATAATTTGAACATTCTTTGGCATTGCCCTTTTTTGGGATTGGAACATATACTGATCTTTTCCAGTCCTGTGGCCACTGTTTTGTTTTCCAAATCTGCTGGCATATTGAATGCAGTAATTTGATGCCATCATCTTTTAGAGCTTTGAAAAATTCAACTGGGATACCATCTTCTCCACTAGCTTTGTTGTTTGCAGTGCTCTTTAGGGCCTTTCTGACTTCACTCTCCAGGATGTCTGGCTCAGGTTCAATTTCTTCATCATTGTGACTATCAGGAGTGTTGAGTTCCTTTTTGTAGAGTTCCTCTGTGTACTCTTTCCATCTTTTCTTAATCTCTTCTGAATCAGCTAGCTCCTTTCCGTCTTTGTCCTAATACTACCTAAAGTAGTATCAAACTGCAACACTGCTCAGGTTTAGACGATCTAATACCTTTTTGGTAAGTGACACCTACAGTAAAACCTTGCATAAAGAGTGCCTTGCTTAGAGAGTAACTCTCTTAAAGAGCAGAATTTTCTCTTAATTGTTGCCTTGCTTAACAAATAAAACCAACCAAAAACTTGCTTAACAACTAAATTGGGGTTCACAATCCCCCCCCCCCCAAGAAGTAACAATTGGTCACTTACAATGGTGTTTCACTTAAAGAGCAATCCTGTAGAACGCATTATGCTCTTTAAGCGAGGTACCGCTGTATTTTCTTGTTACAAACTACCGGTATCTTTCTGCTACATATTATTATCTTTCATCTCATTTTACTAAGATTTGCTGTATCACACCCAGACTAAAATGGTAAGTATAATTATTTGAAAAGCCTAAATGTGAATTTCGTTTGTTTGTTTGAGCTAGTAGACTATACATTATGACATGGATCCAAGGACAGTAATTCTGTTAATGAAAGATGCCTCATCGAACAACCAAAGAACAGATTATTTCGCTTACTATCAGTCCCCCTCAAGCCTCTTCCATAACCAAAACTGCTCTGGGAGGTTTTCCTCTGCTGTCTAAAGCAGGTACTGGGGTCATGCAGGGCTTCATGGGAAAATGAAGAATTGTCTTACCTCTTCTTGAGGTAACTTTTCATCAACACAAGTTGGACGTGGTCTTGTTATTTTGTTTGCTAGGTTTTTTTATAAAAAAAACTGTTTTGCTTTTCTAGCTAAACCTTAGTAATTTCCCCCCACAAACTAACAACACAACAGAATAAAGCACACATTTCAGTAAAACAGGTTATAATGAGAACTTTGATTAAATTACTTTCCAAACTTTTATTTCATGAAACTGGTGTATAAAGAGTTGGGCATAGCATACCTCTTCTTGTTCCTTATTATTTTCACTGCCACTTTTTCCCCAGTCTTGTGGTCCAAACATTTTACAACATGTCCAAATGACCCTTTCCCAATAACAGCCAGTATTTCATATCTGTATGCAATATGATCACCTAGAATCTGTAGAACATGACAAAAACATGTAAAATAAAGATAGCATATGTCTTTGCATGCTAAACACATAGATATGTATAAAATTCAAGTAATAAATGCCTTGTGTTTATCACTTGAGCCTCTAGCTCTTGGCCCTTCCCCTCCAACTTAATCTTGGTCCTTTATTGCCCCAATGTATTGGTTTATTTACTTTCCCAGGTCAATTTACTGATTTGGTGAACCTAGATTACAGGATTGCATAATCATGCTAAAATAATACATGTCATCCAAGTCTACAAAGCAAGTACTGCCCACAGTTCTAGTTCACCTAGCTGAACACACTTTCACCAGTCATGCTTTGAAAACTGCCCAAAAATAGATTTTCTCTACTTCTTTTTCTTTCCTTTTTCTTTTTTCAAAATAGCAGGTAGGCAACAAAAACAGAGATTTTATCTGTCCCTTGGTTTGCCACAAGATGTGGCTATGTACTGAATGCAGAGTGTGTTCAGCTGGGTAAATCACAGGATGTATAGAGAAGGATTAGGTGACGTGATATCCAACTGGCTAAAAAACTGCACGCAAATGGACTTGATTTCTCAAGTCCATTTGCATGTGTGGAATGTCATAGCAGAGATGTCTACCAATGTGCAGACTCCTTGCTGAATAATGACTCCAAGTTGTCCACTGTATAGAGAAGGAATCCTATACTCCCATAGCCAGAAGTTAAAACTTTGTATTCTTTCCCTGTTCACGTGGTGATCTGTGGTCACAAATAGTTCTGTGGGCAAAACGACCATTGGCAATGTATAACTAAATGTTATGTATAAAGGGCAACAGAATGACATTCTTCAAGAGTGACAGTGTGCTGGTAATGCCAACCCCAGACTTTTCATTCCCAAAGGCTGAAGTGTCAGAGTTGAAACAGCTTATTTTAATGGCTTGCAACTGTCAGTTTGGAAGAAGTGCCCGAAAGCTTCTGGTCTGAAGATGTAGAAGAGAAAGACTTCCTTCCCCTTTAGCACGGAAAGCAAAGCGGACCCTCAAATAAAAATCTCAGGCTTTGTCTTGGTTTAAAATGTAGCACATACAGTATTAGAAACTTTTCCCCATCTCAGATTAAAATCCATGTTAGGGAAGAATTTGGGGGCTGTAATTCTCATGTATGTCAGATAAGCAGCAAAAGGCAACAAGACATGCATTTTAAAATCAAGATCTATGAACTTCAGTGAGTTTACTAGCCCCAATCTACTCACTTTGGGCATCTTCTACAGAATAAAGCTAGAGGTTTTCCATTAGGGCCTTTCCTTGACATGTGAATGCCAAAGCAGTACTACATTTCTATCCTCTCACCTTTATGTAGGAGCCGTGATCATCATCATAGGAATTATTGTTCTCTGCGTCAGAGTATCCTTCAATCTTCTTAGCTCCAAGTCCAAGAAACCACAGCTCTTTATATTCCTTAATCTCTTGTTGTTCAAACAATGTTAGCTGGTTTTTAAAATGTTTCAAGGCTTCTGGTTTGGGAAGAACATCATCTAATGAACATCAAAACTACTGAATGCTGCAGTCATATGTCAACTATAACGTATCCAGCACCCAATTTCCCCCTTCTTCTCACTCCTGTCATAAGTTATTCTTTAAATTAGGGGTTCCCAACCTAAAGCCCGCAGGCTGGATCTGGCCCATGGTACCATTTCATGTGCCCCCTGCCCCCTCCAATGGCATTTGAGAAACAAAATGGCCACCCCTTTGAAGCTGTTGGGACAAAATGGCCTCCCCATCGTGCAGGCAGGGCAAAATGGCCGTCCAGCCCTCAAAGCTGACTGACATCAATGTGTTATATGGGCAAGTACTAGAAGACCCATCTTGCAAACTAGTTGCTGGTTTGGAGTTGTAGCTCAGCACATCTAAAGGGCGCCAAAAGAGGAAAGATTGGCTTACGCATTTAGCCATAACTCACACAGTTTATGCTGAGCTTGTGTAACAGAAAACCTTTAAATGGTAGTAAGCATTTTTCATAGCATTGTCTCCATCAATCTTTTCTATTGCCTATTTAATTAATCCAGTAGCATACAAAATATGTACTGTACCTGTTGCTGTCAGTGGCAACTTTAGATTGTGAATTTTTTCCATTTCTGTCTTGCTGGACAGGACTCTCATGATGTTTTCAGGCAGAATCGAAGAAAATGCCTGACTTTGTGCTCTGTTTTCCTGCTAAAAAGTAATTATTATTTTTACTTTCCCCCTTTTTGTTTTAAATTGACTTGCCCAAGAAACCACACCTTATTCACCTCTTCTCCATCTTGACGGCCACACTTTAATTTTTTTAAATAGCCACATCAGACTCAGAAAAACAACACATAATAAAAAGCCAAGTAACATCTTTTTGCCAAGTAACAAAAAAAAAGGGGGTGTGTGTGTTATTCTATTGGGGTGTTATTTTCTCCCCCCATAGTTAATCCCTGAGATTGCAAACACATATTTCTGTCTGAATCAAACAATGATCTTCTATTCAGCTTTGCGTCTTCCCTCCCATTTCACACAGTGGGGCTTGAACCAACTTTTCTTATTCCAAGTTTTATGTCCCACCACCCAATAGCAGCCATGTTAATCCACAATTGGAGGTTGATGCAGCATGAAACAAAAGTAACAGCAGACCAAGGAAGGATTAAAAAGGATGTGTAGACCAAAGACTGCCTCCCCCCCCCCGCCTCCACATCAAAGAGACCAATGAAATCTATGTTTACTAAGGAACTTGGTTTTCTTCTGATAGCAATAGCAATTAATTACACTTATATACTACCCCATAGTATTTAGTGCACTTTCTGGGCGGTTCACAAGTTAATTAGCATTTTGCCTCCAACATGCTAGGTTCTCATTTTACCGAACTCGGAAGAATGGAAGGCTGAGTTAACCTTGATCCCCATCAGGATCAAACTCAGAACGTTTTGGCTGCAGTAAGGCAGTTTAACCACTGCGCCACCAGGGCTCTTCATTCTACCTCATCTTAAGAGCCCCTGCGAAATATTAAGGTGTCAAACGTCTTGGTATACTCTCAGTGCTTTTAGCTTTTCTAATCACAACAAGGAGGTGTAAAACTAGAAAGTCTACCTGATGCAACGAATTTACATTCTGCAGGTTCTTCATGGTGATTTGTGGAAAGATAGCCTCTTGCGCCTGGGGCTTCACAGCACTTGAAACCAAACTGGCTTTTGCCTGGCATTCCAAGTGAGGGAGCACACTAACGCTGCTATTTATTTTCTGATGAAAAGAATAAAATTAGTACAACACAAATAGCTTGAATCTGGTTGTGCAAAATATTCAAAAAATATAATGTATTATTACTGAAAGACACGCTGAAATGAAATCTATAGCAAATAGATATTTTCCATACATTTAAAAGGTAGTCACATTCTTTATGGTCTTAGCAATCAACAACTATTTAAAAATGTCCATATGTGTCTTTCCTCCATGTTGACCGCCCTCTATGCCAACTGCTTCCACGCATGGCAAATGATTTAGGAAAGGAAAGAAGTCTGTCTCTCTCACCCAGAGGAACTGTACATGGTGAAACTATAATAAATTAAGTACATTTGCTGCTTTTTAAATCTTCTATCTGAGATGGGTCATTTTATCTGAATGTCTTCTGACCAAGCCTCTTAGATTTGGCCTCCCTGCCACAGAATTTCAAAGCGGCTCTTAGAAGCATACACTGGAATCTTATTTTAAAGGTGTGAACATTCAGATACCTGACGGAAAACTTTGCTTGATCCCAGGTGGGTGATCTCCTGAGAGGGCAACTGAGATTGTGATGATGCTTCTGTTTGTGACTGCTGGAAAACACAGTTTCATATTCAGCTTAGAAAACATCCTGTCTTAATTACTTATATAGGCAGAACTCTAATTTTAGGTATAATGACAGAAATCTAATAAGTGATGGTTAAGCTATTGAGAAAAAGAGGCACTGCCTCATTTCAGGCCTAGACTATCACAAACCTGCCTGCTATGCCTACTTTCTCACCAAAAGAAGTAGGTTGTATCCCCACCTGTATTCCCTTCCTGGTGTGCATGTGTGAAAGCCTGAACACCTCTCAGTGTATGTGTGTGTGCGTGCACATGCGTGCATGCCTGCGTGCATGCACATTTGTTGTTGTTCAGTCAAGTCCAACCCTTTGTGACCCCATGGACGACTGTGCACCAGGTTCATCTGTCATTTGCCATTCACCGTAGTCCACCCAGATCTACACTCACTACATCAATGATGCCATCTAACCATCTCATCCTCTGCCACCACCTTCTCCTTTTGCTTTCGATCTTTCCTAGCATCAGGGCCTTCTCCAGTGAATCATCTCTTCTCATTTGGTGGCCAAAGTACTTGAGCTTCCAAGGAGCAGTCAGGATTTATTTCCTTTAGGATTGGCTGATTTTTCCTTGCAGTCCAGGGGACTCTCAAGAGTCTCATCCAGCACCACAGTTCCAAGGCATCTATTCTTCTGTACTCAGCCTTCCTTATGGTCCAGCTCTCACATCCATACATTACTACTGGGAATACCATTGTTTTGACTATGTGGACTTTTGTTGGCAGGGTAATGTCTTTACTTTTTATTATGCTGCCTAGGTTTGCCATAGCTTGCTTCAGAAGAAGTAAGCATACCTGTCAACCCGCGGCTCCAGAAAAAATGGGGCCTGCGCAAAGCAGTTCCGCGCAGGTCGCCTTCCACGCATGGGTGGAAGGCTTCCACGCATGCGTGAAAGGCTACGCCGCTTGCGCAGCCCCCTATGCAAGCGGCGTAGGCTTCCACGCATGCGTGGAAAGGTTCTACATGAGTGTAAAACCCTTCTACGCATGCGTAGAAGGCGACTTGCGCAGAAGGGCTGTTTCGTGTATGGGACCAAAGACACCAGGGCAGCCGAAGAGCTGGCTTAACACAACTTTATTACATGCTGGTCAGAGGGAACATGAGGTATGGCGGACGAACAGCTCAATATATACAGTGGCTATACATTTGAACGTGGCTCCTCGACAGTCTATTGGCCACTGTCTGCGTGATGTCATTGCAGGTCACGCCCTTCTTGTCCAGGTGAAGGTGATGGCGGGAATCTTCCCGCGCTGTTGTTTTTAGGTGAGTCTGGACCAATGAGCTTGGACGCTCGCTATTGCCATCTGGTGGTCACTAGCTCGCGTCCTATTAGGGTTACAGTGATGCAGCTGATGATTATCATGTTACAAGTAGAAGGATACATTGGTTACACATGAATAGGTACATTGTATAAGGGTACAGTGTTTGAGAACACAACATCCCTCCCCCCTAGGATGAGACGAAGTCTCTCAGCCAAGATGGCTTATTGCAATTGTGTTTGGGCCGCGATGTGGGCTGGCCCGCCCTGGGGGCGCTACCGCTTCCGTGTTCCCCGGTCCCTTGTCCTGTAATGGGAGAGGGAGACTTGTTAGAGGCTTGCTGCGGTTTTGCAGCTTTAGGGGAACGGACAAACTCCATTGTGGGCAGACCGGGGGCACTAGGGGCTAACGTAAAACCCCTCTTCTCGCTTGGATGGGTGGGGGACCACTCCGAACCCCCCCCCCCGGCTCTGAAACTCAAAATCAAACTCTGCTGGGTGATCCCGCGGGGTATCTATGAGGACAAATTCCTTTTCCTCCCCCCTCGGTGGGGACCCATGGCCCCCCTCTCCTCCCCCTTGGGCTAAACGGGTGGGGGAGAACCCTAACGCTGAATCCCTGTCAGTGCTTTCTGCGCCCTGCCTCTCTGGGACCCGGCTCTGGAGCTGGTCCGCATGTCACCGCCACAGTAGACCCGTGCTGGTCTCCACGCGGTACGATACGGGACCGGTCTGCTCCACGACAACCGCCGGCACCCAGGCTGGCCCTGCGCTGGCGTAGTTCCTGCAATGCACGGGGGCTCCTACGCTGAAACTCTTTGTGGCCTCTAGCCCGATGTTCCTCCCCTTGTCTTCCACTCTCGTGGGGTCTAGCCTGGTGAGAATGGTGGCCAGTTTCCTGCGCATTAAAAGCTCCGCGGGGGAGTATCCTGATGCCAACGGGGTCACCCTGTACCCTAGCAGAAACTGACACACTTGCAGGTTGAGGTCCCCGGGGCCCATGCGCCGCAGCGCGTCCTTCGTGGTGCGTACGAGGCGCTCCACTTGGCCATTGGTGGCTGGATGGAAGGGGGCAGAGGTGATGTGCCGGATGGCGTTAATCTCTGTGAATGCCCTGAACTCAGCGGACGTGAAGCAACTAGCGTTATCGCTAATTAGAGTGTCGGGTATGCTGAACGTAGAAAAAATTCTCCGCAAATGCTTTATTGTCGCAGCTGAGGAGGTGCTCGTAACTGGGATGACCTCCAACCACTTAGAGAAAGCGTCCACAACAAGGAGAAACAGAGTTCCTCGGAACGGGCCCGCGAAATCTACGTGTATCCGGGACCACGGCCCCTTGGCCGTGTCCCACTCTCTGTGGGGAAGACGGGCCTCCTCTGGTCTGGAGCATTGGCAACTCTCACAAGTGCTGACCATGTGCTCGATGTTGGCGTCTAACTGGGGCCACCAAAAGTAGCTCCGGGCCAGCGCTTTGGAGCGCACAATTCCGGGGTGGCTGACGTGCAGCAGTTTAAGCACCCGCGGCCGGAGGGATGTGGGGATCACCACCCGCTGCCCCCACAAGAGACACCCCATCTCTAGGGACAGCTCCAACTTTTTCCTGAAGAATGGGGCGAATTCTTCCGCTGGGGCAGACGCTGGCCACCCTTTCTGTACCCAGGAGCTAACCGCCGCCAACATCCTATCTTTGCTTGTCGCTTTAGCGATATCGGCGGGTACTATGGGGGGCGAATCTAAGACTTCAATCATGAGCACCTGGCGGTCCGGCTCCTCCTCGCCCACGTGGCTGTGTGTCTGGGGGAAGGGGGGACCTCGACAGGATGTCCGCATGGCTGATCTCTCTCCCGGGCCGGTACACCAACGCGTGCTGGTAGGCGTTGAGAAAAATGGCCCACCTGAGCATCCTCGGGGACAGGATTTGTGGCGTGGGCTTATCTGCTGTGAAAATGCCTAGTAGGGGCTTGTGGTCGGTCACGATGGTGAAGGGGCGGCCATATAGAAAATCGTGAAATTTTTTGGTCCCTGCAATTATCGCCAGCGCTTCCCTGTCTGTCTGGGCGTAATTCCTCTCCGCTTGGGACAGGGACCTGGAGTAAAACGCTATTGGGGCCTCCCTCCCGTTTTCCAACACGTGGCATAACACTGCCCCCACCCCCACAGGGGGTGCATCACAGATCAGTACCACCGGCCGTTTGGGGTCGAAATGGGTCAGAATGGCGTCAGACGCCAGGAGTTGTTTCAATTCCGTGAATGCCCTCTCCTGGTCATCGCCCCACTTCCATGCCGCATCTTTCTTGAGCAACTTGTGAAGCGGCTCAGCCACCGCAGCCTTCCGAGGAAGGAAGGAGTGGTAGAAATTTAAGAGCCCTAGGAACGACTGCAACTCGGGCTTGGAGGTGGGGCGAGGGGCTTTCTTGATGGCAGCCACCTTGGATTTGGACGGTTTTATCCCCTCGGGTGTTACTCGGAACCCTAAGAACTCAACCTCCTTCGCGAAGAAGACGCATTTGTCTTTTCGCAACCTCAACCCTGCTTGTTCGAATGCCTCCAGGACCTTGTTTAGCCTTTCAGCCAACTCAGCCTCTCTCCCCCCCGTTATCAAAACATCATCAAAATATGGCAAAACGCCGTCCAGCCCTTTGAGGAGGCGTTGCACGAGCGACTGGAAAATTCCAGGCGTCGAGTTCACGCCGAATTGGAGGCGCGTCACCTGGAACGCCCCCTTATGCGTGACTATGGTCTGTGCAGCAGCTGCGGCAGGGGTTACCATGAGTTGCTGATAGGCCTGAGCCAGGTCGAGCTTAGCGAAACACTTTCCCCCATGTAACCTGGCTAGCAAATGGCTGACCACCGGCACCGGATACGCATTAGGGCGGATTGCCTTATTAATGGTGCACTTATAATCGGCGCAAATGCGAACCTCCCCATTGGCCTTCAATGCCGTGACAATTGGAGTTTCCCACTCCGCAGAATCAACAGGAACAAGAATCCCCTGGCCCACTAATTTGTCCAGTTCCGCCTCTATTTTGTCCTTTAGTGCAAAAGGCACTCTGCGCGGTTTGAGTCTTATTGGGCGGACCTCCGGGTCCAGGTCGAAAGTTACTGGGGGTCCATTGAATTTCCCAAGTCCCTTTTTGAAGACTTCAGGGTGCGCGTCGCACACCCTCTGTATTGGGTCAGTCCCAACGGCGTGCACCCCCCCAATGAATAGACCCAGGGGCTGAAACCATTGAGTCCCGAGGAGGCTGCAACTACCCCCCTTGAGAATGACTAGGGGAAGTTCCGCGGCGTGCCGCTTATACTGGACCTGGAATTTCCCAACCCCCAACACCGGGATACTGTTCCCTTGCACGTCCCGAAGCGTGGACCTCAACGCTTTGAGCTTGGGCCGTACACGGGGGGCAATTCTCAAAAACTCCCTCTGGGAAATGATGGAATATGAGGAGCCAGAGTCAATCTCCATTCTAACAGGGGCCCCTTGCACCAGTACCTCAACAAAGTAACGGGGGTGTCCCATGGACACACTGAAAACTGGGGCGTCGTCGTCGCTGTCGTCGGAGATGCGGCCCACGCCGTCCTGCTTCCTCGTGGGCCGGGCGCCATCCTTTAGTCTCGTCGAGCGGTCTGGCCTCGCTGAGCGGTCGGGCGAGCCCCTCCGGTCCTTGCGCCGTTGTCTGCAGACTTTGGCGATGTGCCCGCGTCGCCCGCAGTTGTGGCACTCGGCTTTTCTGAACGGACACCTGGCACGGTCATGAGCCGCCCCACAGCCGTCGCAACGCCGGCCCTCCTTCCGGACCCTCCGGACGTCCTCGTCGTTGCTGCTTTCGGCGGACGATTTCGAAATTCGCCGGGCTGCGTGCACCGAACTCTCTGTTTTGTCGGCCTTCGGTCGCCAGTCCTGCAGCTCTTGCACCCCGGCCTTCGTGGCTTCCGCGGCCTGTGCCACTTTCAGGACCTCCTGCAATGTGGGGGGCGGCTCCTGATTCATCAGCGTGCGCTGAATCTCGGCGTCCTTCAGGCCGCATAGCACGCAGTCCCGGAGGGTGACTTCCAAGTTCTCCCATTTGCATGGGCCTGCAGCCAGACGCAGGGCCGCTACGAAAGCGGCGACCGATTCTCCAGGCGCTTGGACTCGCCTCGAAAACGCGCTCCGAGCTGGAAACATCGCCACCGAGGGCCGGAAATGGTCTCGCAACACCTTCAGGAGCTCTTTGGCCTTGAATTCCGCCGCCTTTTTGGGTGCGATGAGGTCAATCAATACCCTCTTGGCGTCGTGCCCGAGCATTCTGGTGAGGATGGCTCTTTTTTTCGCCTCGTCCGTAACTTCGAACTCCACCAGCGCGCCTTGGAAATCCATTTCGAAGAGTTCCCAATCTTGCGGTTTCTTGATGTCGAAACCGGCGTATGTCTTGGTCCCGTGGGCAGCCATCATCCCACCTTCGTCGCCAATTTCGTGTATGGGACCAAAGACACCAGGGCAGCCGAAGAGCTGGCTTAACACAACTTTATTACATGCTGGTCAGAGGGAACATGAGGTATGGCGGACGAACAGCTCAATATATACAGTGGCTATACATTTGAACGTGGCTCCTCGACAGTCTATTGGCCACTGTCTGCGTGACGTCATTGCAGGTCACGCCCTTCTTGTCCAGGTGAAGGTGATGGCGGGAATCTTCCCGCGCTGTTGTTTTTAGGTGAGTCTGGACCAATGAGCTTGGACGCTCGCTATTGCCATCTGGTGGTCACTAGCTCAACCTATTAGGGTTACAGTGATGCAGCTGATGGTTATCATGTTACAAGTAGAAGGATACATTGGTTACACATGAATAGGTACATTGTATAAGGGTACAGTGTTTGAGAACACAACAGGCTGTGCAGTACTTCCTTTCCCCGGCTGCCAAATTACGGGGTTTTGGCAGCGCGGGTCAGGAAATGACGTCAATCGGCGCAGGATTAATCCCGGCCAAATCGGGAAGGTTGACAGGTATGGAAGTAAGCGTCTTTTTGTTTCAGTGCTGCAGTCACCATCTGCAGTGATCTTGGATCCCAAGAAGGTAAAGTCTGTCACTGCTTTCATTTCCTCCCCTTCTATTTGCCAGGGAGCAATTGGGTCAGATGCCATGATTTTGGGGTTTTTTTATGTTAAGTTTCAGGCCAGCTTTTGCACTCTCCTCTTTCATCCTCATCAAAAGACTCTTTAGGTCTTCTTCACTTTCTACCATTAGGGTAGTGTCATCTGCATATCTCAGGTTGTTGATATTTCTCCCAGCAATCTTAATCCCAGCCTGTGCTTCTTCTAGTACTGCATTACGTATGATGCGTGCACATACAAGTACTTATTTTTGCCATGGCTGTGACCATTACCCCTGACACCGCCTATTATTATTTGCTGTTCCTCATGTCCTACCCACTTTAATGGGCACCAGTCACTACTGCTAATAAGAGTAAGAGACTGGACACATGAGCAAAAGGATGGGAACTGGAAATGTAAAAGAGAAGCTGTTCTTCAAAAATACACTCAGAATGATATTAATTTCAAGAATATGAGAGGTGACAAAAGCTCATTGATATAAGACCAGAGGAGACTGTGATAAAAATCTTTTTGATGAACAATCCAGATAACACTCCAACCATCCACTACTTTGTATGTTGCAGCAACAATGAGATGTTGTCTTGCATAAACCCCTTGAAAAGAAGAATAGCTGCAGGAAGGCATTTCATTTTCCCCATGGATCCCCTGTTCTGTGTGGAGGGGAAAATAAGAAGAAAGGCAATTTCCCACAAACCTAGTTCCATAGGTCAGAAATCCATGGATCAGTCTCCTAAATTCTAGGACTCTACATACAAAGTCAAGCTCGCCTGGTTGCTAGTGAATTGGATGTTCCTCAAAATCCCTTTCCTATGTCCACTGACCCCAGAAAATGTTTGCTATAGCATGGACAAAACCTATCATTTCCCTTCATTGTGATGAATGATAGAACAACAGAATTATCTTTAGGGGTCCACAAAATCAGTCATTTCAGAAAATGTTCATAAAGTACAAAGAACAGTATGAGGAATTCCCCCCTCACACCTCCTTTAGGGTTTCTACCATCACAGAAAATTATGACTAAATCTCACAGCTTTATTGCTTATTGTCTTCACTCTGCATTATTTTCTTAAATATTTCTTTTCTTTTTAAACTGCATATTGAATAGAAATTTAGGGAAAGCACACTTATTTTATTCAGTACATAATTTATAGAGTAATGGAGCAGAGTATTAAAACAGAAGCATTTTTACCATATCACTACCTGTTCAAGTCTGCAAGCAACAGCCTTATTATTAACCAGGGTTAATATTGTTAACCACAATTTGTAGGAAAGAAGGTAAACAAATTCCCACAAGAGTTACCTTCGGCTGAATTCTTCGTTTCCTTCTCATTGGTAAACAACAGATGCTGAAGAAACTGAATTCACAGCAGTTTGGGCCACAGCTTTCACCCCCCATAGTGACAGGGCTCCATGCTTTAGACCTGTCTCCATTAAAATGTTCATTCTGAAAAGTTAAATTGAACACCACGCTTCTGTCTAATCTGAAAGCATCAAAGCAGAGACTGTGCTGCATGCAAGGTGCTAGAGCATGTGTCTGTGTCTGTTGAACTAGAGGTCCGTATTGCTTCAGCCATAGTCTTAGGTATTATGATCTCATGCTGCAAGATCCACCACCCTCCATCTCCTCTTCCCTTCCCTTTCATTCCCAGATGTTCTAGAACCCTTGAGTTTGCCTAGCTTTCCCTAACCAAAATCCAGGTCACTCACATCATTTTTAGCTAAAGGTAAAGGTTTTCCTTGCTCAAAAGCCCGTCGTATCTGACTCTAGGGTTCAGTGCTCATCTGTTTGAAAGCCGAAGAGCCAACGCTGTCTGCTTCTGCAGACGTTTCCATGGTCATGTGGCAGGCATTACTAGACACCAGAGCGCATGGAACACTGTTTACCTTCCCACCAAAGTGGTACCTATTTATCTACTTGCAATTTCTTCCTTTCAAACTGCTAGGTTAGCAGGAGCTGGGACAATGACGGGAGCTCATTCTGTCCTGCAGTACTCGGGAATTGAACTGCTGACTTCCTGCCTTCTAGTCAGCGTCTTAGCCACTTGAACTACTGCACTATTGACCTAACTGCACTCAAAAGAGCTGCATAAGAGCAAAATGGATTAGACCAAACAGCAGTTTCACCTGTTGTGGTAGTAAATAAGTATCAGTCTATTCACAGATGCGTGTTGTCAGTTATCATTCTAGGGCTAGTTCACAAAAGGTTTTGAGAACAAGGCTGTACCTAGTGAGATATTTCCAGGAAACATCACCAACTTTTCGCCACCCTCCCTTTCTTCTATAGAGCCTGGTTTCTTCCTAGATTTTTGGAAGAGAGGGCAAAGAAGCCTGACAAGAAATGAAGTGCTGAAGTAAGGGATTGAATTGCAGTAGAGGAGGTTAGAAGGATGTCCTCTGAAGGTGACTGGAAAAGCTAGCCATATCCTTGGCTGCTTCAGTTGTCACTGAAAATCTTCAGAACAGTATTTCAAACACACAATGTAAAGAAGTTAGAGAGCAATAAAAGGAACCATACTGCCAGTGACTCAACAAGGCCGAGTGTCATACTGACACTCGGCAGTTAACTAACTTGACAACCCTGAGAACTAACGGCCTTGGTTGGAAAAATCCACAGGGAAGGGTGATGGCCCCCAAGTGGATTAAATCCCACTTGAATCGATCTTGATAGAAGACAGCAGCTTCATCAATACTGGTCTGGGGGCTGAGCAGGACTTTGAGTGCCAAAAGGGCTCAGGACCAGAAAGTGACTCTTGGAACTGTATCACTGATACGGGTGTCATGCTGCAATGCGGAAGGCTGATGAAAGGCCACTGCATTATATTCTCAGGACAGTCTTCATGGCTGATCGCCATGATGATCCCTAATATTCAAATACGGAAGAAGAGGAAAAGAAACAGTAAGGCAAAGAATGTAACTGTGGGTACTTAGAATGAGGAGGATAAAATATTTCAGACATCAATTCCTTATACTATACTGTTCTTTTTAAGGAGCTGAGCTGAACTGTAAAGGTCAACATCACAAGTGTGTGTGTGTGCACGTGCGTGCGTGCATGTGTATATGCATTAAATTCATTCAAAACAGGGCTATCAAGAACTATTAGCTAGAATGACTTGAGAAATCAATCCAACATGTCATTCCGCCCTTAGGCAATAGAAACCAAGAGCAACACAGCTACCCACCATCCCTTCTGGAAATTAAAGAACTTGCATACTGTTGTCCAAGACAGGACAGTGGATTAGATTGTAGCCATGGACAAAGAGGCACCCTTGGAAGATTACTGAACCGTCCCTCCCAATGTTTCTCACTATTGGCTATCCTGTGGGTGGCTGCGGTGATTCACAGCCCATCAGCATTTGAGGGGACTGCTGTTCTCCCACTCCACATCTAGAAGGATCATAAGCCTAACTTTTAAATCTTAGACTGCTGGTTTTTTGTGCGTGGGGTTTCCAACAAGTTTAAACCAGCACACACACACACGCAGCAGTGATCTTAAAATAACATGCCTGCATGCTTTGGCACATGCTGTTTTCATGGTTCATTCATCTTGTGAATTTTATACCAACCTAACACAATTATTGTAAACAGAGGAGCAAATTGCCTCAATTCAGGAAGTTACCTGACTCACCACCAAGTTTTACACCAATTCCATTCCATTAACAGGTATAAACTAATAGGGTTTTAGCTATAGAATATTACTGAGAGGATGGTGTCTCAATTACACTATGCTACAGTCACAGTCCTCCTGTGTTTTCCCACCCTGCCTCCACCCGCCCGCTCACCCCCACCTTTGCACATCATCCCAAACTTCCCATTCAAACTTGCATTAAAGAGGAAAAGATAGAATAGTTCCACAATGCCTTTTGTCTAGTGCTCGCAAGAGCCTCTCTCTGGAAGCATCATACATAGAAGAGTGATAAAAGTTGCATTGCCTTTCTCACCTCATCAATATCCTTCTCATCAACATCCTTCTAATATAAATGAAATACTTAAATGTTAATCTCACCTGTTGATGCCATTCCTTGTGGCTTGTCACCCCCAAGTTTCCTTTCTTGACCTTGTGTGTCAAGGATGAATTCTCTTGGGGAATTAGAGAAGGTACTTCCCATTGTCTTTGGACTGTAGCTTTGGGTTCAGGTAGAAACTGCAACAATCAAACAAGACATTTTAAGTCTCAGATCTCCGTCTATGCTTCTCTTTCTTTGTATGTCTCTCAAATTTCCACTGTTTTATACCTTGCGAAGGCATGTAAAACATACAAAAATACACAATTGGTTGAGTCATAAAGGATTGTTATGAATAATTATAACTTGATTGGCTAATAAAATTAATTGAGAGTAACTCGCCTCATTTGCTGGTTGATCTATCTTGGTTTTACTTGCTGTGTGCAATACATCACCTTTAGGAGTCCTTCCTGTTTGGAAAAATGTAGTTTAAGTATGTATTCATTAAAAACCATATCCAGTCCACCTTGTTCAATAGGAGATACTGTTTAAGTTGGTATTATAATAATGAAGCAGTCAAATGTACCTTATGTTGGAGCCAAAGCAACATCCTTGAAGGAAGCACACATAGGGGTAGTTGTTTGATTTTTACCCTACCAACAGCATACAGTAGAGTTCAGTGGTGGTGAACCTATGGCACGGTTGGTACTCAGAGTCCTCTCTGTGGGCACTCGCGCCATCGCCCCAACACAGAGCTTGCCCCGCCCCTCTGCCCAGCAGCCCAATGGGAGTGCTTCCTTCCTCCTCCCAGCACAGAGTTCATCCCGCCCCTCTGTGGTGTGGACAACAGCCTGTTGAGTTTGGGCACTCGGTCTCTAAAAGGTTCACCATCACTCACTCTTGTTTAATAGCTTTATGCATGTACCTGTAGATGGTTACACTTTCATAGCATCTAATACCAAATGTTCTTATAATTGTTCCTGGAAACTTGATTCGCATCAGGTTTTTCTTGTCTCCCCTCTCTGAGATTTCTTTTGGGTCGCCTCATGTGTCCCATAAGAAGTTCCCCATAGTTTCAAGAAAACTGGGCTCTGTTCCTTCTTTTCAGGCTGGATAATGTTCCTGGTCCGAGTTCCTCCAGTGCTGGTCTCCTTCATCAGGGCCCCAAGGCCAAGGCTGAAACCTAGCTGCCACTTTGGTGAAGGAACTGTACACTGACCTCAAGCTCTCTGGCAACGCTTCTATAGAAGACAGCTTGCTTTCGAAATTAAAGGTGGTTTATAAAATAACTTTTACTTACCACAAGAATCAGGGTGGCCTGATCCAATTCTAATTTTTTCTCCATCTTGCTTTGAGTTATGAACAACAGCACTTCGTTCCCGCTCCTATACAAAAAAGAACAGGGTGAGTGCAGGAAGCTCAATTAATTTTTAAGAACTCTGTGAGAGGGTAGATAACTACAATCGTGGATGTATTAGCTAGATTTCAAAGGATGTTTAATTGAAACCTCCTCACCTAAAACAGCAAGAATTGGCCTTATATAGCAGAAATATAAGATAAACCCAGATTCAAACTCTTTTTATCTACTCAGGCAACACTATTGCATAGCCCAGAAATGGCAATCCTACAACGGAGTTTGATGACGCCTAAGTCGGTACATTGGCTGATCAGTGTTTTGGAGAATTAACTTAGGTTTCTGGGAATTGAAGTCCAAAAACCAAAGGCACTAACTTTTATTTTGTCTGATCTACATTTGCAAACACAGATACTTTCCAGTTTTATGCCTCTGGTGAAGTTGATTCTAACCTACATAAGCTCATGTCACAACAGATTTTTCATTCTTTAACAAAGACTTCTTGCTGGAACTGGGAAACAAAACATCCTCAAGATCACAGATCAAGTAATAGATTTACTGACTATCATACCTATCTCCCTTTACTTCTAAGATTAGGAATCTATAAAATTCAATATTATATAAAAACATTTCAAGTTACTTTTACATATAAAACCCCTAGCTGTTAAGAACAATCTGGAAATAGTGGGACAAGAGAGAGAATTTATAGAGGAACAGTAATAAGGCAGTGTTGGGCAATGCATAGCCCAAAGGCTACGTGCATCCCTGCCTCATCTTGAATGTCCCTGCCACTCTGCTACCAAATTTTGACACCACCATATATAAAATGGCAACAGGCCCTATCAGTCCCTGGAAAATAGATGGGGAAGAAGTAGAAGCAGTGACAGATTTTACTTTCTCAGGATCAAAGATCACTGCAGATGGAGATTGCAGCCATGAAATAAAAAGGCGACTGATGCTTGGGAGACAAGCTATGAGAAAACTGGGGAACATAGTTAAAAGTAGAGAAATCACCTTGCAAACAAAAATTCGCGTAGTCAAAGCAAGGGTTTTCTCAGTGGTAATGTATGGTTGTGAGAGCTGGACCATTAGGAAAGCTGAACGCAGAAGAATAGACGCCTTGGAACTGTGGAGTTGGAGGAGAGTTTTGAGAGTCCCCTGGACAGCGAGGAGAACAAATAGGTCAATCTTAGAAGAAATCAACCCTGACTGCTCCTTAGAAGGTCAAATAGTAAAGATGAAGCTAAAGTACTTTGGACATCAAATGAGAAGAGAGGTTTCACTTGAGAAAGCCTTGATGCTGGGGAAGGTTGAGGGCAAAAGAGGAAGAGGGTGGCAGAGAATGAGATGACTAGATGGCATTGTTGATGCAATGGGGACAAAGCTGGGCGGGCTGAGGAGGATGGTGGAGGACGGGATGCCATGGGGTCACAAAGGGTCGGAATCGACTGTGCAACTGAACAACAAAACAGAAATTATGACTTTCACTCAAAAATATCTTCTTTTTAAGGAGATGGTTTGGACTGCAGAAGCACTAGAGATGCTTAATAAGCACAGGGTTTGGGGACCTTTTTGGACTGCAAATCCCATAATTCTCTATTCATGAGAGTTTGATGTGATGGACCCACATCTATAGACACCTAAATGAGGCTTGTCTGGGGAAAAGGCCTATTTCTGCTCTTGCTTTCTGTTATGTTGTTAATGGTGGCTAGACAATTAATAGCTAAAGAATGTAAAAAATAATTTGTGATAAGTAAAGCTAGGTGGTATGGAGAAGTATGGCACCTAGCGTTAAATGAAAAATTAACAATGGAATTTAACTTTTAAAGGGGTATTATAAGTAAAGGAAGTTTTTAGGAAATTTCAAACCCATTTGTTATATATGCCTTGACAGACAAAAATAATGTCAAACCAGACCCGGAAACGTGCAAATTTGGGGGAAAATAGAGTAAAGGTGGGAAGGCATTGTCTATTTACATCTTCCAATGTACAGCACGGGTGATTTGTTAGTTAAATCTAATGTTTTTGTATTTTTATGTGTTATTGTATTTGTTTAGAAAATTTTGATAAAAACTATTTTAAAAAAAAGAAAAGAAAGGAAAATTCCAATTAAGAATGGGACAGTTTCCTTTCTAAATAGAAAGCTAGGTCTACACTGGACCTTTCTCCAGGTGAGCTACATTTAAGAGTTTGTAGGTGTGGGTTGTCATGCTTTATTCCCTTCTCTGATCATATCGTGATGGCGAACCTTGGCCCTCCAGGTGTGGTGTTCTTGGACTTCACTTCCCAGAAGCCCAAGTCTCTGTGGAGCCACATGAATCGGTTTACTGTGCGTATGCAGTAAACTCATTTGTGTGGATTCACAGAGACTTGGGCTTCTGGGAATTGAAATTCAAGAACACCTGGAGTACCAAAGTTCGCCATCACTGATATAGCACCACTGTGAATAGTGCAGAGCTAGATACATTGCCATGGGAATTATCTTGGTAAGGCAGGAAAACATCATCCCATTACTTATTTGATAGTCATTCCAAGGGAAGCACTAGGACCGTGATGGTGAACCTTGACACTCCAGATGTTCTTGGACTTTAATTCCCAGAAGTCCAAGCCCCCATGAATCCACACAAATGGGTTTGCTGCGATTCATCTGGCCCATGCCTCCCCCGCTGTTCCTGGAAGCAGAAGTAAAACATGCCCATACCGGCACATTTTACTTCCGCTTCCAGGAGCAACGTGAGCAGTGTGGGCCGGATGAATCGCAGCAAACCCATTCGTGTGGATTCATGGAGGCTTAGGCTTCTGGGAATTGAAGTCCAAGAACATCTGGAGTGGTTCGCCATCACGACACTAGGATGTCCCTATCAGCCTGGACTTCCATCGGTACATTCTCTTATAGCACAGAAGAACTAGAAATTTGTTTTATAAAATGAAATTCAGAATTTGAGAAGCCATAAGCCTCAGTATCATATCCTATGCTAAAAGCAAGAAACCATAGTCATTGAATCACCTTTCCTCACCTTTCGGAGTATTACCTTTGATTTTTCTCCAGGTTTCAGTATTATGGGGAGAGCGCTTGATCTGCCTTTTCTTGCTTTTTCAGACTTGGTGGCAGTCTTTTTCCTGGAGAATGGGCAAAGAGACAAACAACAGTTCAGATGCTGTAGAAGAAAGATGTTGTTTTCCAACATGTAAAGCCAGTCAAATCTTACTCTAGGGTTTGGTGCTTATCTCTGTGTACATTCAAAGAGCCAACGCTGTCTGCATCTGAAGATGTTTCCGTGGACATGGCAGGCATGACTAGACATGGAATGCTGTTTACTCCCTCACCTTCCTCTCAAATTGGTACCTATTTATCTACTTGCAATTTCTTGTTTTTGAACTGCTAGGTTGGCAGGAACTGCGACAGAGACAGGAGCTCATTCCATCGTGCAGCACTCAGGGCCTCGAGGTGCTGACCTGCCAACCTTCCAGTCATCAAGTTCAGTGTCTTAACTACTAAGCTTCAGTCTTCAACATGTAGGAATAAAAAAGAATCGATTTGCAGGAAAATATTGCCACAATCCTCAGAATTTCAACAGTCGAGATCCCTACTCCAACCCCCTAAATGAGAGTCAGGAAGTAACGTCATTTCATTTATGCAACCTGCACAAGATGGACTGCAGTGGCGCAAGTGGCTAAGACTAGGAGGTGGAAGGTCAGCAGTTTGATTCCCAAGTACTGCAGGACGGAATGAGCTCCCGTCTTTGTCCCAGCTCCTGCCAACCCAGCAGTTCGAAAGCAAGAAATTGCAAGTAGATAAACAGGGACGGCTTCTGTGGGAAGCTAATAGTGTCTAGTCATGCCTGCCACATGACCACAGAAACGTCTGCAGAAGCAGACGTGCTGCCTCTTCAGCTTTGAAACAGAGACGAGCACTGAACTCTAGAGTCGGATTCGACTGGCTTTCAAGCAAGGGAAACCTTTACAAGATGGAGAATAGGATCTGCTGTCTTGAGACTGGCAAAAGCAGGGCCTTTTACCCAATCTGTCTGCTCATGCTTGGACGTGTTTGCCCATCTGCCTGCCTCGTAGACGCTGCAATGAGAAAGGCCCAGTGTTCCCAGCTGGCTGAAGGACAGTGACACAGCAATTGTGCTGGCAACTGACTGGTGCAGCTCTGAGCCTGAGGGGTTATTAGAGCTTACCACTGAACAGCGATGAACCTCAGGAGAACTGGGAAGTTGAGGGCACGTCACTTTGGCCACGAGAAGGATGAAGCAACCCAGGGTTGTTATTTTTAAATTCTGACATCTTTGAGTTGGTTTCATTCCACTCTAGTGGTCTGTGGAGACGTCTCTTGGAGAGCAGGAATGTAGAAAGTGGTGAAGAGCACTGGCTGTCGATTGTTGTTCCTGTGATATTTTTATGGCTCGAGAAGGTAAAGGTCGCCCTTATTCGAAAGCTAGTCGTATCCGACTCTAGGATTCGGGGTTCATCTCCATTTATAGCCAAAGAGCCAACACTGTCTGCATCTGCAGATGTTTCCATGAACATGTGGCAGGCATGACTAGACACCGGAGTGCACCGAACACTGTTACCTTTCTCACCAAAGTGGTCCCTATTGATCTGCTTGCAATTTCTTGCTTTCGAACTGCTAGGTTGGCAGGAGCTGGGACAGAGATGGGATCTCATTCTGTCACGCAGCACTCAAGTCTCGAATGGTTGACCTGCCAACCTTCCAGTTGTCTAGTTCAGTGTCATAACCACTAAGCCACCACAGTTGAAAACAACAGAATCTTCCTGTGTCAACATAGTCCTAGTGCGTTTCCTCTAACTATGAGTTCCTCAACACCAAAAAGAGCGTCAATAAAGTACAAATCCTATAATTTATATCTTCCTCCCTTCATTACAAAATGACATAAAGTAATAGAGATAAAATATACAAATGAAAATCAATGCACAAACTATAGGAAAGAAAGGAAATAACACAACCCATTGTAATAATAATAATAATAGTAATAATAATAGGTTTTATTTATATCCCGCTTTCTTGGCACGAGTGCCACTCAAAGCGGCCTACAACATAGGAAAAGGAAGGGTTTCCTCAACAAAAAGAAAGCCTTCTCACAATATATAAAACATTATATAGAAATATCAAACACAGCAATACAAAATAAATACAATGCAATTGTTCCAAATCAAGATACACAATACAATATTCAATAGCCGTCAAAAATAAGTATCACAAAGCAATACAATCAAAATATCAAAATACAATACAGTATGCTATAATATAACAACTATCTCAGCAACACAAAATGCACAACAAATACAATTAATACAGTATACAAATTTCCGTGGCACTTCTTTTAACCCCTGCCCGGACAGGGACAGGGGGGGGGGAAGGGGCCGGGCGCAACAGCCTCCCATCCCGGGCTTATGGAAAGAGCCCTGGGAGAGGCATGGAATTGGAGACATATTAATACTGTATACAGTATCTGTCTATAAAATGTTCCTGAGATTTTCTCCTCTTCGTAGAATGCCTCAGTGCTTTCATGGATGAGTTTTCTCTAATACCTTATAGGAGTAAAAGTTGTCTGCCTTTATAAACTCTAATCTGTATTCCTTTACTGTATGGGACCAAAGACAACAGAACAGCCGAAGGGTTGGCTTAACACAGGTTTATTGCATGATGTTCCGGTGGAGCATGAGGTAATGGCAGTGATACATCTCTATATATACAGTAGCATTATACATTTGAATCTTGTAGCACGGTAGCTCATTGGCTGCTCCCGGCGTGGCCTCGCCCAGGCACGCCTCTCTTCAGTAGTTCTTTCTCCTGCTGCTGAATGCGGGGAAGGTTTTCCCGCGGCTGTCCGTGATTGAGCAATGTGAACCATGTGAGACTGAACGCTCGCAGCTGCCCTCTATGGGCTGCTTGCTCGCGTTCCTTTACAGCTGAGATACATTGTAATTGGAGTGGTTACATTCTTATCTTACAGTACAATGAGCATGCATACATAACATCCCTCCCCCCTAGGATGGGACGAAGTCCCGCAACCATTGTGGCTTGCCGCACGTGCGCTTGGGGCGTGCTTGCGCCTAACCTAGTACCGGAGAGCCTGTGATCCCTGACTCCGTGGGTGCTTGTCCTGCAACGGGAAACGGGGATTCGTTAGTGGCTCTGTGGGGCGTCCGTGCCTGCCTTGCGCTGGGGGATGGGAATGGAATGAACAGCTGGGACGTGAACCCCTGCCTGTTGCTCTCGGACCCCGGGGACCCTCCTATTGTGAACCGCGGGACCGATGAGGATGCCCTTGTGGTTCTGCTACCTTCTGTTCCCCGCTCGGGGGACCTTGAGACTGTGGTGGGCGGACTCGCCGTCGCCTCCTGTCTTGGGGGTGTCGGTCTCCGGGAAATTGGTGCTATGTTGCATTCTAACTCACAGGGGCTACTGGGACTGGAAGTACCAGGGGCTGAACTGACACCCCTCTTTTCGCTAGGACGGGTGGGGGACCACTCCGCTAACTCCCCCTGGTACTGTAAATCAAGGTCTAAACTTCTTGGGGAATCTGTGTTTTGGGGACGCTTCCGGGGGCTGTGTGTGAGATCGGGGCTCTTCCTTTCCGCCGCAAACTCCCGCAAAAGATCTCTGAGGATCGATTCCCTTTCCTCCCCCCTTGGTGGGGACCCATGTCCCCCTTTTTCTCCCCCTTGGGCTAAGCGGGTGGGGGAGTACCCTAACGCTGATTCGTGGCTATTTTCGTCTTCGTCCTGCTCTCCGGGGATCCTGCGCCTGAGTTGATCCGCGTGCCGCCTCCACAGGAGGCCTGTATTGGTCTCCACGCAGTATGAAACGGGGCCGGTTTGTTCTATTACAGTGCCCGGCACCCAGGCTGGCCCCGCGTTGGCGTAGTTCCTGCAATGCACCGGGGCGCCTACGCTGAAACTCTTTGCGGGTTCCACCCCTATGTTCCGCCCTTTGTCCTCTACTCTCCTGGGGTCTAGCTTGGAGATTACCGTGGCCAGCTTCCTGCGCATTAACAGCTCTGCGGGGGAGTACCCTGACGCCAATGGGGTGACCCTGTACCTTAGCAGGAATTGGCACAGTTGTAAGTTAAGATCTCCGGGGCCCATGCGCCGCAGCGCGTCCTTAGTGGTGCGCACGAGGCGCTCTACTTGGCCGTTGGTGGCCGGGTGGAAAGGGGCGGAGGTGATGTGCCGAATGGCGTTGAGATCCATGAATGCCCTGAACTCGGCGGACGTGAAACAGCTAGCGTTATCGCTGACGAGGGTGTCGGGTAAACCGAACGTGGAAAAGACCCTCCGTAACTGTTTAATTGTTGTGGCCGAGGAGGTGCTCGAGACTGGAATGACCTCCAACCACTTGGAGAACGCGTCCACCACAAGGAGGAAAAGTGTTCCCCTGAACGGGCCAGCAAAGTCTACGTGAACCCGGGACCAGGGGCCCCTTGCTGCGTCCCACTCCCTATGTGGCAAGCGAGCCTCTTCTGGCCTGGAGCTTTGGCACGCTTCGCAAGTGCCGACCATGTGCTCGATGTCGGCGTCTAGCTGGGGCCACCAAAAGTAACTGCGGGCTAGTGCCTTAGAGCGGACGATCCCGGGGTGGCTGACGTGCAGCAGTTTAAGCACCCTCGGCCGGAGGGACGTGGGGATCACTACCCGCTGTCCCCACAAAAGGCAACCCCTCTCTAGGGACAATTCTAATTTCTTTTTGAAAAATGTGTCGAATTCCGCTGCTGGGGAAGACACGGGCCACCCTTTCTGTACCCAGGAGCAAACTGTAGCTAACGTTTTGTCCTTACCGGTCGCTTTGGCGATGTCGGCCAGTACTACTGGGGGGGAGTCTAGGACCTCTATCATTAAGACCTGGTGGTCCCTCTCTTCCTCGCCCACGTGGCAGCAATCCCGGGGAATGGGGGCCCTCGACAGGGCATCCGCATGGCTGATCTCCTTCCCGGGCCGGTGCACCAACGCCTGCTGATACGCGTTGAGAAAAATGGCCCACCTGAGCATTCTCGGGGACAGGATTTGGGGTGTAGGCTTATCTGCGGTGAAAATGCCTAGCAAGGGCTTATGGTCGGTCACTATGGTGAAGGGGCGGCCATACACAAAATCATGAAATTTCTTGGTCCCCGCAATTATCGCTAGTGCTTCCCTGTCTGTCTGGGCGTAGTTTCTCTCCGCTTGGGATAAGGACCTAGAGTAGAACGCTATCGGGGCCTCCCTCCCGTTCTCCAGCACGTGGCATAACACCGCCCCCACCCCCACCGGGGATGCATCGCATATCAGGACCACTGGGCGTTTGGGATTGAAGTGGGTCAGTACAGCATCTGATGCCAGGAGTCGCTTCAGGTCATTGAAAGCCTTCTCATGGTCGTCGCCCCACTTCCATGCCTCGTCCTTTTTTAACAATTTGTGTAGCGGTTCCGCCACGGCTGCCTTCCGAGGAAGGAAGGAGTGGTAGAAGTTGAGCAGCCCAAGGAACGACTGCAGCTCGGGCTTGGAGGTGGGGCGAGGGGCCTTCTTGATGGCGGCCACCTTGGATTGGGATGGCCTTATTCCCTCGGGAGTAACACGGAACCCTAGGAACTCAACCTCAGTTGCGAAGAAAACGCATTTGTCTTTCCGCAACCGCAACCCCGCCTTTTCGAATTTTGCCAGGACCTTTCCCAACCTTTCTGCTAATTCGGCTCGGCTCCCCCCTGTAATCGATACGTCATCAAAGTAGGGTAACACCCCCTCTAACCCCTTCAGGAGGCGTTCCACGAGTGACTGGAAGATCCCGGGCGCCGAATTCACGCCGAATTGGAGGCGCGTTATCTGGAACGCCCCTTTGTGGGTGACTATGGTCTGCGCAGCAGCTGCGGCGGGGGTCACCGGGAGTTGCTGGTAGGCTTGGGCCAGGTCGAGTTTAGCGAAACACCTCCCCCCGTGTAACCTGGCCAACAAGTGGCTGACTACCGGCACCGGATACGCATTAGGGCGGATCGCCTTATTGATGGTGCACTTGTAGTCAGCGCATATGCGGACCTCCCCGTTGGCCTTGAGCGCTGTTACAATTGGAGTTTCCCACTCCGCAGAATCAACAGGAACAAGAATCCCCTGGCCCACCAATTTGTCCAACTCCGCCTCTATTTTGTCCTTTAGTGCGAAGGGCACTCTGCGCGGTTTAAGTCTGATTGGACGTACTCCAGGGTCCAGGTCAAAAGTCACTGGGGGGCCCTTGAATTTTCCGAGTCCCTTTTTGAAAACCTCGGGGTGTGCATCGCACACGCTCTGTATTGGATCTGTCCCGGCGGCGTGTACTCCCACGGCGTGCACCCCCCCAATGAACAACCCCAGGGGCTGGAACCATTGAGTCCCGAGGAGGCTGCATTTACCTCCCTTGAGGACGACTAGGGGAAGCGTTGCGGCGGCGCGCTTTTTGAACTGGACCTGGAACTTCCCAACCCCCAACACCGGGATGCGGTTCCCTTGCACGTCCTTCAGCGTGGACCCCAGCGCTTTGAGCTTGGGCCGCACGTGGGGGGCTATTTTTAGGAACTCTCCCTGGGAAATGATAGAGTAAGAAGAACCCGAGTCCACCTCCATCCTAACAGGGGCCCCTTGTATTACTACCTCAACGAAGTATCGGGGGTGCTCTGTGGATACGCTGAAAACCGGAGCGTCGTCCTCACTGTCGTCGGAGATGCGCCCTACTCCGTCCCGCTTCCTCGTGGTCCGGGTGCCGTCCTTGGGCCTCGTGGTGCGGTCCTGCCTCGCCGAGCGGTCTGGGGAACTCCTCTTGGCCTCGCGCCGTTTTCGGCAGACCTTGGCGATGTGCCCGCGCCGGCCGCAGTTGTGGCACTCGGCCTTGCGGAACGGGCATCTGGCGCGGGTGTGGGCAGCGCCGCAGCCG
Source organism: Bradypodion ventrale (assembly GCA_035047345.1). Taxonomy (NCBI): domain Eukaryota; kingdom Metazoa; phylum Chordata; class Lepidosauria; order Squamata; family Chamaeleonidae; genus Bradypodion; species Bradypodion ventrale. Next base: position 179,389,936 of record JAWDJE010000005.1, read on the forward strand.
TCGCAGCGCCGGCCTTCCTTCTGGACCTTCCGGACGTCCTCGTCGTCACCGCTCTCCGCGGACGAGTTCGAAACTCGCTGGGCCGCGCGCACCGAGCTCTCTGCCTTGGCGGGTTTCGGGCGCCAGTCCTGGAGCTCTTGCACCCCGGCCGTCGTGGCTTCCGCGGCCTGTGCCGTGTCGAGGACTTGCTGCCACGTGGGAGGTGGCTCCTGTCTCATCAGCGCACGCTGAGTCTCGGTGTCCCTCAGGCCGCAGAGCAGGCAGTCTCGGAGGGTGACTTCTGGGGTCTCCCACTTGCATGGGCCAGCGGCCAGCCGCAGGGCCGCGGCGAACTCAGCGACCGATTCCCCGGGCGCCTGGACTCGCCTCCAGAACGCGCTCCGAGCGGGGAACATCGCTATCGCGGGCCGGAGGTGGGTGCGCAACACCGCCAGGAGCTCTTTGGCTTTGAAGTCGCTCACCCTCCTCGGCGCGATCAGGTCCACCAAGGTCCTCTTGGTCTCGTGTCCGAGCATGCGGACGAAGATGGCTCTCTTCTTGTCCTCATCTGAGACTTCGAGCTCCACCAGCGCTCCATTGAAGTCTATCTCAAACAGCTCCAAGTCTCCCGGCTTCCTGATCTCGTAGCCGGCGCATGTCTTGGTCCCGTGGGCAGCCATCATCCCATCCTCGTCGCCAGTTTACTGTATGGGACCAAAGACAACAGAACAGCCGAAGGGTTGGCTTAACACAGGTTTATTGCATGATGTTCCGGTGGAGCATGAGGTAATGGCGGTGATACATCTCTATATATACAGTAGCATTATACATTTGAATCTTGTAGCACGGTAGCTCATTGGCTGCTCCCGGCGTGGCCTCGCCCAGGCACGCCTCTCTTCAGTAGTTCTTTCTCCTGCTGCTGAATGCGGGGAAGGTTTTCCCGCGGCTGTCCGTGATTGAGCAATGTGAACCATGTGAGACTGAACGCTCGCAGCTGCCCTCTATGGGCTGCTTGCTCGCGTTCCTTTACAGCTGAGATACATTGTAATTGGAGTGGTTACATTCTTATCTTACAGTACAATGAGCATGCATACATAACAATTCCAGAGACTTCTCTTAGCACTTTGTGATAGTCAAGCCCATTGCCTAGGCAGGGCAGGAGTTCTCAACCTTTTAAAGCTGGGGGCTGGGTCACACTCCCTCAGACAGCTTTGGGGGCCAGATGGCCATTTTACCCTTCCTCCACCACATTGCACATCCTGGTTTGGTGGAGGTGGTGGTGGGCCACATGAAATGGTGCCACGGGCTGCAGATTGAGAATCCCTGGCCTTGGGCAGGACCTGCTCATTGATTAGTAGTCTCATTCCTGTGTTAACAAACCATTGTTACTTTGCCATAGAAAATTGCATAAATAAAAAAACCACAGTATCTGCACACTTTGTACCTGAGGAAGTTAATTTTGTTCACACAAGATCACCCTGAATTAAAGTTGTTTGTCTTTAAAGTGCAGCAATTTTTTTGCTTCCATCCACCTCCACTCCCATCTTTTCTTTTAGTGGCAAAGTAGAGAAACTGTTCTCTAACACCATGGCACAGCTACTTCTGTGGGAACATTATCTTAAGTGCATTTTCCTCAATATCTGCACAGCAAGTTCTGCTATATGTAGGGAAGTTATCATATTTTTGTAACTTAGAGGACAGCACTCGAGCCTTGTCAAGAAACATCCACTGAACTCTGATGAAAAGTAGCTTTAAAGATGCTTGCTTAAAGTTGTTTGTAAAGTTGTACAGAGTACAGGTATAATGTGTCCTCCAATGTCTTATAACAAATGAAACCTCACTGTAGCTGCAGGGCAGGTTTTATTAATAGCAGAGAGGAAGACATGATGGTTCCTGACGAAATCCAGTAGTAAGTCAAAACGAGAGTAGGCCCATTGAACCAGCAGGCATTTGATGAGTCAACATATATGTAAGTTCACTGATTCAATGAGCCTACTCTGGTTCTGGTTTACAGAATATCATAAGACCCTTCAACTTACATAGGGTTACCATATACCCCGGAAACCCAGGGATTCTCCCGGATTCAAAGTCGGAAAAATTGTCCCGGTCGGTTAAATAAAAATCTTGTTAATGTCCTGGATTTTCGAACTCTCGCCATCAAACAAGGATGGCTTGGGACACATCTGGCTTGCCTCTCCTCTCTTTCCGAGCCTTCCCCTCCCGCTGGCACGGCTCTCACGATAAAGCGTAGCTTTGGAGCCAGAGAGGAAAAAGCGGGAAGGTGACTTGAAATGGCCCCGCGGGGACTTTGCAGGGCTTTGTGTGGGGTCAACAAAGCATCCTCCTGACGGCGTTTGAGGAGGGAAAGGTGGCTAGCATGGAGTGCCCTAACACTGCACTGGCTCCCAAAATCTCAACGGGCACACTGAAAAGGAACCTGTGCATGCTTTGTGTATCAAGCTGAAAGTGCCAGCTCACAGATAAGGGCTGCTTGTTTGGGTTGCAGCAACTAGCAAAGCTGATGAGCAGATTGGAGAGCAAAGAGATGGAGGATGAAAGGGCAATAGGCAGGCTAGGAAGGACATTTTTGCACGGGCTGACTGGGAGGCGGAAGGTCTGCAGTTCGATTCCTGAGTACTGTAAGATGAATTGAGCTCCCGTCTTTGTCCCAGCTCCTGCCAACCTAGCAGTTCAAAAGCAAGAAATTGCAAGTAGATAAATAGGGACCACTTCAGTGGGAAGGTAACAGCATTCCGTGGGCTCCGGTGTCTAGTCATGCCTGACACATGACCATGGAAATGTCTTCAGAAGCAGACAGTGCTGGCTCTTCAGCTTTGAAACAGAGATGAGCACTGAACCCTAGAGTCGAATACGACTGGCTTTCAAGCAAGGGAAACCTATCCTTATACTCAGCTCACTTACAAAATCTGTCCCAAACATCTAGCTTGGTAATACACATGCTAAAGCTGACTGGTTCCTTAAAGTAGCTTGTACTTCTGCACAATATTGGATGGCAGATACTGTAGTAAATTCTTTCTGGGATTTATTTTCATGTTGGAATGGATTTCTTTTTTAAAAAAAAACAAAACAAAGTAAAGAGACTAATAAAAAACAAAGAATAACTACAGTAATGTACATTGTCGGGTGCAGTAACTTGGTGATTAAGAAGCTGAAATTAACACTGATATATTTAATGTGAAAGTGTTTTATAGCTGTCACTATATTATGTGGTTTTTTTTTAAAAAAAGGCTACTTTGTAGATAACCCGCCCATTTTTGTCAAGTACACTTCTGTCCCAGTTTTGTGGGAGAGAATTATGGCAACTCTAAACTACATGAAATTTTGTCTATACATTTTACTTGCATGAAGGGGTACACAGAGTCTGCCCAAAGACTGTGGATAATGTGTACTTTTTACATCTTTGAACCACAATCGGGCATGCCCTGGGCAACGGTATTGCCAGCTAATCTTTCTCACACCCAGTCAGAACACGAAATAAGACTTTTTCATGAAAAAGCATTACTGTATGGCTTAATCTCACTGAAGATATTAGTATACAGTGGTACGGTATTCTTCTTTGGCTGCTCCATATCTTGCAGCCTACTTTCCAGACAGGGTAGACCAATAAGTCAATAAGATTTATCAAAGTGTTGATTTAATATACAGTCGATTCAATTAGCCGATTCAAGTTGGGTCTATCAGCTGGATTTAGGCCATTGTTATTAGCTCATATTTTGATCAACAAACAATATAAAATTATATGAATTTTAAGAAATTGAAATATAATGGCAATAAATGTGACATCAATTCACAAAAAAGTTTTGAATTTTGACATTCTTAGCTGTATTCCTAAAAGCCCAATTATACAGATTCTAATAATGGCGGGGTGGGGTTTGAAAGGTTTGACAAACCAAGCGTTATCACCCAAAATATCCTCTTGTTGGCTGACAACCAGCCTTCATTATAATTCACAGAAGAAAATATAAAAGGTATTGTTATATTTATGTGCTTTTTGTTGTAATCTGTAAGAAATAAATGGTTTAGTTTCCCTACCTTGACAAAACTGGCTGAGATGTTACTAGCTGTGGAACGAAGGCATTCATCTTATTCTCTGAACATTCCTCCATTGATCTTAACACAGATAGAAATGTCTTCCATGAGATTTCTAGGGAATCTCCGGTTTCTATAGCAGGAGCCCCAGGAAGACTTAGCCTGCACGGAGTAGGACAACCTACTGTTCTTGGAGCACCTGAACACCCAGTTGTATCTTGATAATCACCTGCCTCCTGTTTATTCTCGTCAGCAGATTTCTGCTTATTTTGCTCAAAGACCGATTGTCTCTTTTTCTGTGGCATTCCCACTGTTCATCACATGAACAACAGACTTGACAGAAGCCCAGGAATACCATCTGCTGTTTAAACTCAGTGTATAGACTGATCAGAGCAATGGTATTCCATTGTAACTTTTTCTGTTCTGCTGATTTTATTAAATTTTTAAATATTTAGTTTTCAGAGATAATTGTTGGATATAATGGGTACATGATGGGCCAGTGGAATTTTACGGATGATGATGTCTGTGATGTAATAATGTTATGCATCAAAGGTTAGAATTCCTGGGGATATGATAATCAAGTTCCATGGAATTGCGGAGTTGTCATCAGCAAGCAGAAAACATTGTTTAAATGTTTATTGTTTAATAGTCACAATAGCACCTCTGGCTGGGCAATGTGTACTGTACAACTGGATTTCACTGTCATGGTTGTTGTGCAAATAGCTTTGATCAAATCTCAGCTGGGGTAAATGAAAATATATATTCCTCCAGATACAGTACCATAATCACATAGCTTCATATATTCACACAGCTGAGTCATTTAGCTAAATAATTTATCCACATCAATACTATCAGCTATGGAGGCCTTACAATGAAGAAAAAGTCTAGATCAATTTTTTTCTATTTCTAAAAATATTTTATTTAATTTTATTTTTTAAATGATACATTATATACACACACTATTAAAACCCACATCTGCACACCAACATCAAATAGCAGTTTTTACAATGATCTGAGGAACATTGGGCGAATAGGATCGGAGACACAACACACACTTTAAATCTTTAGGTTTGAAATTGGTCTCTGGATGAGCACCAGAGGATCTGCGGTAACAGACTAAGACCTCAAATGAAAGATACAGTGGAACCTCATACAACAATTGCCCCGTTAGCAACAAAATCGGATAACAATTAGGTTTGGGGGGAAACGGTGTCCCGTGTAACAATTTTCCCTATGGAAAAAATCGTACAACAATTTTTCAATGGGAAAAACCACTTAGCAAAAAAATAATAATATTGTTGTACGATGCATCCCATAGGGAAAATCGCTATACGATGCATGCATGCATCGTATAGCAATTGTTTCGTACGAGCCCCATGGAACAGATAAAAATCGTTGTATGAGGTACCACTGTACACTCATTATTGACTTTCACTGAAGCAGAAGGATGAGAAATTTAAAGCTACTTCAGATCTGTACAAGTAGAAGAAATTTGCAAGCGATCTGAACATTTCAGTGCCAGGAAAGGGACAACATTGTTGCTGGAGATTATTTTACATGCCAGTAGCTCCATACATATTTTATTTTAAAATTGTATTTGGAATGTTTATTGCCTAGAATAAATGTCTTGCTTCTTAAAAGAACAATGCTTCCTCCACCCAACCACAGTTCCTTTAATTTCAATCTAGAGTGATCCAAAAACATCACAGGCTTTTTCAGCTCTTGACAAAACTTTGGTGCAGAGGCTTCACTTTTGCCAACCTTGAAAGACCAAGCCTGAGACTTTGAGTGGGTGATTTCACAGGGACTCTTCTCAGTTGGCCAGGATTACTTCCACAGGTACCTAAAACGATTATTAGAAAGGTGCATTAAGACTAAATACTTAAGTCTGATCATCAGTCTCTCATTTCCACATTATTGTATCTATTTTCACTCTGCCTTCTCTCTCTGCACTGGGATTACTGTGGAACATTACTGCCCTTTCTTCGTACTATTTATGGGGACCTTAACTATATACAGTAATTGATGTGATTTAATAAAAAAAATTGTTTGTTAATTTCCCAAGGTAGATTTTATGGAAATTTCATGATTCAGACCAAAGATTCAAAATTGCCAACACTGCAATTCTTGGTAATTCTGGCAAATCATGTTATTATCCAGGTCACAGAGCAGTATGTCTTCCAGTTCTAATTTTTACACATGTGGGTAGAGTGGTTGGGCTGTGTCCTCAAGCCAGTCCAATGCCAATATCCCAGGGGTTTCCAACCTTTTCCTGCTGGAGGCCTGTCCACGGCCCCTCAGTCAGCTGAGTGGTCTGGTCACATGGTTCTTCCCAACATTGTCAGCAGCATCGCATGTATTTGCACAACATTTCTGGGTGTTTTTTCCACATCCACCGCTTCCCTTGGAGGATGGAGCGACAGAGGAACATTTTCGTGCCATTTTTGAATGTTTTCGCTGCATTTTGGTGCAAAAATGCAGCAATTTTACACTTCTGGTGATGTCGGGGCATTTCTAGTGTTGGTGGCAATCTGTCCCAGGGGCCAGATCCGGCCCATGAGCCATAGGTTGGGAACCCCTGGCCTAATCAAATAGTCCAATGCAAGTGAATTGTCACCTTAAATTATAGGCACCAGACAAGCAGGTTGTCAGACAGTTCAGGTTGTAATCATTCTGAGGATTCACCGCAAGGCAGACATGGGAACCAACAAGAGACTCTTAATGAGTTGTCTCCCACAGATCAATTGTGCCATCAGCGTGCCTCTCCCATTCAAGTATTTCCAATGAATGATCAAAAGACCTTGAGTCATGACACGGCTTTCCCTCAAATCTTCTAAGCCCTCCTCTTTCTCATATCTATCAGGTTCTCCTCATTCTCTGACCTCACTGGCTGAATGAGCCTCGGCCATTCTCCACAAGACTTCCTGAGAGTGTGGTCAGCTGGACCAGTGAGTTCCTTATGGGATTGCGGTGGCTCAGTGGTTAAGAAGCATGCCTTGTTAGCTGGAAGGTCAGCAAGTCGGCAGTTCAAGACCCAAGTACTGCATGACGGAATGAGTGCCCATCTTTGTCTCAGCTACTGCCAAGCTAGCAGTCGGAAAGCAAGAAATTGCAAGCAGATAAATAGGGACCACTTTGGTGGGGAAAGGATCTTGGGGACATGAAAGGAGCCTCATTCAGGCGTCTTCTGAGCAGAGTTCCTCCAGCAAAAATCCTTTCAACCCAGAAAACACCTTTGTGTGCTTCTGATATAGAAAAAAAAAGGTTCCCTGTCAGCTGCAAGATATCTTCCTTGCATTCCAAAGATGATGATCAATGAGAGGCAGGAGACTGAAACATAATTTCCAAAAGGGAAGGGCCCCAACAAAAGATTTCCCTAACCTCACCTTGAAGTTCTGACACGTATAGAGAAATATTATGAATAAATATGGTAACAATAAAAAATATACCTGGTGGAGTCCACTGGGGCTTCTTGGTTGTTGAAGGGCTAGATGTTTTTAAAGGTTTCCCAATTGGTTCAGAAGAAATAAATGAATTCTGCAACACTGGCTGAGATTCTGCTTGAATCAGTCATACAAAGGAAAGATAGAGAAAAATAAATGTGGGAAAAATCTTTAATAACAAGAGTCTAAGGTTGGATAATATAGAACACATTCTATACTAAGGAAAACTGGAAGCTTTGTTTTAGTAATAGCAGATGACTTCGATAACAACTGCAGAATCAAAACACTCCTTGAACAAATTAAAAATGCTTTATTGCAACATGTTTTCAACCTTTACAAGCGCAGTAAGAATTTAAATCGTAAGTCTACCAATATCTTTACAGCAGAAATTAAATGGCTGAATCAAAACTATTTGCATTCTGTCCCCTTAAAGGAACAAATCAAGATTTCTAATTATAGTTCTTCTTGATAAAATATGAAAGCACCCAGATGTAAGAGTTTGAAGTCAAATAAACCAAATAAGTTAAGAAACAAGTTACAGATATAATAGGAACTGTCTTGCCAGCCAGTATTTGTACTACCACTTAAAAACTTAACATATACATTTTTATTCAGAAGTTCTAAGTTTAGTGGAACTTATAATTATGTATAGGATTCCAGATTTTGTTGCTACTCAGAATCAAGCTTCACTTTCCTCAAATGGTCAGTCCCATCAGGACTGTCCCAGCCCTGTGGAACCTCCTTCCACCCGAGGTGTGTCTCCAGATGGAACTACTTCCCTTTAGGAAGATGCTGAAGACATGGTTGTGTCAGCAGGTGTGGGGCATGAGTGCCCCCACCCCTCAGGCCCCCTGGCTTGTCTAGCCTGGGAGATGGACTTGCCCTGTCTGGGATCTGTTTTAATGTGGGTGGTGGGTGGAGAGGGCTGTTTTTTTAATGACTATTCGGGGTTTATGTGTTTTAATGTGGATTTTAGCTGATTTTTTGGGGGGTAATGTTTTTAACTGCTGATGTTTTAATTGGTTTATATTGTATTTTTATTTCTGTCTTTCCCCTTTCCCTTTTCCTCCTATGTTGTTAGCCACCCTGAGTGGTGTTCCCACCGGGAGGGTGGGATATACATGAATAAAATAAAATAAAATAAAATAATTTAGGAACAGCAGACAGAACGCATAATTCTCCACAGCTAGACATGAAGTACAACTGACTCCATTTTGCTGGCCCTCATTATAGACAATTTAGCATTTAAGATGCAATCCTGGTGACAGACACAGATCTTTCCTCCCTACATGGACCTGATCCAGTTTGGACTAGGGCCGGTCACTTAGGCTCATAAGCCGGATCCGGCCCCCGAAGCCAATTCATCCTGCCCACAAAGCCCTTGTTGCTCCCGTATGAGTGCATTTTACTTCCGTTTCCGGGAGCAACGAGGGATTCGCAGGCAGGATGAATTGGCGTAGGGGGTCCGTAGTTTGGGCACTCCTACTCTACACTTTTCACCATTTGATCGCTATTCCTGTCATCATTTTTTCAAAAATGCTTCAGGGCAAAAGAACAATTTTTACAAAGAGAATTTACCCACATTTACAATACGGTGGTCAAAATCCTACTGGTGTTCACAAACATTTTTGTGTAACTTCCTGCAGTTAACTATGACCAACTAAAATGCCAGGAGAATAAACAGACACATGATCAGCCACATTTTCGAAACCTCCCTGGTGCCTTGTTAATTAGTCACAGCAAATTATGCAGCTCTTACATGAACACCCAATGGATTCTGGCCCACATGCATATTCATTATGCTTTAGAATACAGATAAAATGATGGCAAATTAGTCCGGATGTGGCTCTGGAATAATATTTGACTCCAGCAACAGCATAACATTTTGGTCAAGGTATTGTAAATGTTTGTCAAATGTTTCCTTCATAAAGAATGTCAGAATTGAGGGGGAAATAGTTTTTTTTTTAATTGTAAAATTTTGTGTGTGTGTGACACCCCAGGAAATAGTTAAGTGAATGTACTTGGCAACCAAGAATCTCTTGCTATGCTGTTCTGCTTATTCACAAGAAAATCAATACAGCATAGAAAGGAGGCAAAGTGTACAACAAATGACCTGCAAAGGTCTTTCAGGCAAGGCAGGAGGATTTACAGAATCTTAATACTGTGGTTGTGAAACATAGGCTGAAGCTTGAAAGTAAACATTTTCACAATATTCTTACCTGTTTTTTTCCTATGGTGTAGATTTATTATGATTTTAATATGAAATTACAGTGGAACCCTGCATAATGAACACTTTGTATAACGAAAATTCATATAATGAAGAGGATTTGTGCTAACCGCTATACCCGGTATAACAATTTTTTTCGTTATACAAACCAATGCATCTCTATGCGGAAAATCATACAACGAAAATCCCTATGGGATGCATCGTATAACGAAAATTTTTCATTGTATGATTTTTCCCATAGAGATTTTCATTGTACGATGCATTCCATAGGGATTTTCGTTATACAAGGCATGCTTCATATAACGAAAAAATTCAAATAACGAAAGACATCGTGGAACCAACTTTTTTTTATTATGCAGGGTTCTACTGTATTTGGTTTCATGAACAAAACCCAGGAAAATGTTCAGTAGGAGGTATGAATAAAAAGTTTTAAGATTGCTTTTACTGTAACGTTGACACTTTGTAAGCTACATTATGATGATGTAATCAAAGAATAACATAGAAGCAAAAGAAAAATGAAAGGGATTGAACCAGTCATAGGAAGGAAAAACAGAGAAAAATAAATGTCTAGAGCAAATGAACAAAATTGTTGAGGTTGTAAAAACTGTTAGAACTGCTCATAAACTGAAATAAAAATATGTTATTCAAACTAAAGTCAGGCTATCTGAATTATAGTTTCTTTCTTTTTCCATATCTGGCAATTTACTGCTAACTTTTACTTAATCAATAAACTAATTTTGTAAACAAACAAACAAACATGAAAATTGGAAATTAATTATTTTTTCATATAACATCAGAAGAAACCATGTTTAAAACAAGTCACAATGTATGCTCTCCAAACACATACATCTTTTTGAAAAGCAAGTGCAAGAAAGCTGAGTACTACCTTGGCATGGCACTTATGAAAGGATTCAATCTGCTTACCCATCAAATTCCTTGTTGATTTCGAAGGCTTCTTTATTTTCCTTTCATTTCTGACATTTATCTTCCTTCCTTCTTCTCTTTTTTCTTTAGTTTTCTTCTTCACAACAAATTCATCCTCATCCTCATCTTCACTAAAGCTAGAATTACTCTCTGACTCTTCAACTGAAACCAGAAATGATATGATGTCCAGGGGTGAAAACTGACAGGCATAGTCAGGCATTTGGGTAGACATTTGATAAATATTAAGTTTTGAAAGATGTTGTCTTTAAAAAACTAAACTCCAAAGTAATGTCAGAAAGTTGTCAAAGCAAAGGGAGAGAGAGCTGATAGAGCTAAAATGCTCTACTTTAAAACTGCACATGTCTTTAATGCAAAAATAGTTACCAGCACAAGAAATTGAATATGAGCCTTTAAAAACATAGTCTGCAGAAACATTTGTTTTGAAACTGCTCTAAAATTACATGAAGACAGAAATTTCTATTCAAGTAATCTCTGAACTATAACAATCAACATATTGTTCTTGTTTTGAAACCTTTGCAGAAAGGGCTTACATTTCCAGCAAAGGCCATTCTGTACTTTATGAGTGGAACCTACATTGCCACTCTTATGCAAGCTGCAGGTTTACTGTGGGGGGACTTCTGCTTCTTCCAAATACTTCTAAATGTTGTCATAAACAGCAACTGCCCTGTCACATTCTCCAAGGATCTAGTGCAGGGGTGCCCAAACTATGGCCCGTGGGCCAGATCCAGCCACTGACGCCAATTCATCTGGCCTGCGCAGCCCTCGCTGCTCCCAGAAGTGGAAGTAAAGTGTGCCCACACATGCACAGAACGCTGCCATAAATGCACCTGTGGCTGACATAAACGCGTCTTATTGCATATATTATGTTTTCCAGTTTTCACAGGCACTGTTTCTTTCTCCTCTCTTTTATCCAAACATAGACAATGCTTTGTACCTGAACAAGCTGCAATGGACTGTTGCTCGGTTTAATGTTCTAGTTCTTGTGATGTATGAGTCTTTGTACTGTACATGAGACTCCAAAACAGTGCAATGCACGGCCCGGCATTAGATAGCCTTAACACTAGAAGTAGAAGCAGTGACAGATTTTACTTTCTTAGGATCAAAGATCACTGCAGATGGTGACTGTAGCCATGAAATAAAAATGTGACTGATTCTTGGGAGGCAAGCTATGAGAAACCTGGGGAACATAGTTAAAAGTAGAGACATCACCTCGCACCTCCACGGACTTTAAAAACTGCCGCCCCACCAAATGCTCCTTCCCCGGTCCGGCATTGGCCGCAGGGAAGTTTGAGGATCTTGGGGCTGGAATGCACCGCGGACTTTAAAGACTGTCGCCCCACTGCCCCGCCAGAGCTCCTTTATAACCTGTAATCTGTGTAATTATTTATTTCGAAATTGTAACTATAAGTATTTTTTGCTGCACTTGTAATATTGTATTTTGTATTTTATATATTGTACTTTTGTTTTACTTTTGTATTGATATTGACATGTTGTTGCTGCCTTTAGTCGGCCTTGGCCGAGAAAGGCGGGGTATAAATTAAAATTGAAATTGCAAACAAAAATTCACAGTCAAAGCAATAGTATTCCCGGTGGTTATGTATGGTTGTGAGAGCTGGACCATAAGGAAAGCTGAGCGCAGAAGAATAGATGCCTTTGAAATGTGGTGTTGGGGAGAGTTTTGAGAGTCCCCTGGACAGTGAGGAGGACAAATAGGTCGATCCTAGAAGAAATCAACCCTGAGTGCTCCTTAGAAGGTCAAATAGTAAAGATGAAGCTTAAGTACTTTGGACATCAAATAAGAAGAGAGGAAAAAGTCTTGATGCTGGGAAAAGTGGAGGGCAAAAGAAGAAGGGGGCGGCCAAAAATGAGATGGCTGGATGGTGCTGTAGATGCAGTGAGCACAGAGCTGGGCGGGTTAAGGAGGATGGTGTAGGACAGGGGTGCCTGGAGGGCGGTGGTCCATGGGGTCGCAAAGGGTCGGAATCGACTGTGCGACTGAACAACAACAAAAATTAATCCTAAAACTCTGGCCTTAAACTGACGTGATTCCACCTTCCGGTCACTGATATCTTCTTGCATCAGTGTTGGATCACATCTCTGTAATTAGCACTGTAAATTTCCTAACATGTAGGACAAAGCCAAATTAGAATTCAAAGCTAGTGCAATTTAATTTGGCAGTACAAAATTGCATTTTTCTTTGCTCTACTGTTAATGACAAATTTCTAACTACAACTGTTCTGAATGCTAACTATTTCACAATAAGATGCTACAGTTGCTTTCATTTGTTTTCATGTGACCAACACAAATATAGTATGATGTGTTGGGTATAAATCTGGTCATTATGCCGGTAATATAGTATGATGTGTTGGGTATAAATCTGTTCATTATGCTAGTAACAAAGATATGGCATAGATTTGTGGATGATCCTGACTTGGGAGAAAATCCCACGAACAATGTTATCTATGCCAAACCTAGAGTTAACATTTATCCAGACGGTTCTTAATTAAGATAAACAAATATTATTGGTAAGAAATGAAGGGAGCGGCAAGAACAATCAACCAGATACCGTAACTTTTTAAAGGGTGTCAATAGAACTTTAGTTCAAAAGCTTAAAGCACTGCTTTTGTGATAATCATTAAAAGCATGGAAGATGTGTTGTTTATATTTATTTGCACTTGCAAAGTTATCTATACCTATAAGAAGGGGGTTGTGCCGTACGTGTGCGGAATGCACTTCCACACCCGTCCAGCCCATCCCGTAATGCGCCGTGCACACTTACCTTTTGTCCCTGAGATCATCACCATGAGGGGCCGAGGGTGGGGCGTTTGCCCCACAAAGACTACAAAAGCACTGCATGCACACAAATGGGGGGGAGGGAGAAAGGTCTGTGCGCCATTGCCGTTTGAAACGCGCGTGCAGGGGGGGAAAACCCACACGCAGCACAGTCTGCGCATGCCCAAGGGGAAAAAAGTTGCGTGTAAAACCGGATGTGGGCGAGCCTCTTCTCCAGACGTGGCGGCGGCGCTCCCTTAGGCCCTTGCATGCCAGAGAAAACACGCCGCTTCTCCAGGAGGCAAGGGCTGAATGCGGAGCTCCGTTCCGCCCTTGCCTGCCGGAGAAAACACGTCCGCCTCCACCCCTCCACCACCACCCCGGCCACAGGAAGGAAAGGGGGAACGGATCGCATCCGCCTCCCCGCTTCCCTCCCTACTCACCAGGGCACCATCAGGGAAGGGGGAACGGATCACATTGGCCTCCCCCCTTCCCTGCCTCATCCCAGGGGAAGACAGGGAAGGAGGAACGGATCGTGTCCGCCTCCCCCACTTCCCTGCCTCCCCCCCCCCCCGGGAGAAGACAGGGAAGGAGGAACGGATTGCATCCACCAACCCCTTCCCTGCCTCCCCCCGGGCGAAGACAGGGAAGGAGGAATGGATCGCGTCCACCTCCCCCGGGGCGAAGACAGGGAAGGAGAAACAGATCGCGTCCGCCTCCCCCAGGGCGAAGACAGGGAAGGAGGGACGGATCGAGTCCACCTCCCCCACCCCACCACCAACACAAAATAAATACCTGCCCAGCAAGGCTGGGCAAAATACCTAGTAGGTTAATATTTTAAAGCTTAGATTAGCACACTCAATGTTTAGAACATTTATGATAGAAAGAAAAAATATATATGAACTACTTACCTGAATTAGACAGCTCATGATTGTTGGTTCCATTAACCTTATCTTCAGTTTGTGACTGCTGCTTGCATACTGCTGCTTGTTGGCCAGAATCCTCTCCAGTTGTGGCATAGTTATTTGCGCTATCATCAAGAGCTGTCATTGAAAAGTGAGCTTAGTGCAAAGTGTTTGGAGAAAAATGCCACAAGCAAATGTTATACATCGGTGATGGCGAACCTTTTAGAGACCATGTGCCCAAACGCAGCAGGCTGCTGTCTGTGGTGTAGAGGGGTGTGGTGAACTATGTACTGTGGGGAGGGAGGGAGCGCTTCCATTGGGTTGCTGGGCAGAAGGGCAGGGTGAACTCTGTGCTGGGTGATGGCGTGCGTGCCCACAGAGAGGGCTCTGAGTCTCTGGCACGCATGCCATAGGTTTGGCACCACTGCTATACATTCTCGGGGCTTCCTCTTCCCTAAGAAATGTTGTCAACTCAAGAGGTCAGCAACTTGTAATCCTGGAAGACAACCATTAAGAACTGGAAAGAAGGAAAGATGTGCAATCCGTAGAAACTTGAGGTAGGGGGAAAATAGGCCACTTCCATGCAGTAAAACACAATAAAACATAATTCTCTACCGACTGAGCTCTGCCAGGTTCCATCTCTACCTAATTTTAAAAACCAACTAAAAACGTTCCTCTTTAAAGAAGCTTTTAAGGACATATATTACCAACACCAGAGCAATAGGATTTGACTAATCTAACTTATACTGTCACTAATGTGCTTCCTCCCCCCCCTTTTCCTTGGGAGGGGGCATCATTTTTGTTTTTGTTGTCATTTATAATGTCAGCAGTTTGATTCCCAAGTACTGCAGGACGGAATGAGCTCCTGTCTTTGTCCCAGCTCCTGCCAACCTAGCAGTTCGAAAGCTAGAAATTGCAAGTAGATAAATAGTGACCACTTCAATGGGAAGGTAACAGCATTCCGTGTGCTCCGGTGTCTAGTCATGCATGCCACATGGCCACGGACATATCTGCAGAAGCAGACAATGCTGGCTCTTTGGCTTTGAAACAGAGATGAGCACTGAACCCTAGAGTCGGATCCGACTGGCTTTCGAGCAAGGGAAACCTTTACCTTTACTTTATAATGTATTCAGTTTATTCTTCGTGCTTAATGTTTTAGTTTATTGTAAAGATTTTTTTTAATGTGTTGTAAGCCGCCCAGAGTGAGAGAATATCCCAAATGGACAGAATATAAATGCAACCAAGCAATCACCATTAAAAAAGACCCAAGGGCCAAAGCACAAATAAGAATACAGTACCTGGAAGAGGATTCTGTAAGACATGTTTCTATGCTAACACAAGAAGCCTGCCAAAATGGGAGAGCTGAAGTGCTTAGTTTTAAGGGATAAGGTAGGGACAGTCAACATAATAGAAAATTGGCAGGCTGAAAGGAGCAGATCAGGTCAGGTTCAGGTATGCTGCAAGGAGGAGGGTGGTGTTACTGCACATTTATGAGAATACTGTCAAATGAACAAGAAACCTAGCTGCTGACTCCTCCACTGTAACAATTATCACCACCCTCCATAGTAATTTAGTACTGAAGACTGGATATCATCATCCTAATTTAAATGGCATAAGAGCAAAATCAGAGAGGCATACAAAGGAGAAAGTGCTATATTAATGATGACTCACATTTGCTGAATAAAAGTGATTCAATCATGAGAAAGAGGAAAAATTGTTAGATATCCTGAACAATTGTGCTATATAGGAGCTGGCTATAAACCAACCTAGAGGAGGCACCCCTTAACCAAATAAACAATTATATGCAAGACGGGAGTGTGATTGGACTAACTAGAAACAATGCTAATTTAATGGGAAGTCCAACAGTATTAACAAATGGACCTGAAATGCCAAGTCAAAATAGGAAACCTCACCTATGAAGTAACTGATAGAAAGAAAGTTGGTAGAAAATCAAGAGTAATACTTGGGGGTTGCTTAACATTACAATAATAGAGGCTCATCGAGAACAGTGATTCTCAACCTGCAGCCCATAGGCAAAATGTGGCCCGCGGTGCCATTTCATGTGCCCCCCCCCACCTCTACCACACCAGGAAGTGCCATGTGATGAAGAAAGGGCAAAATAGACGGCCGTCCCCCGAAGCTATCTGAGGGAGCGTGACCCAGCCCCTGGCTTAAAAAGGTTGAGAACTCCTGATCTAGAATGTATAGATCTGAAAAGATCAGGCAAATCTGGAAAAAGTTAACAAAAAGACAAAGGTTTCCTTGAGACCTTAAGACTTACCATGTTCCTCCAAGTCTTGTATTTTACAGCTACTTCCTGATGATTCATTCACTGACAATGCTAAGGCAACTTCCAAATCTCTCTGGTAAAGTTTATCATCCAAGGCAACTCTGAAATAATTTTGAAAATCTAGTCAGGAAAAAAATTTCTCAATATATCTGTTCATTAATAAATGCCAGTATCAAGGAAAATAACTATTTTAGATATTCATAAATAATAATTTTTTTGTCAGAAATTATTCTGGGTTCAAAGGATTTTTGCTGGAGAAACACCGCTCAGGTTGACCACGCCTGAATGAGGCTCCTTCCATGTCCCCAAGATTTTCCCCCCACCAAAGTAGTCCCCATTTATTTACTTGCAATTTCTTGCATTTCGATCTGCTAGGTTGGCAAGAACTGGGACAGAGACAGACGCTCAATCCGTCATGCAGTACCCGGGTCTCGAACTGCCAATTTGCCGGCCTTCCAGCTAACAAAGTGAGCTTCCTAACCACTGAGCCATAAATGCAGAGCCCTTTCATAAAACCTAACCAGGGCTAACGTCATTGCTAACAAATCAATTAACACTGGTGAAGGCAAGCAAAAGTTATTCAGTAGGGAAAACGCTGAATCCCAGGAAATATTTTATTCTTAACATTTTCTTGTTCTGATTTACCTTTTAATTGGTGACGTCTTCTGCAACTGGCTCCCCTCTTTATGGGCCTGCTTTCGCTGCTCTGTTTTCCCCTTCACTGGTTCAGAGCGTACCTTTTTAGATTTTTTGTTTGATGGTGCACCAACACTTGCAAAATCTTCATCTTTGAATTAAAAAAATGTGCGAGACAAATTACTTCTATTTGGTATGAGCACAGTTAGCCACCGAGTGCCACAAATCTTCAAGCAGGTAAGTTTTATAATTAGTAAAATACTGTATATCAGAGAAGAAATAAAACCAATAACCTTGTCGCACTTTAAAGACTAACTGCTGTGTTTTAATGTTAGCTTTCGTGGATCAAGTCCACTTTGTTAAAACACAGCAGTTAGTCTTTAAAGTGCTAGAACGTTTTTGGTTTTGTTTATTCTCTGATATGCTTGAAACAGACTAACACAGCTACTATTCCATAAAATACTGTAGAGCAGTGATGGCGAACCTTGGCACTCCAGGTGTTCTTGAACTTCAATTCCCAGAAGCCTAAGTCTCTGTGAATCCACACAAATGGGTTTACTTGCACACCAGGTGTTCTTAGACGTCAATTCCCAATCCATAGCATAGGCGCAGTAAACCCATTGGTGTAGATTCACAGAGACTTGGACTTCTGGGAATTGAAGTCCAAGAGCATCTGGAGTGCCAAGGTGTGCCATCATGGCTATAGAGTTTTAGTTCTTCCAATGTAATCCCACATAAATAATGGTAATGTGCCATAGGAATGCATATATATTATATACAGTAAAACCCAAGGTTACGGAATTAGTCTGTTCCAGAAAGTTTTCCGTAAAGCGGTTTTCCATAACCTGAAGCACAATTTCCCATAGGAATGCATTGTAAATTTTTAAAAAATATTCCAAACTCCCCCCCCCACCCGAAATAAAATTTAAAAAGATCCCCCAAAAGAAGCCACTGGCAGGCAATGGGAGCTCCCCTTGCCTGCTGGTGGCTTCCTTACAAAAAAAACTTACTCAAATTCCTCCTGAAGAAAGGATTCTTCGTGCCATTCAAAGACTCTAAAATGGCACGGGGCTGCCATTTTAAACCCTCCAAGATGCAATTTAAAGGTAAAGGTTCCCCTTGCTTGATAGCCAGTCGTATCCGACTCTAGGGTGCAGTGCTCATCTGTTTCAAAGCTGAAGAGCCAGCGCTGTCTGCTGCTACAGACGTTATCGTGGTCATGTGGCAGACATGACTAGACACTGAAGTGCACGGAGCGCTGCAATTTATTCTGGGGAAATCCGTTCCGCAATGTGAGGTTTTTTCCGTGAATCGGGACATGATTTCCCCAGAATTTCCTTCCATAAGTCGAGTTTTCTGTTACCTGAGGCATCCCTAACCCAGGGTTTTACTGTATTTCAGGACTTTTTAATTGAACATTTTTTTAGACTTACAGATAACTGAAAGCATGGAGACTGAATCCACAGCAAGAGGGAGTGGCCTCTACAGTCATATCTGGAACATATGTTATAGGCTTATATTCTTCTTCTTGTGTGTCTAGGCCAGAAGTAAAACTGCCAAAATGAATGCAGAAGGGAGGCGATACCTTTTCTAGGATCACGTAAAAAATCAAACATTGCGAGCTTTCATGATTCAAGATCACTTCTTCAAGTATGGTAGGGAAATCTAAGAAATACAGCCTGGCTGAAACGTCATGCTGTGAATTCTTTGTAGTTTCCCTACCCTGCCTGAAGAAGTATGAGTAAATAGCAAGGTAGCCAAATTTGCTGACGACACTAAATTATACAGGGTAGTGAAAACTGTGAGAGATTGTGAGGAGCTCCAGAGGGATCTCTCGACACTGGGGGAGTGGGCAAAACAGTGGCAAATGAGCTTCAACATTAGTAAGTGCAGAGTGATGCATGTTGGGGCAAAGAACCCCAATTACATTTATAAACTGATGGGGTCTGAACTCTCTGCGACAAACCAGGAAAGGGACCTTGGTGTCCTGGTGGACAACTCAATGAAGGTGTCAACCCAGTGTGCCTCAGCAGTGAAAAAAGCAAACTCAATGCTAGGGATCATTAGGAAGGGTATAGAAAATAAGTCAGCAAGTGTCATTTTGCCTCTTTATAAATCTATGGTGAGGCCCCACCTGGAATACTGTGTGCAGTTCTGGTCACCATACCTCCAGAAGGATATTATGGAGCTGGAAAAAGTGCAGAGGAAGGCAACGAGAATGATTAGGGGACTGGAACACCTTCCTTACCATCTGAGGCTGCAACGGTTGGGCCTTTTCACTCTTGAACGATGGCGTCTAAGAGGTGACCTGATTGAAGTTCATAAAATCATGCACGGTGTGGACAAAGTAGATAAGGAAAAACTTTTCCCTATCGCACAACACTAGAACTAGGGGACACTCCATGAAACTTTTGGGTACTAGTTCTCAAACAAATAAGAGAAAGTACTTTTTCACCCAGAGGATTACTGGTCTATGGAACTCCCTGCCAGAAGAAGTAGTGACAGCTGTCAGTCTTGACAGCTTTAAGAAAGGATTAGACAAGTTCATGGAGGACAAGGGATCAATGGCTATAATTATGGATACTTAAGGACAACCTCTGGGTTGGAGAGATAGGCAGGATATCTCTCAATGCCATTTCCAGGGAATCCTAAGCAGGTGAAGGCATCTCCTTGGGAATACATACCCTGAAGGAAATGGTGAGCCACTGTGTGAGACTGGACTGGATGGGCTGTGGCCTGTTCCAGCGAGGCTGTTCTTATGTTCTTATGAAGAAGTGAACTTGAATCACAAAAGCTTGCAATGTTTGATTTTTAAAGTGATCCTAGAAAAGGTATCGCCTTCCTCCTGCATTTATTTGATTTTATGTAAGGATCAAACGGCTTGTCTTTGCTTATTGCCAAAATGAAGGCACCTTTTGGTGAGTTCATTCTGCAGTTCCTTTCGCCTGACCTGGTGTGAGAAAGATTAGCCGGCAACACAAGGTGGCCGTTACCAGGATATGCCTGATTGTGGTTCAAATATACCACAATCTTCAAGGAGGCTCTTTCTGTGTATGCCATAGGCCTCTATATAAACATTTCCATCAAGGATATTTTAAAACATTTATTTTTGAAGAACACAAGAGCCTCATACTGAATCTTAAAATGACCCTAAACTTTAGCTAATTTCCATTTTACTTTCCCACTGAGATCTACACAGAATCAAAATAAAAGGTTATTAGAATGATATCTGAATACTTCTGGCACAACTGACTTACCATCATCATCTGCATCACCAAACTGGGAATAGTCAACTGCTTTCTTAGTCCTGGTGTGGGGGGAATATGCAAAACAAGCATAATCTATTATTTACAAACTAATATAATTTGTAAATTTATCCTGCAAGTATTATGCAATGTACCATTAAAGAAGTTAAAAACCCATATACTTAATCGTTAATTTATTAAAAGATTAGTAATTCTACAAAGCTAAAATTAACACATCTAAAAACAAAAGAGAATTAAAAAGGGCTAGATGACTTCTGCCCAATATCGGGCCACATCAACAGCATTTCCAATTGCCAACATAAGGTCCTCCTGGGTGCACATTGAGGGGCATCGTGTGCATTGTACCATATGAGGGATAGTTTGTACTTCTCCGCATTCACATAGGCTGTCATCTAATACTAATACGTACCTGTCAACCTTCCCGATTTGGCCGAGAATACCCCGCAAATTGAGGTCGATTGACGTCATAACTCGGCCCCCGCAGCCAAAACCCCGTAATTTGGCAGCAGGGGAAACGCTTTTCGCACATGCGCGGAAGTGCTACGCAGCTTGCGCAGCCCCTACTCAAGCGGCGTAGCGTTTCCGCGCATGGGTGGAAGGGTTTTCTACCCCTTCCACGCATGCGCAGAAGCGCTACGCCGCTTGCGTGGGGGCTGCGCAAGCGGCGTAGTGCTTCCGCGCATGCGTGGAAGGGGTAAAACCTTTCCACGCATGCGTGGAAACCGACCTGCGCACAAGCGATGTGTGCAGGTCCCGTTTTTCCAGAGCCGCGGGTTGACAGGTATGTACTAATACTGTATGCATATTCCCAAAACAGGAAAAGAATCTGCTTAAGGCGAATTTCGAAAAAGGCATTTCTATTTAAAGCAGATTTATTTATTTATTATTTCAATTGATATCCCACCCATCTAACTTTAACAGTTACTGTTTAAAGTACGTTTCTAACAAAGAAACCCAACTTTGTTGGCCTCCGTTCCTCACTCATCATGCTGTGAGAACCTAAGGAGGCGCGTTTTACTTCCACTTCCGGGAGCAACAAGGGCTTCGCGGGCCAGATGAATTGCCATCAGGGGCCGGATCTGGCCCACGGGCCGTAGTTTGAGCACCCCTGCTTTAAGGTGCCACAACGTTGTTTTCTTTTTGTTTCCTTTCAGATATGCTTGAAACACAGACTAACACGGCTACCATTTCCAAAACGTCAGTTATTAACAGTTCGCCCTTAATTAAAACAAATGAATAAATTCATTTATGGCTGGGAGGAGAAACAACCCATTTACCTGCGCGCCGGGCGGGCCATCGCCGACCCCCAGTTTGGACTTCGCGCGCCGTTGGGTTTCGCGAGTCGGTGACGTCAAGCGGAGGCGGGGCCAGCGGCGGGCAGGGAGTCTGCGCACAACGCAGGCCGAAGGACGTGGGGAGGAGAAGGGAGTTCGCAGAGATAAGTAAAACAAAGAGGAGCGCATCAGCTTTTTTGTTGAGGCCGTGTTTTCTCTTTGCGGGGTAAAGACATGCGGGGCTTGGGTTGGAGCTGCTTTAGGGTGTTCGAGCCACGCGCAGGAGGGTTAGCGGGGGGGGGGGGGGGGAGGGGGAGGCGAGTTGTTCCTCAGCAGGAGAAAAGGTAAAGGTTCCTCTTCCTTGAAAGCCAGTCGTATCCGACTCTAGGGTTCAGTGCTCATCTCTGTTCCACAGCCGAAGAGCCAGCGCTGTCTGCTTGCTTCTGCAGACATTTCTGTGGTCATGTGGCAGGCATGACTAGACACCGGAGCGCACGGAACGCTGTGACCTTCCCACCGAAGTGGCCCCTATTTATCTACTTGCAATTTCTAGCTTTCGAACTGCTAGGTTGGCAGGAGAAAAGCATGGCCTTTTACCAGGAAAAAAAAATGACACACAGAACTGGATCAGTGGTACTGGCGTCACGCTGCGATGCAGAAGGCAAATGGAAGGCCACTACATTATATTGTTCCCAGGATGATCTTCGTGAATGATCACCATGAAGCTAGCCAATATTCGGTATCGGATTCTTCCTTTCGTGTCTCTATCAAACCCTGGACTGCCAAAATGAAGACACTTTCTTGGCTTTGTCGTTATTTGTACATTATTCTAATTTTCCGAGTTTCACCTGTAGTCATGCCTGCCGTATGACCACAAAAACGTCTGCAAACGCAGGCAGCACTGGTTCTTCGGCTATGAAACAGAGATGAGCACTGAACCCTAGAGTCGGATACGACTGGCTTTCGAGCAAGGGTGACCTGTACCTTTTAAATAAGTACCACTTCGGTGGTAAGGTAACAACATTACTTGTCTATTCATGTCTGCCACATGTCCATGGAAACGCTTTCAGACGCAGACAGCGCTGGCTCTTTGGCTGTAAACGTACAGGTGAAACTCGGAAAATTAGAACATTGTGCAAATGTCCATTCATTTTACTTAAAAGGTGAAACAAAGATATGAGATAGACTCACTACATGCAAAGCGAGAAATGCCATGCCTTAATTCGTTATGATTGTGATGATCATGGCGTACAGCGTACATGAGATTATGTGATGATTATGGGGTACATGAGATGGGGGTGGGGTGGGATTTTCATAAGCTGTAAGCCATAAGCATCAATATTATAACAAAGTAAGGCTTGAACTATCTCACTTTTCATGTAATGAGTCTATCTCATATACTTGTTTCACCTTTTAAGTTGCATTACTGGACTGAATGAACGTTTGCACGATATTCCAATTTTCCGAGTTTCACCTAAGCACTGGACCCTAGAGTTGGATACGACTGGCTTTCAAACAAGGGCGACCTTCACTTTTAACCCTTTTTAATCATATCATATCATCATATCATAGCTTTAATTTGTATCCCGCTTCCCTCAGCCCGAAGGCGACTCGAAGCGGCAAACAACAATAGCAAAACAATACAATAGGTACACAATACAGTCATGCAAAAAGAAAATAAATAATACAATATCAACAATACATATCAAAAGTATCAACAATATATCAGCGAAACAGTATATCAGTAAACAATTTATCAGCAAAACAATAATATTTCAGAACATATAAACATAATATCAAAGACATCAGCCATGATCATCACAATTATAACGAATTAAGGCATGACATCTCTCGCTTTGCATGTAGTGAGTCTATCTCATATAGTTGCTTCACCTTTTAAATGAAATGAATGAACATTTGCACAATATTCTAACTTTCCGAGTTTCACCTGTATATGACGTATATATGTGACATCAAAGACATCAGCAAACAATATCAGCATGACATATAAGGAACAGATAATAGATGAAAACACAACAAAGCAAAAAAAATGCAATAATGTACAGTCTTTCATGTATCCCTTTTTTTATAACTTTTATCTTTTTGTGATCTTTTTGAGACTGTTTTATATTTTTTTTCCCCTTAGCGGGTTAGGGAGGGTTTAGTTGTTTTCAAGATTATGTTTTGAATTGTTCTTGTGTACGCCGCCTTGGGTCCTCCAAGGTTGAGAAAGGCGGGTCAGAAATGCCTTATCTCTAGGAAAGGAAGGGAGGACAAGAGGGCGGAGGTTTCCCAGCCAGCCGTCGTCGCTGCCGCCGGAACCGCGGGCCCCGGGCGGGCGTAAAAAGATGGAGGAGGGTGCCGGTTTCGGGGCGGATCTTGGCGAGGAGACGAAGCCAAGAGAGCGGTGAATTCGCCTGTGCTACAAGGCGGTGTAGGGAGACCCTGGTGGTTCGGTGATAACGTTTCCCCGTATGTGTAAGAGAAATAACCCTTATTATTATTATTATTTTGTTTTTTGGTCTGATAAGCTTTAAACTAGCTTGCCATAGCCTTGCCAGATTTGTCTGCAAGGTTTTGCTACGGGGTAGAGGAGAGGAGAGAGACTGGTTTTGCAAATCCATCCTTTTCTGATGGTCTACTGAGCAGCCGCAGGCTATACTGGCGTTTGCAAAATGTGGTGGATTATTCGTTACCAACAGTGCTCAGTAGTCGTTACCTGTCGCCAAGTCGTCTCCGACTAATGGCAACCATATGAATGAGCGATCTCCAAAATGTCCGGTGTTCAACAGCCCAGCTTAGTTCTTAGCTGTGTTTTCCTTTAAGACAGGGGTGCCTAAACTTCTGCTTTCCGGGAGCGACGAGAGCTTCATGGGCCGGATGAATTGGCATCGGGGGCCGGATCCGGCCCATGGGCCGTAGTTTGGGCACACCTGCTTTAAGACGTCTATTCACCGGGCTTTTCGACTTCCTCTTTTCTTGCTGCCTTCTACCTTTTCCGAGTATTTATTTATTTGAATACATTTCTATCTCGCTTCCCTCACTCGAGAACATACTGTCAACCTTCCCGGATTGGTCGGGATTTCCCGATTTTCGGCGCCGATTTGCACCATTTCCTGCCCGGAATTGGCAGCGGGGGAAAAGAGGTACTGCGCATCCCTTCTGCGCAAGTCGCGTTCTACGCATGCGTAGAAGGCTTTTACGCTTGCGTAGAAGGCTTTTACGCTTGCGTAGAACCTTTCTACGCTTGCGTAGAAGGCTACGCAAGCGTAAAAAGGTTCTACGCAAGCGTAAAAGCCTTCTGTGCATGCGTAGAATGCGACTTGCGCAGAACCGTTGAGCGCAGGTCCCGGATTGTCCGGAGCCGCGGTTGACAGGTATGCTCGAGAGCAACCCGAAGCGGCTCACAACATAATCAAAAAAACAACAATAAAACAATTTAACAAAGCCCGTTAAAACAATTTAAAACCACCTAAAAGACCCTCCCCTCCCCGCATAATTAAAAACAAAAAATATCAGGACAAGCCAGTATAAGCTAAATAAGCCAGCGGGACTGGGAAGTTGATGCATCCATGCCCCATGCCCGCTGGAATAGCCAGGTTTTCAGTTGTTTTCTAAAAGATCCAAGAAATCTACTGTATGAGATCAAGACCTCTGTCTTTTATTGAATGTTTCAAAGAATCTTCCCTTCTTATGGTGTCCAAAATACAATAGCCTAAGCTTCATTTTTTGCTTCCAGAGATAGTTAAGGATTGATTTGCTCTAGGATTTTATTTTATTTTTATTTATTTATATTTATATACCGCCTTCCTCGCCCTGGGGCGACTCATGCCTTGGGTGAGCGAGAGTCCCGACTCCCGGGGGTGTGGTGGAGGGTGGCGCAGATGTAAAACCTTAGCCGCCTCTTCCCCCTCAACGGTTCCTCTTCTGCCCACCCAGACACTTTTTTTGTCCTCTAGGATCCACTTTTTTGTCCTTTAGGCAGTCCAGTGTATTCAAATAAATAAATGCGAATAGAATTTTTTTTGTTTAATTGGTATCTGTTAATTTAAAATCTCTTTTAAGGCCAAACTTTTCAGAGAGGCATTTCTTTAAAGCTGAACTTTTAAGAGAGGCATTTCAGAACATTTTGCCACTCCCTGCAGGTTCATTTTGACCCATTTGCCTGTCATTTTCATTGCCTCTGTTTGAAATGTTTAAATCTTTGTACAGTATTGTGTTTTATTCTTGTATATTTTATTATTTCTTGCACTTTTCTGTTCACTGCCCCCTGAGTGTCCTTTTGTCTAGAAAGGCTGTATACCTAACTAACGAACTAGCTTCTCTTGAAATGCAACATAAAGATGATAGGACAGTGATGGCTAACCTATGGCATGTGTGCCAGAGGTGGCACTCGGAGCCCTCTCTGTAAGCACTCATGCAGTCACCCCAGAGTTCACCCCGCCCCTCTGCCCAGCAGCCCAATGGCAGTGCTTCCTCCCTCCCCCCAGCACAGAATTCACCCAGCCCCTATGCCCAGCAGCCCATTGGGAGCGTTTCCTTCCTCCCCTATTGCTGTGTTGTCAATTTGCAATAAATAAGTGGGGTTTGGGTTGCAGTTTGGGCACTCGGTCTCTAAAAGGTTCACCATCACTGTGATAGGAGATGCAGTTTTAAAAAAACAGGTTGCACAAAACTCAACAGCCCCTTAATAAACACCACACTGTTAAGTGTGCGTGCCAGGATGGCATCTTCTCCATATAAGAACATAAGCACAGCCTTGCTGGAACAGGCCACAGCCCATCCAGTCCAGCATTCTGTCTCACACAGTGGCTCACCATTTCCTTCAGGGTATTCCCAAGGAGATGCCTTCACCTGCTTAGGATTCCCTGGAAATGGCATTGAGAGATATCCTGCCTATCTCTCCAACCCGGAGGTTGTCCTTAAGTATCCATAATTATAGCCATTGATACCCTTGTCCTCCATGAACTTGTCTAATCCTTTCTTAAAGCTGTCAAGACTGACCGCTGTCACCAGTTCTTCTGGCAGGGAGTTCCATAGACCAGTAATCCTCTGGGTGAAAAAGTACTTTCTCTTATTTGTTTGAGAACTAGTACCCAAAAGTTTCATGGAGTGTCCCCTAGTTCTAGTGTTATGCGATAGGGAAAACAGTTTTTCCTTATCTACTTTGTCCACACCGTGCATGATTTTATAAACTTCAATCAGGTCACCTCTTAGATGCCATCGTTCAAGAGTGAAGAGGCCCAACCGTTGCAGCCTCAGATGGTAAGGAAGGTGTTCCAGTCCCCTAATCATTCTGGTTGCCCTCCTCTGCACTTTTTCCAACTCCATAATATCCTTCTGGAGGTATGGTGACCAGAACTGTACACAGTATTCCAGATGGGGCCTCACCATAGATTTATAAAGAGGCAAAATGACACTTGCTGACTTATTTTCTATACCCTTCCTAATGATCCCTAGCATTGAGTTTGCTTTTTTCACTGCTGAGGCACACTGGGTTGACACCTTCATTGAGCTGTCCACCAAGACACCAATGTCCCTTTCCTGGTTTGTCGCAGAGAGTTCAGACCCCATCAGTTTATAAATGTAATTGGGTTTTTTTGCCCCAACATGCATCACTCTGCACTTACTAATGTTGAAACTCATTTGCCACTGTTTTGCCCACTCCCCCAGTGTCGAGAGATCCCTCTGGAGCTCCTCACAATCTCTCACAGTTTTCACTACCCTGTATAATTTAGTGTCGTCAGCAAATTTGGCTACCTTGCTTTTTACTCCTACCTCTAGATCATTTATGAAGAGGTTGAAAAGCAGGGGTCCCAGTACTGAACCTTGGGGGACCCCACTCTTTACTTCCCTCCACTTGGAGAAGTGTCCATTTAGTGCTACCCTCTGTTTCCTGTCCCTTAGCCAGTTGCTGATCCAGAACAAGACCTGTCCCTTTATTCCATGACTGGCAAGTTTATTCAAGAGCCTTTGGTGCGAGACCATATGAAGCCTTCTCAAACGGCTGAGATAATTTGAGATGTCAAAGCTTAGAAGGATGGCTGCAAAATGACAGCTTTTAGGAAGCAAAAGCTTAGATTTTATTTTATTTTTTGCAAAATTCAGAAGTCATTGAAATGCATAACTAAATGCACTTTGTGTCTTTTTCTGATATTTTTGTTATGTTTTAGAAGGGAGTTCTGTACAAGCAGGCATTGCAACACTGATTTCATTTAAGACGGTGGATGAATTGGGTTCCATTTAGTATGCGTCTGGAGGATTAAATAGACAACCATTATTTTATTAGCACACACTATATATTAATAAACAGACTTCTTTCAAATAGTTGTTTTAGCCAACTCCTGATCATGCTACAATCTACTCTTTCTCTTTTTAAACTCATGTTCTAAAAATCAGACCATGTAAACTCACATTATTTACACCCATACTGCACGATAGAGTGAGCTCCTGTCTAGCCCAGTTCCTGCCAACCTAGCAGTTGAAAGCAAGAAATTACAAGTAGATAAATAGGTACTGCTTTGGCATCTAGTCATGCCTGCCACATAACCATGGAAACATCTGCAGATGCAGACAGTGCTCTTTGCCTGTAAATGTAGATGAACACTGCATCACAGAGTGATATGACTGGCTTTCGAGCAAGGGAGACCTTTACTTTTACTATTGCCAGAATTAGCCAGATGTTAATGTTACTAATTTGCTCCCATGTACACGTACATGGACTGCAGTGGCTCAAGTAGTTAAGACGCTGACTGGGAAGTGGAAGGTCAGCAGTTCGATTCCCGAGTACTGCAGGACGGAATGAGCTCCCGTCTTTGTCCCAGCTCCTGCCAACCTAGCAGTTCGAAAGCAAGAAATTGCAAGTAGATAAATAGGGACCACTTCGGTGGGAAGGTAACAGCGTTCCGTGCGCTCCGTTGTCTAGTCATGCCTGCCACATGACCATGGAAACGTTTGCAGAAGCAGACAGTGCTGACTCCTTGGCTTGGAAACAGAGATGAGCACTGCACCCTAGAGTCAGATACGACTGGCTTTTGAGCAAGGGAAACCTTACATGTATGCAATCTAAATACTATCTGAAAAACTGCATTATAGTTCATGGTGAAATTAGTCTTGAAAGCGCCACAATACTCTAATTTTACCCTTGCTGTGGCATGACTAAATTGTAGATTTTATCCATGGATTACATCATAAAAACCCCAGAGATGATAATTTTCAGTTTCAGCGGGGTCAGAAAAGGATGCTAAGGCATGGATCTGCATAGGTTTTGCTCCCTCTTCTTAATAAACCTATGTCCATCTTGGGTCAACTCTTCTGTTTTCACATGTATTTGTATTAGATGGCTGCTTTATTTCTTTTTAAATGACTAGTTAAAAAGGTTACAAAGATCTGTGTCTGGGATCCATGTTATTGTTCTCTAAGTGAAATTTCTGATTTGTAGATGCCAATGCAAACCTTAATTTGATGGTGGTTTAGGATGTGTATGTGGCATGGGGTTATGCTGTGTAAAATTATGTATTTTCATGGTGATCTATTTTTTATTTAATGGCTGAAATTCTATTGGACAGCTCCATGGGTGCAGCAGGGATCATGTCAGCAGCAAAGACAAATTACTGCTGACCTAAAGTGGTGATTTCACTATGTGGCAGACTTCATAGCATTTTGCTCAACTTGTGTGCACCCTATATTTGCCTTTAAATCAGTTGCAATGTGCCTCATGGCACCATCTGTATTACATACCCAGAGCTGTGTAGCAGTTCGACCATTAGAAGCCTCAATGCGTGGATGAGGCGGTGGTGTCGAGAGGAGGGCTTCAGATTTGTCAGGAACTGGAGAACATTTTGGGACAAGCCAAATCTGTTCAGGAGGGATGGGTTGCATTTGAACCATGATGGGACCAGATTGCTGGCACTCAACATCAAAAAGGCTGCAGAGCAGCTTTTAAACTGATAACTGGGGGAAAGCCGACAGGAGCTGGGCAGCATCCGGTTCGGGAAAGTGTGTACTTGAGTAGTGAGGAGGATGCAAAAATTACTGAGCAGAGCAAGGAGCTAGTCACCAGCACTCTAGCAGAAGGATGCAAGAGGCAGTCTAACAATGCAACTGGATTCAAAAGACTGTATCAGGAAAGCATATATAAATGCTTGTATACAAATGCCAGAAGCCTCCGGAACAAAATAGGGGAGCTGGAATACTTAGCAATTATTAAGAATATTGATATTATTGGTATCACTGAAACCTGGTGGACGGATGATAACCAATGGGATACAGTTATCCCAGGCTACAAACTGTACAGAAAGGATAGGAAGGGGCAAACGGGAGGTGGTGTAGCCTTGTATGTCAAAGAAGTGATAAAATCGTATGAATTGGAATATCTAGGTGATTTGGAGTCACCATTAGAAGCTCTGTGGGTAAGAGTACCAGGCCACAAGGATGGTCTAACAGCAGGCATATACTATCGGCCTCCGACCCAAACTCTTGAGGGAGACTGGCAGTTGGAGAATGTTGTAAAGGAGGCATCCAAGAAGGGAAGCCTGGTTATAATGGGGGACTTCAATTACCCTCACATAGACTGGGTGAACTGTTGTTCAGCACATGATAAAGAGATAAAGTTCCTAGATATGCTCAATGATTGTTCCCTGGGACAGATGGTTGAAGACCCAACTAGAGGTACAAGAATCCTTGACTTGATCCTGAGTAATACTCAGGATCTGGTGCAAGATGTTAATGTGACTGATCCAATAGGGAACAGTGACCACAACTCAATTATGTTTAACTTGATCATAGACTGATAAAATCTAACACAGAGACCTTAAATTTTCAAAAAAGAAATTTCCCAAAGATGAGGAAACTAGTAAAAAAGAAGCTGAAAGGGAAAATTGAGAGAGTCCAAACACTCCAAGAGGCATGGAGGCTGTTTACAAAAACAATAACAGAGGCCCAATTGGAATGCATACCCAAAAGGAAAAAGGGCACTGCCAGGTCCAAGAGGACTCCAATGTGGCTTACAGGAGCTGTTCGGGAAGTGATCAAGAGCAAGAGAAGCTCATTTAGAAGATGGAAGGCTTGTCCGAATGAGGACAGCAGGCAAAAACATAAATTCTGGCAGAACAAATGCAAGGCAACAATCAGGAAAGCAAAGCAAGACTTTGAGGAGCGTATAGCTAAAAATACTCAGAGAAATAACAAAGACTTCTTTAAGTACATTAGAAGTAAGAACCCAACTAGGAAGGCCATTGGACCATTAGATGACAATGGAAGGCAAGGGGTTATTAAAGAGGAAACAGAGATTGCAGAGAGACTCAATGAATTCTTTGCTTCAGTATTCACTGAAGAAGACAGAGGCCACATGCCCAAAACAGAGCCTATCTTCGTAGGGAGGGAAACCGAAGAATTAAGCCAGATAGAAATAACCAGGGAGGAGGTCCTTGCATGTCTTGTTAAACTAAACACTAACAAATCACCAGGACCAGATGGCATCCATCCACGAGTTCTCAGGGAACTTAAAGATGAAATTGCTGATCTCCTAGCCAAAATATATAATCTTTCCCTCAAATCAGGCTTTGTGCCTGATGACTGGAAGGTAGCGAATGTAACACCAATTTTCAAAAAAGGATCCAGGGGTGATCCAGGGAATTACCGACCTGTCAGTTTGACATGTGTCCCAGGTAAAGTGATGGACACCATCCTAAAAGATAGAAAATAGGCATATAGAAGAGAAGGCGCTGCTAAAGGAGAGCCAACATGGCTTTTGCAAGGGCAAATCATGCCTCACTAATCTGTTGGAATTTTTTGAGCGTGTCAACAAGCATGTGGATAAGGGGGATCCAGTTGACATTGTTTATCTGGACTTTCAGAAGGCTTTTGACAAGGTCCCACACCAAAGGCTCTTGAATAAACTTACCAGTCATGGAATAAAGGGACAGGTCTTGTCCTGGATCAGCAACTGGCTAAGGGACAGGAAACAGAGGGTAGCACTAAATGGACACTTCTCCAAGTGGAGGG
The DNA here is from genome assembly GCA_035047345.1 of Bradypodion ventrale. NCBI lineage: Eukaryota > Metazoa > Chordata > Lepidosauria > Squamata > Chamaeleonidae > Bradypodion > Bradypodion ventrale. The sequence goes on from JAWDJE010000005.1 coordinate 179,421,728, forward strand.
AAGTAAAGAGTGGGGTCCCCCAAGGTTCAGTACTGGGACCCCTGCTTTTCAACCTCTTCATAAATGATCTAGAGGTAGGAGTAAAAAGCAAGGTAGCCAAATTTGCTGACGACACTAAATTATACAGGGTAGTGAAAACTGTGAGAGATTGTGAGGAGCTCCAGAGGGATCTCTCGACACTGGGGGAGTGGGCAAAACAGTGGCAAATGAGTTTCAACATTAGTAAGTGCAGAGTGATGCATGTTGGGGCAAAGAACCCCAATTACATTTATAAACTGATGGGGTCTGAACTCTCTGCGACAAACCAGGAAAGGGACCTTGGTGTCCTGGTGGACAACTCAATGAAGGTGTCAACCCAGTGTGCCTCAGCAGTGAAAAAAGCAAACTCAATGCTAGGGATCATTAGGAAGGGTATAGAAAATAAGTCAGCAAGTGTCATTTTGCCTCTTTATAAATCTATGGTGAGGCCCCATCTGGAATACTGTGTACAGTTCTGGTCGCCATACCTCCAGAAGGATATTATGGAGCTGGAAAAAGTGCAGAGGAGGGCAACCAGAATGATTAGGGGACTGGAACACCTTCCTTACCATCTGAGGCTGCAACGGTTGGGCCTCTTCACTCTTGAACGACGACGTCTAAGAGGTGACCTGATTGAAGTTTATAAAATCATGCACGGTGTGGACAAAGTAGATAAGGAAAAACTGTTTTCCCTATCGCATAACACTAGAACTAGGGGACACTCCATGAAACTTTTGTGTACTAGTTCTCAAACAAATAAGAGAAAGTACTTTTTCACCCAGAGGATTACTGGTCTATGGAACTCCCTGCCAGAAGAAGTGGTGATAGCTGTCAGTCTTGACAGCTTTAAGAAAGGATTAGACAAGTTCATGGAGGACAAGAGTATCAATGGCTATAATTATGGATACTTAAGGACAACCTCCGGGTTGGAGAGATAGGCAGGATATCTCTCAATATCATTTCCAGGGAATCCTAAGCAGGTGAAGGCATCTGCTTGGGAATACCCTGAAGGAAATGGTGAGCCACTGTGTGAGACAGAATGCTGGACTGGATGGGCTGTGGCCTGTACCAGCAAGGCTGTTCTTATGTTCTTATGTTCTTATTAGATCCAATTTGTTAGAGCCTACTTTTAATTTTTTGTTGTTCTGTACTTGGTTTCATCTCTCACCTGCGTTGTGGTGCCCGCGCCTCTTGTCTCGAAATTGTAAACATGCTCACAGATAAAATAAGTTAAGAACTCTGTTTTAGAATTTTATTGCCTGACAAAGTGAGAGCCTTGTCAATGCGTGGGGGCTTGAGCGGTCTAACTAGGCAAGTGTTGCCGAACCTTTTACAGACTGAGTGCCCAAACTGCAACCCAAAATCTACTTATTTATCACAAAGTGCCCACACAGGGGAAGAAGGAAACACTCCCATTGGGCTGCTGTGCAGAGGGGTGGGGTGAACTCTGTTCTGGGAGAGGGAGGAAGCGCTCCTATTGGGCTGCTGGGCAGAGGGGCGAGGTGAACTCTGTGCTGGGGGAGGGTGGAAGTGCTCCCATTGGGCTGCTGGGCAGAAGGATGGGTGAACTCTGTGCTGGGGGAGGGAGGAAGCGCTCCCATTGGGCTGCTGGGCAGAGGGGCAAGCAAACTCTGTGCTGGGGTGACTGCACAGGTGCCCACAGAGAGGGCTCCGAGTGCCAGCTCTGGCACATATGCTATAGGTTCGCCACCACTGAACTTGGCAGTGTTGCCCATCACTTCTCAATGATGTTAGGCTGTCGGATCCCTTGGGCAAGGTAAAAGTGGAGGGCACACGTCATGGCCCACGCCCACTTAGCCAGCAGGTGACGTGATATCCAAATGGCTAAAAAACTACATGCAGATGGACTTGATTGTGCAGACTATTCACTGAATAACAACTCCAAGGTATCTAAGATTAGGGGTGGGTGGATCAGTATCCCACTATGAACTAAAATTATAGCTGATTTAGTTAGAATTTTGTCCTGATCAACTTGAAAAACTTATTTTAACCTCAGTCTCCTAGACCTGCAAAAATGTCCCATGTTCAGTCTTCAGAATCTCTATGGGTGAATCTCTGTGGGTGAACTCATACTTAGAAGAGTTCCTGTCTGAAAACGCAGATTTTTTTGCTAGTTAGAAGAGACAGTACTAATCTGAATGTGTCAGTCATCTGGTTTATAGTATGGCATTTGATGATATTCCTATGTTTATGTACTTTCCAATACAAGATCATTTTAATTTTTTTACTGGTAATGCACATGTTATCATACTCTGCTATGGCTCGAACAACCATCATTATGCCTTTTGGCTGAGGAACTGTCTACAGAGGAAGGAAACACCATATTGCAAATGTCATGCCATTAGATCAGTGCAGCTACAGTGGGAACCTGTTCCTAAGATCTACTGCTCATTCTCTTCATAGTAGTGCCCTCCATATACAGTGATACCTCATACAACATCCAAACTTGGTTCCACAAGTTTGGACTTTATACGGATTTGGACGTTGTATGAGGCATGCAAAATTCTAGCCGCGATGCCTCATACAACGTCCAAATCCTTGCCACGATGCTTCATACAACATTGTTTCCATAGAGATACATTGTACTGTAACAGCACAGACTTCAGGGCAAAGTCAAGGAAACAGACAGGAAACTGACAGAAATTTAAGAAATCATTGTCTAAAGGCTAAAAACATTACAAAAACATGTCAAACAACCCTGATTGTCCAAGAACCTGAAGAATGCTGCAAAAATCCCAGGAATGCTTCTAAAAATTCTGATGAAAAAATTCAAAATAATCCAAAATCGTGCTCAAAACCACTCCTAAACACTCTTCGCCTCATGCAAAACCCACAAGAGTAATGCACTCATGTGTCCTGCCTTTTATACTGCCCAGGCACAATGCAACTTGGGAAAACCCCAATGCCTCATACAACGTCGCATGACTTTGTATGAGGCAACTTTTTTCAAGGAATAGCCGATGTTGTATGAATCCGATGTATGAAGCGGACTTTGTATGAGGTATTACTGTACATTGAACAAAAGCTCACAGTTTCTCAAGAGGAAATGTAAGGGAAGAGTGTCTGATGATCACAAATTAGGGAGAACAAAGAGGTCTATCAGATTCAAAACAGTCCTTAGAGAAGTACCTGGAATAATTTTAGGAATGTATTTAACACCCATCATTTTTAAAATAGGAGATCAATATTGCCCCATCAGACCTCCATAGGAGACAATACAATATCTTCTGGAGTTTTTAATGAAATAAACAGGAGTTGCATTTCTTATGTCTGTTTTTGCAATGGGGAGATAACTTGTCATCTGCTAAATTGGATTGCAGAAAGCTGATAAAATAAGAAAATAATTTTAAAAGAACTAATGCTTTTTAGTAACATTGTTTTCTGTTTGTATCTTTCCTGAATTGTTGACTTACTGTCATAAGTATTTTTCATGTGTCCATGTGATGATACAATAACTATAAATTCTCACTTGCTAGAATGCAGAAATAATTTTAAATGAAAGGCAACCAAGGAAAAATGTGCAATATGGAAAGAGAATTTTTGTACGAATTCAGCGCTGGAAACCAGCATTTTGTGCTTAGAGTTCCATTGATGTTTCCAGTGCAAGAAACAGCTAGCCATTTGCATGGACGTCTAATGCTTCTTCACAATTTGCCATGTTTCATTGAAAAAGGTAAGGATTTGCTGAAGTACCGGTAATTTAAGTAATATAAGCTTATTTTGAGGTATGTGACAGTTCAAATAGAAAGCTATCATTAAATTGCCATCAGAAAATAAGCTTTGCCCTGTTTTTTAAAACTTTCTCTATAGCCACAGGGGTTCTACATACCTGTTTCAGAAAAATTAAATAAGATCCCATTTGTCATTTGTTACCCTGCTTCTTTAAAGCTCTGTGTACCTAATTTTTTTCAGCAAGAGCTGACTTATTTTCTGTGGATAGACCATCAAGAATTCTTCTTTTTCATTATGTTTCTAAGTCATGGCTAGTAATAGCAAAATTGATAGTGTATATGTGTTCATTTGATCTAAAATAATGATAATATAAGTAATGTCCCTTAAAGCTGGATTGATTGTCATATGATTTTTTTCTAAGCGGTTGTTGATGTTACTTCAGAAATTGCACATTAGGGCATTCACATCATATAGGACAAAGTGGCAATTTTATATTGTTTTAATTATAATTTCTTTAGTTTGGACAAAGATCAATTTATTTGGATGTGAGACCAAGAATTTCTCCACTGATACTGTGGGCTGTTAAGAGCTAGATCTAAGTTTGGGTCCTATTAAAAAAATTAGACTGTCCCATTTATATACTATATTTGTTCCTTTATCATATTCTTCTACCCTACACAAATGACTTTAAACGTGGTTAATGAGGATGGTAGTCAATTCTTACATGCTTTTTTAAAACAAATATTAATATTTGTGGCAGCAAATTTAAAATTAAATACATTAAATATACAAATGTACATTAAATATAAAAAGCTAATGTGATACATGTTTCAGCTTATGCATTTCTCCCTCAATACTTCAGATTTAAAAGAATCTCTTAATAGATTTGTTGAAGAGGAGTCCCTAAAAGATTATGATAGAGAAGCAGAAGTAGCTCTGGAAGTTGTAAAATTTGGTAAAGTTGATTTGCACCAGCTGGCAAATGCTTGGGCCAAAGCCTATACTGAGGTAAGAGGTGTCAGCAGACATTTTAGAAGTCTAAACTGGAAATCAGACTAACTTCTTCCTGACTTCTCCACATGGCATGCCAACCTTTCTTCTTCTTTTTCTTCTGCCGTATCCAAATATGAATATTGGTGATCCTCATAGTGATCAGCCATGAAGTCTGTCCTGAGAATATAATGCAGCGGCCTTTCATTTTTCCACATCGCAGCATGACCCCCATACCACTGATCTAGTTCTGCGAGTCATTCTTGGGTATTGAGCCCTTTTGGCACACAAAGTCCTCCTCGGCCCCAGGCCAGTATTGATGAAGCTGCTGCCTTCATCAAGATAGATTCAAGTGGGATTTAATCCACTTGGAGACCATCACCTTTTCCTGTGGACTTTGGCATCCAAGCCATTAGTCCTCAAGGTTGTTAAGTTAGCTAATCACTGCCTGACACTCAGCATTGAGTCGCTGGCAGTAGGGTCTACTCTTTACCATAGCAGGATAACCTGGCCAGGCTCAGATGCCAACCTTTAGGCAAACATTTTGTTTTATAGCTAAAAATGTATTGATGTTTTATGAATTGCCCCTCAAACAGAAAGGGAGTTTTTAATACATTCAGAATTGTAACGTTTGGACTGAATTCAAATGGACACAAAAACATGAAGTTCCCAAACAATTATTTTTGAAACAGAATTTAATTTTCTTCCTCATTTTTTTGATCAAACCCCATGTTTGCTTTCATTTGTTGTTTAAAATGTGAGCTGATCAACATAACTTTTTCTCTGTAGCTGTAGACAGATCACTGTCCACCAGCCTGAGTTGCCTGACAGGGCTTTTGTGATTACCTTGCTCCCCCCCAAGAGTGCAATATGCATGGCATTGCACTTATGTTAATGGAACCTCTGATGCTGATTCAGTGAGCTGGTATGGGGAAACAGCATATTCATCTCCTTAGAGAACAAAGCAGTTTGTAATACTGTAGTTCTTCTGTGGCAGAAGCAAAACCATGCTTCTAATTTTCAGCATTGCAGAAGCATTTCTTTTTTGCAGACCAAAAAAAAAAAAAACAAATAAAAAGAGAGAGAAAATCCTTTGTTATTAAAAGCATTCAGTTAATGGAGCTTTGTTAACACAGTTTTTGTACAAGTCTCGTTTATTCAGTGGGTCGACTCTGAATGTAATAGCCAATTCCACCCAGAATTTAGAGTTGCATTATATTATACAGTATTGTATTGCCATACTCTTCTGTGTGACTAAGGGCCTTCTGTGATAAACTATCTACCACAATTGGGTGAAGAGAGTATGGCACATCAAAGGAGTGCTAAAGACTAAATTAACGTTACAGGGTATTAGGTGGGGATGAACCTTCTGTGAGGGAAAGAAATGCACCAGGAAGACTATTTAGGGAACTAATTGACTATAGTCAATATGGTGTTTTGGTCAGAGTGTGTTGGACTAGGACTTGAGAGGTCTTTAGAAATCCTATTTTGCTGTGAAATCCATTGGGTGACCTTGGGCTAGTCACATAGTCTCAACTGACCTTTCTCACAAAAATGATATGAAAATAGGGAGGACCAAAGCCATGTATCCACCTCATCTGTGAAGGGTTGTGGTATAGATGGAACAAATGTGTAGAAGAATGTTCTGATATCACAAACTACTTCTGCAGTGTCCCATACTGGGTTATCTTCATGAAAGCTGTTAGGATTAATCCTATATCTGCTTTTCTATTTGGAGCATATAAAATGATGTTATGTATGTTATCTTAGTTAAATAATCCATAAAGAAGCAATTTTCAATGACCCATATTGATGATGCATAAAATATTATTAAATTCTTCAATGAGACCTGTGTTCATTTCCAGTCAAACAAGAGTCAGCTTGTGTTTAATGTTATTTGGTTGGCACTGATGCTCTAGCCTTCTTAGGCACCCTGGCATGTTTACTGCAGGTCTTTTCAGGCATGATTTACAGTGTGCTTGCCTTGTGGTTTTAGCTAGTATGTTTCAGCATCTATTGAAATTACCAAGGGAACCAAAAGTGCCTCATTTCTGTGCGGCCTTTTTTGTGCATCTTTTAAGTCTGCATCTTTCCCTTCTTTAAGACCTTCTTTAAGACCAGGGGAAACACATCTCTATACAGTAAAATCCCATTTTACGGAAAAAGTCAGTTCCGTAGCTTTTTCCTTAACTCGGTTTTTTGTGTAAAACGAGGCATTCCCCTAAGAATGCATGGGGAGGGAACCATTCTCTACCCCCACCCCCAATTATTAGAAATTAAAAAAACACTCTAACTCCTCTCCAGACCACTTTACTGCCCAGAATGGCTGCGGGTAGAATTTTATTGCCCACCAGGAGCAATGTGCTCTGGGAAATAGCGTTCTGTAAAACGTTGTGTTGTTGTTGTTGTTGTTTTTGTTTTGTAAAATGGGACACATTTTCAGCAAGAAACCCTTCTGTAAAATGGGGTTTGTGTAAAATGAGGCTTCTGTAAAACAGAGTTTTACTGTAGTTGCAGGAAGGGCTTTAGCTAGCAGAGTTGACTGCTTCTGCTTCACTCACTGGTAACCATTCCATAGGCAAGAATACAGTAAAACCCCGACTTACATATTGAATTGAATTGAATTGAAGTTTTATTTCTATACCGCCTTTCTTACCCAACGGGCAACTCAAGGCGGTTCACAGCGATAATATATGTGATACAAAATACAAAATCTAATAAGCAGCAGCAGCAAAAGCAACACAATAGTTACAAGAAAATCTATACAATCAATATGACAATAAAGGTAACAAAAGTCCCAGAAATACAATGTTCAAGAAATACAATGTTCAATAAAATACATATAGACTGCCTTGAGTTACATATAGATATGCCTTGAGTTACATGAAATTCGACTTACATAATGATTTTGTGCTAAAACCTTGTCCTGATTTACATGATTTCCTATGGGTTTGCTTCGAGTTACATAAAGATTATTTTTCCTATGGGTTTGCTTCGAGTTATGTAAAAATTTATTTCCCTATGGGTTTGTTTCAATTTACATAAAAAAATCATTTTTCTTTTGGGTTTGCCTCAAGTTACGTAAAAATAATTTTTCCTATTGGTTTGCTTCGAGTTACATAAAAAACCAATTTAGGCAAAAGCCTATGGGACGGACTTTTTTTCATAAGTAGGGGTTTTACTGTACTCTTAATGTTGATGAACTAGAACACGGGTTCCCAACCTTTTCACGCCAAAGGCCAGACCATGCCCCCAAACCTGGTGGTTCTTCCCTCCGCAAACAATGCGGTAAAGCACATCTGCAGCTGTCGTAAATGTATTTATGACAGGTGGGGGGTGCGTTTACGGTGGGCACATTTACACAGGCACTTTGTACATCTATCATAAATGGGTCCGCTTCTGGTAGCATCGATGGTAGCAGTGGACCACATGAAATGATGCAGCGGGCCGGGGCCAGCTCACGAGCCTTAGATTGGCAACCCTTGAACTAGAAGATAGTTTACTGGATTCTGTTAAACTGCTAGTATAACAATAAACAAAATAAGTTTTCAGCTGAAATAAGGCTATATCTTAATATATGTTTATTATTTTTCAGGCTGTATTGGAACATGCAAGACCAGAGGATCCTAGCCGGGATGAGGATTTTGCAGATGTCTATCATGACCTGATCCATTCTCCTGCTTCTGAAACGCTGTTAAATCTGGAACACAATTATTTTGTCAGCATCTCAGAATTAATAAGTGAAAGAGATGTAGAACTGAAAAAATTACGGGAAAGGTATTGTGAAAATACATGTATTTTTAAAGCTGACGTTTTCCATTACTCTGAAACTTATTTGTAAAATAATCTGGTACAAGACTGCCATGAACCAAAAAGCAGGATATGCTTATGTAATAGCTTTGTGTTAGCCAAGGTATATGGTTGCAGTAAGAGCTATTAAAAAGAGGATGATACTTCCAAGTAAACATACCAAGGATTATGTTGTAAACTTCCTTCCGCTCATGATACTTATTCTAGGTTCATAGCTGCTGGTTATGTAATATGGTGTTTGCTGTTGGAAGTTGTATTAAAAGGGATGACAGTGATATCAGAAATATGCTTATTACTGACTAAATGACAGATGATTAATTCTAGGCAGGGTGCTGAAATGGATAAGGTGATGCAAGAACTGGGAAAATCATTAACAGATCAAGATGTAAACATGTTGGCAGCTCAACACTTTGAATCTCAACAGGTAAATGCGATGAAGTTAATTTTATTGGTAAAGATTGCACAGATAATTAGTAGTTAAAAGTGAAACAGCTGAATTGGTGTCTCATTTTAGGCATTGGAAAACAGATGGAATAATGAACTGAAACAAACCACAGGTATCCAGAAACAAGAGTATCAAGAATGGGTGATAAAACTTCATGAGGACCTCAAAAACCCAAACAGCACTATTGGGTACCCAATTTTTAAAATTCCTTCTTGCTTGCTTGCTTCTGCAACTGTGTCACCATTGAAGCAGGGTGTCCACACTTTTAAAGAGATGTGAAGTGAAGGAAACACAGATAGGATACTGTTATAGCCTGTTATGATTCAGGACTCTTTTTTTTAATAGCACTAGCATCAGGGATAGGATATGTGTCCTTTCTGTGTCTATGTCTGATTTCTAGACTCTGTTAAGAGAGTTGCTGAAATGTAACTTGAAAAATTAAGCCCAGCTGGATGGAAGAATGCACCATGCCAAGTTTATCATGGTGGAGCTCTGATTTTACTTTGAGAGATGAGTAAGGATACCCTGGGATTCTCCTAGGAAGCCCTCATTATAGCTGACAGATTGTAGGTGAAGTCCAGAATGCACAAGTCTCTATCAGTGAACCTTGACTGAAATAATGCCAGAAATTAGTATCAGCAGGTTATCCAGTATATTGAGAGACAATACCTGCCTTCATTTCCAGAATTGATTGGAAATATCTACCTTCTTGGAATATAAATAAAAAAGGAAGTGAAGTTTTCCTCTAATTATACTTGAAGAGATTAAATTGTGATCCATGCTGCAAAACATCTGGGAGACATTGGGAAACACTGTTCTGCTTGGAATTGGATTGAAGAACTATTTTCAGATAGGAAATTTGTGAAGGAGGGAGATAGTAGCTCTCAGCTGGTGCTTTCAACTCCTAGCTGTGAGTGCAATCATCTGCTACTCCAACTTCCTCTTAGGAACTGCTTAAAAATACCAGCTGAGTCTCAACCTCAGGATTTAGCAGCTAGCACATACGAAAGTTAGCTGAGCTTGCAGCTAGCATTTCGTGATAACTGGGAGAGCATGCAACACAGATTGTGAAAATGATTGGTTGTCATTCAGTTAGTGAAGTCTGTTGGAAATGATCAGCAATTGTGTCGTGACAAATCTGAAATGTATTCTGTCTTCTGCATCAGATTACTCTACAGACTACTTGAATCCTATTTTGTACTACCTGGGTAGAGCTGCCCTAGGGAAAACATATTTAAATTTTGGGTAGGAAGTTTGAAGAGCTGGCAGGCTTCCCTCCCCATGTCTTCATTGAGTAATGCTACAGCCAGCTCTTTTTGCTATTGTGCTGGCTTTTTACAGTACTCCATGAGAGAGTAATCCAGAAGTATAAAAGTATAGTTTGTTGAGCTTTACAATAGATTAGCGAAAAGCTAATGGGAAGTGTAAATATTTTTATTCTATTCAATCTAGAAGAAAACATGTGTTTTTAAAAAGACTACAATGCATGTATTGTAAGAAGTCTGTACAATGGAACCTCATATAATGAATGCATCGTACAATGAAAAAAATCGTACAACGAAGAGAATTTGAATATAAAACATTGCATCGTATAACGAAAATCTCTATGGGAAAAATTGTACAACGATAATTTTCTTTGTACGATTTTTCCCATAGAGATTTTGTTGTACAATTTTTCCCATAGGGATTTTTTTTGTTTGATTTTCCCATAGGGATTTTCGTTGTACAATGCATGCATCATACAACAAAAAAAATCGTATAGCTAAGTTCCTTGTGGAACCAATTATTTTTGTTATACAAGGTTCTACTGTACTGTATATATTTTATGCAATACATTTCAAAATAGGAAAGTGTCTTAAAGTATATTCTCACAAATCCAGAAATGAAGAAAATCATGATGGCATTCAGAAAGGAAAAAGTTTTAAAATGATAAAGAAGGGAATTTGGCAGAGAAGATTGGAAAACAGTAGTTAACCTGTCAGGGTATGGAGACAAGAAACTGTTCCATCTGGGGTTCAATTAATTTTCCTACAGTATTGGAACATGCTTTCCGTTTGTACAGGTGTGATATTTCAGAGTGAGCATGGACTACTTATAACCTTAGAAGCTAGTGTTTGACATCTACTTGCATATCACAGGGAGAGACTTTCAGATGAGAAATGGAAGAAACATCAATACTATTTCATAATCAATTCACAATTAAAAGGATTGTCCCTTTTGTGGGCGATGTGTGGTGTATCCGAAACAGAGTATGGTAGCACACACTCAAAGCAATACAGTGGAACCCCGCTTACAGACAGCTTGCTTAAGGGAAAACTATACAGAAGGAAATCCCGAGAAAATGGTGCCCTGCTTACCAGAAAAATATCATTATAAGGAAAGTTTTTTGGGGGGGTGTTGCAATGCTTTCCATGGTGGTGGGAGGGTGTTTGGAGCATTTCCGCTTCATTTTTGAAAATTTTCATCGCTTTTTGGCACCTCCAGAAGCTCTCTCCGCAACCTGAAGTGTGGGAAATCCTCACTACCCCACCCCCTTTTCCTGCAATTACCAGGACTGGCCACTAGATGGCGGTGTCAGAAATGTGTCAAATATGTATTGCAAACCCCCCAAAAATAAGTTCCAGAACTCACTAAAAGGCCAAATTAACGTCTTGCCCACAAAAGGGATTTTTTCCCCCTCCAAAACTCTTTCTAAAGTGCACTTTGGAATTTCTCGCTGTGTTTTTGCTACTTTAGAAAGAGTTTTGAAGGGGGGGAAATCCCCTTTTTTACTTTTTTCTAAGGTCTGGAACTTTTTTTTGGGTGGTTTTCAATGCATGTGTTATAAGGAAAAACCTGTGCAATGGATTAATTCCATAAAGCAGGGGTTCACTGTACTTCAAAAGAGAAAAGACTCAGAAGCTCTGCCCTGCATTGTAACTTGCTTTCTAGCAGACAGACCCTTATATATATTACTCCAGACTGGTACAAATGTCTTTATATGTATGCTGTAAGCATTGAGGGGAAGTATATACTGTACATGGAATTGCTGTTGCTATGTGCTTGATACACTTTTATAAGAGTCTACTCTCAGGATTACTGAGACTCGTAGGTTATGGGAGAAGCTCCCTCACTTCTAATCTCCCCCTCATGGCAGAAAGGGACCCAGTACAGTATATAACATAAGTGGAAGGAATGATAAATCAAAAAATTGCAGTAAGGCTTCTGCCACAAAGTTGCTGAAGTGGACAAACTGGCAACCAAAATTTAGGGAATTTTTCATTGGGTTCTAAAACTTCTGTAAGAAATGCTGTTACAGATTTTTTAATGGTATTCTATGGTATTTTGTTGTTTCCGCCCCATAACTTTGTACAGTTTCTTCCTACATGAGTTATTCCAAACTGTTTCTCATGTCTTTTTCAAGAAGCGGTGAACAAACTGTACACAATATTCCAAGTGTAATTACATCATAGATTCAGAGGAGGTTTTTTTTAGCTCCCCAGAAACATTTGGACTGCAGTTCCAATAACAACCATCACTGGCAGTGTGAATTTGGGCAAATGGGAAATATAGGCAGAAACATCTGGTATACTATAAAGTCATTGTAATCTGAAAAGTTGGCACATCCATTCTCTCTGTATTTTCTCTTGGTGTCTGCATTTTTTCTTCTACTGTGCTCTCTTTTCTGTTGTCTCTGTTTCCTCAATCCTTTGTTTTCTCTCCCTTTTTGTTTTCTCTTTCTGCTCTTGTGTGTAGTCATGTACAATTTCTTCCTTTATATGAGTTTTCCTTCTGTATTTATTTGTTCTGTGTTTTTATGTATTAGTATTTTCTATGGGGAATTGCATGGGTGGGAGAGAGAGAGAGATACGCACGGTAATATATACGTTCAGGAAGAGGATGGTGCATCCATCATTTTGTAATCTGCCGTTCAACCTAAGTCAGTTGCATTGTAACACCACCCACATCCATGTTAGCCATTTTGTGGTTGAACCAATCATGATTTGTTAATTCTAATGTGCTCAAAGTTTCTCCAAAATAGGGTACACATCAACTGGACTGCTCATTTGCATGGAAAAATAATTGTCCTTATTGGTTTAAAAAAATAAGTGTGGACACAAGAAACTTCCTGCTTTAAATGTGTTTTTTCTTGTTGGTTTTAGTGATGAAATAAAGGTTCAGCCTAATCAGTGGAGGGAGTCTGTGGAAGGAAATGGAGGACTATTTGAAGACCAGAGACAATTGGAAGAAAGTTTCACTATCCACTTAGGTAAGAACAGAGGTGGTCCTTACAGCGTTTTCTCACAATTTGAATGTGTTTGTATGCAAGTAAAATTTTCCAAAATGTTGTCATTTGTAGTATTTGTTTGTGAAGCCATAGAAAATGTAAATCTTGATCATTCTAGTTCTTCTCTGTCTAGGCCAGACATGAAACTGGCAAAATGAAGGCACCTTTTGGTGAGTTCATTCTACAGATCCTTTTGTCTGACCCGGTATGAGAAAGATTAGCCAGCAATGCAAGGTTGCTGTTATCAGAGTACACCCAATTGTATTTCAAAAATATCACAATGTTCAAAGTGGCTCTTTCTGTGTAACCCATCATTCTAGTGTTTTCAAGGAAGCAGGTTCAGTGATTTTTAGCTCAAGACATATAGTTAATGGAAATAACCTGGGATATAGTCAATTCTATTTTTTATAGCAAAGATAGTAATTAAAGGAGATGTGGAAGTATTACTATGTACTTCTCTAAATCACCCCAATTGGTGATTTTCCTAGTACGTATATATCTTATTCTTCAACTTGTATTATGGGTGTAGATTTGGGTGAGGAAATTAGTACTTATATGTGGAAGAATATTTGAGATAAAATAATTTTGAAGTATACATCTGTAAAAATAAAGGAAAATTTTAATAAACTGAATTGGAGATGGTATTTAACACTGGTGAACAGTGTGGACTCTAAATATTCTATATTATGTTGGAGTTGTGGCCAAGATACAGATATTTATTTTCATATGTGGTGGAAATGTAAAAAGATTTTAAAATTCTGTGAGTTGGTTTTTAACAGAACTCAGTACTGTTCAGTTTAACAACTTCTACTCCCACTTTTTCTTTTACCCAATTTAGGAGCACAACAGAAAACCATGCATAACCTCAGATTACTGAGGGCAGATATGCTCGATTTCTGTAAGCATAAACGGAATCATCGGGGTGGAGTTAAACTTCACAGGCTTCAAACTGCCCTGTCACTTTATTCAACTTCCCTTTGTGGCCTTGTCTTATTGGTGGATAACCGTATCAGTTCATACAGTGGGATCAAAAGAGGTAAGTTACTCTTATTAAAATGGGCTTCTTTTTGAATTAGGACTGAAAGCAGTGTTTCCCAACCTTTTGTTTTTGGACTTCAATTCCCAGAAGCCTAAGTCGATTCCCCAAAGCACTGATCTGCCAATGTAGTGATTTAGGCTTCTGGGAATAGAAGTCCCTCTGTGGAGCATGGGGCCACGTTAGGAACCACTGGTCTATAGAAATAGTAGTTTGCTTGTACAAAGTACCACATTTTCTGACCTTCTGTCTCAACTTTGTTGGTATATTTTTCATCAGGGTGATTAAAAAATTGAAATGTAAGCAAGAAGGCCAGATCAGAAACTTTCCCTATGATACTTAGTGTTAAACTGGAGAAAAGGCCTTTATAGAGAGAAACATATACAGTAAAACCCCAACTTACATATGCTTCGAGTTACATAAAATTTGACTTACATAATGATTTTATGCTAAAACCATGTCCCGATTTACACGATTTCCTATGGGTTTGCTTCGAGTTACATAAAGATTCTTTTTCCTATCAGTTTGCTTCGAGTTATGTAAAAATTCATTTCCCTATGGGTTTGCTTCGGTTTACATAAAAAATTCATTTTTCCTATGGGTTTGCTTCGAGTTATGTGGAAAAAAGATTTCCTATGGGTTTGCTTCGAGTTACATAAAAAACCGATTTAAGCAAAAGCCTATGGAACAGACATTTTTCATAAGTAGGGGTTTTACTGTACATTCAGGAACAGAACAATCCTGAGATAAGCTTAACATTGCTGGTGGGTTCTTTCTGCGTTTCAGACTTTGCAACCGTTTGTCAGGAGTGCACAGATTTCCACTTTCCTGGGATTCAGGAACAGCTCGACGTTGTTCAGCAAGTTGTGCTTTATGCTCGAGCACAACACAGCAATAAATCCAAAAGGCTAAATGGTTAGTACTAGTTATTCTGAAATAAAATGTACATGTGTGCATGTTTGCAGTTTCTTCTCTGTAAAATAATAGTAAAGTGTACTTTTTTGAACAAAAATGCATTTTTTAAAAGTGCTACATAATTGTAGTCTCCATTTATGTCTGTGTGTCATTTCCTAGACCAAGGGTGCCCAAACTATGGCCCGGGGGCTGTATCTGGCCCCCAACACAATTTCATCTGGCTCGCAAAGCCCTTCTCGCTCCTGGAAGTGCATTTTACTTCCGCTTCCAGGAGCAACAAGGGCTTTGCGGGCTGGATGAATTGGTGTCGGGAGCTGGATACAGTCCCTGGGCCATAGTGGCCAGCTCCCTGAACCACGTGACTGGCCCATGGCCCAAAATGATTGGGCACCCCTGTCCTTGACACTAAAAAAACACATACAGTAGAACCCCATATATCAATTTTAATCCATTCCATGGAGCTGATCGCTATGCGGTTTTCATCGTTGTATGATCTTCCCTATGGGAAAATACGTATAACGATTTTCCCTATGGGAAAAAACCATACAACGATGTTTGACGCTAAGCAGTTTTCCCCCATTGGAAAATCGTTGTACGGATTTTCCCATAGGAACGATCGCTATGCGGAACAGCTTTTCCCCCTCCAAACCTCATCGCTATGTGATTTCATCGATGTATGGGGCAATCGCTATACAGGGTTCTACTGTACAGTACTTTGAATTCATTTAATAGATGGCTCTAGCTGCGCTTCTAATGGAAATATTTTGCAACAATTGTGTCATTGTGCTACAGTAAACATGAAGCAGAGTTCAGTGAAACTTCAAAGCTTGCAGATACAGTATTCATAAGATGGTCAAATAAGTAGTGTGCTTTCTGTTTTATTTGGCAGTGCAGTAACACACGCACCAATGGCACAGTCTGATGTACGAGATGGAGGTTATTGTTGTGGCGTTTAAACTTATTTTCCTGTTGAGACACCAACATATAGTTCTTTGGCAGATTTTATCTCTTATTCCATCTTCCCTTATTTTTGGTGAAGTAAGGTCACCATTGCTCAAACGCCAGTCGTATCCAACTCTAGGGTGCGGTACTTATCTCCGTTTACAGTCAAAGAGCCAACACTATCGGTGTCTGCAGATGTTTACGTGATCATGTGGCAGGCATGACTAGATGCCTGATTGCACAGAGCACTGTTTACCTTCCCACCGAAGTGGTACCTATTTATCTACTTGCAATTTCTTCAGGGCCATAGCCAGGATTCTAGATGTGGGTGGGCAAATATTTTTTCAGGATGGGCAACAAAGCCTCTTTTCAATGCATTCCTATGGTAAACCACACTTTGCCAGGGTGGGCAAAGTGCTAACTCAGGGCGGGCCAAGCCCGCCCTGGCCACCCCCTTACTACGGCCCTGTATTTCTTGCTTTCAAGCTGCTAAATTAGCAGGAGCTAGAACGGACTGGAGCTCACTCCATTGTGCAGCACTCAGGTCTCGAACTGCCGACCTTCCAGTTGTCAAGTTCTGTGTCTTAACCACTAAGCCACCACAGTCCCACACTAATTTTTGATATTAATGCAAAATGGCCAGTGTAGAAATGAAATTGCTACTTAATTGGAAGTGGGAGATGGAAAAACAAGACTGATAGTAGACTATGGTTCTGATCATGATTTGTTAATCTCGAAAATTAGAGTAAAGTTGAAAAAGAATATGGGAACATTCATCTCGAATTATAATTTAAATAACATTTCTGCCCACGTTAAGAACAGATTGCGCTATTAAACTCAATTGATCAGAAATCAGAACTGGGGATTGACACAAGATATTCTTAAGGAAGAATGCAAGACCCCTATTCCTATAATTAAAAGAAAAGCCTAGATGAATGTTGGAAGAAACACTTAACATTGTTGATGGCAAGCAAGAAGCAAAATGAAAGGCAACCAGTTTAGGGATTTCAGAGAAAATCCATGGGAGCAAGCCCACCCCCCACCCCACCAGCAGAGTAAAGCGCATACTATCTCCTGAACTACATCCAGACCAGGGTGGATGTCAAAGAATGTCTCTCCCAGCTCTGTCATGCTAGATTCACAATCTGCTGGACTCACAGCAGACACTATTTACACTGAGAGGGTGTACTCCACTAGTATTTTCTTCGTAGAACACTTCTTTCAGTGCACTTCCTGTGCAATTTGTGGTAGAGGCATTTGTGTGGAAGAGAATGATGAAATCATGAATTGTGTATATTTTATGTGCAACAGGGTATGGATTATGAGAAGCAGTATATATGTGCATATGAGAATATATGAGGGTTGCCATTCTTGCTTTTGGATTAGACATAGGCTTCAGCCTGTAGGCCAGGGGTCCCCAACCTTTTTGAGCCACGGTCCAGTCACGTGGTTCCTCCCACCAGAAGTGAAGGTAAAATGCACCCACGCATGCGCAAAACGCTGTAAATGCACCTGCGGCTGTCGTAAACATGTTTACAACAGCAGTGGGTCATTTACGACAGACAGCTGTAGATGTGAGCTGGGGCTCCGTCTGAGATGTCAGCTGTGCTCCATCACCTGGGAATTTTGTTAATGTTGAAGATATTGATGTTTGATACTATGTATTACGAGATGTTTATTGATTATTATTGGATTGTTTATTGATTGTATTGGGTTGTATTATTGTAGTGTTTTATTTTATATTGTACTTGTATATGAACCTGTATATGTTATTTTGATTTTGTGGGGGTGGTAAACGTTGAACCCGAGCGGCCTCGCGAGCCACCCCCCCTTCTTCCCACCCGGGCCCGGCCCTTCGATCTGCCCGGCGGGTCCCCCCCGCCCAGACACCCCCCACCCCACCACCCCCTGGGCTTCCTCCGGATACAGACATGCTGCCCAACACGGGGAAGCTGGCAGGATGCACTCTCTTTATCACGGGTGCAAGCCGTGGCATTGGAAAAGCCATTGCCTTAAAGGCAGCAAAGGATGGGGCAAACATTGTCATAGCTGCTAAGACAGGAGTGCCTCATCGTACCCTTCCAGGAACAATCTACACAGCTGCAGAAGAAAGGTCTTCGCCGCGTCTCTCCTGGGCTCATTCCACCGGCCCAGGATGGGAGATGAGCGACAGCTGAGGCCGCCGGCAGTCCGTTCCCTCTTGGCCCCACCCACCAGGAGGGCTTCAAAAGAGCGCAGGAGCAGCTGCAGCTGTGTAAGGGCCAGGTGTTCCCTGGCTTTGCTGTGGTTACGGACATTCAGCCTTTGGCTATGTTGCGGACTTTGGCAGCTGAAGACACTCTTAGGCTTGTTAAGGTCGTAGAGCTTGGGCTCCGACCCCCCCCCCCTTGGATCTTTTTGCTTATTCTGATTTAACTTGTACTGTATGATTCCTGACTTTGTTTTTTCTTTGTTTTACTGTAATAGATATGTTGTATCATTGATATTTTGTATCTTATTTGTATATTGCTTTGTATTATTTGTATCGTATTTTGTATTGTTTAGCATTATTATTGTAAACCGCTTCAAGTTCCCTTTTCGGGGAGTAAAGCGGTATAGAAATCTAAACAATAAATAAATAAATAAATAGGGCTACTGTGTTATATTGTATTTATATTAATAATGATGTTAATATTTCTGATTTTGATGTGATATGTGATTTGTTTATATGAATTGTGTTTGTTGCATTTTTCCTTTTTCTTTTTTCTTATTGATATGCTGTATGGTTTTTATTATATTTTGCTTTTGTTATATTATATCTTTAATTATGTTGGAAGCCGCCCTGAGTCGGCCTACAAGCTGAGAGGGGTGGGGCACAAATTGAAATTGAAATCGAAATTTTTGGGCATGTGCGGGCACATTTTATTTCCGCTTCCGGGAGCAGCAAGGGCGTCGTGGGCTGGATGATTTGGTGCCGCGGGCCGTAGTTTGGGCACGCCTGCTGTAGTCCTTTCAGGGCTCCTGCCTTCAAGTCCCAAGGCTTCCAGTTTAAGACATCATATTCGGAGCAGAACCATGGTCGTATCTTGTCTATGTCAGCACAGTGACTGAAGGCAGACAGGCTGTTTACCTTGGCTTCAGTTGAACCCCGAGTCTCCTATTTTGCTGACATTAAGACTGAATCTTGTTCTGTGTATATCTGCTCCAAGCCAACAAGAGGGGCTATGTTCTTCATCCAGTGCAGTAGACAGTTCCCATGAGGTCCATTCTAGACTCTTGTTTGCCTGGAGGGGAGAGACTGCAAAAAGATCCCTACTATCACTGTTTCATCTAAAACAGCAAGCTTTGTATTGCCCAGCCAAGAGTCTGAATTCAAGAATAGAGTGGACATGACATCTGGTTTAGTTTGTTTGGACTATGTGCTTCTTCCTTTCACCCCATGTTTTATACCATTTTTTTGCCTAATGATCAGGTCGGCTAGAACTCAAAAAGCTTGTCTTGTTTATAGTTTTTAGCGATCAACTAAGGATAGTACCTAAGCCAAACATTTACTGTAACTGCAATTCTTCTTGATCATTTGTTCAATTATATAGGCCTGCTGCCTTCTTGTGGGTTGATTTAATTTAATTTTAATTTAATTTAATTTTTAAATTTTTATGCTGCCCACTCAGGCGAACCCGACTCAGGGTGGTTTACAGCAGATTAAAAAATATAAAAACAAATTAAAAACCCCAAGTCACCCACCCACCTACCCCCCTCCTACCCCCAGCCTATTCATAAAAGGATAAAAGGGATACAGCAACACAGGGGGAGGGACACATGATACAGGGGTACCTCAGTTTCAAATTTAATATGTTCTCCAGGAAGTTTTGTATTGCGAAAAATTCGTAAACAGGTTTCCCATAGGAATGCATTTCACAGTTTCCTATAGGCATGCATTGAAACCCAAAATTCGTAAACCGAAATGCAGTTTCCCTTAGGAATGCATTGAAAACCAATTAATTCATTCTGGGGGAAAAACGTAAATAAGGCATTATTTTCAATGGATTTTCATTTGTAAATTGAAAATTACATTAATCAAGGTGTTCGTAAACTGAGGTACCATTGTATTTCTGTGAAATTCTTGAGTTGAGAGGAATTGATGGGGACACAGAATGGGGACTCTTGTGTTTCCCATAAGCATATGAGTCCAAGGGGGCAATGGTATAAACTCTGGGACGTAGGAGAAGCAAATTTTCAAAGCGATTGAGTCATATATGATGGCAGTTCTTGAATGCAAACTGCTGGAAAGAAAATATAGATTTTTGCAGATTCAGCTTGAAACAGAGTTGTTGGTGTATCAATTTACAGTCTTATCTCTGCAGATAGGTCTTTTTGTTGTTTATTTCTTATGTCAGAAAAATAGGAGCCCAAATTTAGTGGTCAGCTTAGAACAGGAGTTCTCAACCTTTTTGAGCTGAGGGCAAAGTCACACTCCCTCAGACAGCTTCGGGGGCCAGATGGCCATTTTGCCCTTCCTCCACCACATGGCACTTCCTGGTTTGGTGGAGGCAGTGGGGGCCACATGAACTGGTTCCGTGGGCTGCATCCAGCCCACGGGCCACAGGTTGTGAATCCGTGGCTTAGAATAAAAGAGGGGACTGTGGTGGCTTAGTGGTTATGATGCTGAACTTGACGACGAGAAGGTGATCAGGTCAGCAGTTTGAGACCTGAGTGCTGCAAGATGGAGTGATCTCCTGTCTCTGTTCCAGCTCCTGCCAGCCTAGCAGTTCAAAAGCAACAAATTGCAAGTAGATAAATAAGTACCACTTTAGTGGGAAGATAACAGTGTTCCGCGCGCTCCGGTGTCTAGTCATGCCTGCCACATGACCACAAAAATGTCTGCAGATGCATATAGTGTTGGCTCTTTGACTATAAACAGAGATGAACACAGAACCCTAGAGTCGGATACAACTGGCTTTTGAGCAAGGGTGACCTTTACATTTACATAGAATAAAAAAAATCTATTAAAGATAGATTACTCTCCCTACTTCAGGGATTCCTAACCTGTGGCCAATGGGCCAAATACGGCCCATGGCACCATTTCATGTGCCACCGCCTCCACCACACCAGGAAGTGCCATGTGCTGGAGGAAGGGCAAAATGGTCATCTGGTCCCCAAAGCTGTCTGAGGGAACATGACCCGGCCCCTGGCTTTAAAAGGTTGAGAACCCCTGCCCTACTTGGTAGTTGGGGGAGATGGAGCGCCGTCTCATGGAAGGGCTTCTTCCAACGGCAGTAGAGTTTGTCACAAGTCAACTATTATGGTGTTTCTAATAGCAAATAACAATTGTACTTAATTTATTTTTCAACCTCTGTATTTGCCATGTTTGTAACCTTTTAGTGATCCAAGAAAGATTCACTAAATTCTGCTCAGTTAGGTTGCAGTAAGACTTCAGTGGGTTAGCTGGTTCTGGCATCCTGCAGCCGGAACTACATATCTCCCTTTGTCTTTATGAGATTATTCTCATTTGTTAGGGAACCTTCCTTTATGTTGGAATGCTGTTTGTAATATTAATCAGATACATCTTATTGTTTTCCCTTTTTTATGGCATTGTTCATTTGGTACTGTCATGTTGGTACATTGTCCCCCAGAGTTTTGAGTGTTGAAAATCAGCAGTGTCCAAAAATGTCCACAGAATTTTTTAAAAAAATCTTGTTAGGATTTTTGCCTAGTATTTATCAGTATGGGAGTTATATGTGGCAAGACAGCAGTTTAAGAAATTTATAATGCATTATGTGATAACAGTGGAACCTCATACAACAATCGCCCCATATAATAACGAAATCGCACTACAATTAAGTTTTGGGGGAAATGGCGTCCCGCAAAACAATTTTTCCGATGGAAAAAATCGTACATTTTCTCAATGGGAAAAACCACTTAGCAAAAAAATAATAATTTGTTGCACGATACATCCCATAGGGAAAATCGCTATACGATGCATGCATCATATAGCAATTGTTTTGTACAACAATGAGCCCCATGGAACGGATTAAAATCGTTGTATGAGGTACCACTGTATTTTGTTGAATGTCAGTATATGTTATGGAGAGGTATATACTAAACTTTTTTCCCCCTATAGAAATGGGAAACAAGAATAGTGGGAGCGAAGACAAACATAAGAATATTGATCAAAACCCAGCAAGTATCTTGCCAGGTATATTCTGTATGTTTTGTTCAGTTGGATGTTTGCCTTATGAGAATTCAAATTGTAATCTTACGGTGTAGTGTCACTTGCTGATTTTTGAGAAAAGATTCTACTTTTATTCTTGTTACAGTACAGAATACAAGAGTTGAAATTCAGGAAATACCTGGTAGTTTTATAATGAAAGACACTAGATTTTGCTACGTGGAATGGAATTCCATAAATCTGTAACACTGTTAGGCATTTCGTGTCCAGGTAGGACACAGCTGGGCAGTCAACAGAAGTTGAGAAAAGGCATCATTGGCAATAGCAGATATTTACTCCTCCATAGAGAGGACTGGGTCTAAGAGTTACACTCAAGCTGCAAACCCAATCCTTCAGGGGGAGTCTTAACACCATCTAACCAGTCCAATGGTATTCCCAACAATAGCATCCCTGTTTTATCTCAGTTTCAGTTTATTGGCCGTTGTTCAGTTTGTTACTAGACTTCTTAGATCCAGCTCTCTGTCATTCTGTAATTCTTCAAGCCGTTGTCATCTGTGCTGACGAAGTAGATGTTGTTAAACAACATTTGACGGGATACAAGTTGGCCACTCCTGTTCAAGGGCATTGTTTGCTATTCTCTGTGTAACAATGGCTAGAATCCTATTTGTCTAGGCATGACATAACATTACACCTGTATAAATGTGCCATGCTTTTTGCCCCAGCTACAAGAAATTCCCCATTCAATTGCACAGTTGGTCACAGTTTCTGTCATGACTTATTCCACAATGTGACTGCAAGAAGCGCTTTGTGAATGACACTTCTGCCTTGGCATAATTGGGGTTACTACATGCGTAACTCAGTGCTACACACCTCTAGCTATACAATAGATTCCGGCCGTTTCTCCTAATTTCAGCCATTTGCAATTTAGTTTCGTCCTGTAAACAAGAGAAGGCCCAGAAAAGAAAACACGCCAAGATCAATGTTCTGCGTTAAAGTTTTTCAAATAGAAATTAATCCAGAGAAACTGGTGTCGGATTTAACTGTAACCGTCCCATTACAATTTCATGAGAGCAGGCTGATCAAGAAACAAAATGAAGTGCCTGTATTGTTTGGGAAATTTCACATAGCTGATATTCATAATAAAGTATCCTAGAAGTAATTTATTGGGGTGGGGGGTGGGGGGGGTATTGGATGAGGATTTAGCCACAGTTTCATCTTCTAATATGTTTAGTTGTAAATTCACAACTTTGAACTGCGAGTTCAACTGTCTCTTATAATATGATTCCTACAGGAGAATTTTACATCACTCGCCATTCAAACCTCTCTGAAATTCATGTTACTTTTCACCTCTGTGTGGATGATAATGTGAGGTCAGGTAATATTACTGCCCGGGATCCTGCAATCATGGGCCTCCGAAATATCCTCAAAGTATGTTGTACGCATGACATTACTACTGTCAGTATTCCTCTTCTGCTGGTACATGATATGTCAGAGGTAAGCAGTCAGTCATCAGTGATTGTATTTTCTGAGAGACTTTCTCTCTCTCTCTTTTTTAATAATTCCAATTTCAAACATGCTTAAAGCCGTCTGCCTTTCTGAGTGGACATACAGTACTAAAATACAGAATCACCATTTTGCTCCTGAGCAGATTAAATTTGTGTGTTCATATTTGATGCTGTTCTTTGTTCAGAGGACTATTTTGAATTCTTCAGGTACCCAAAATGAGTAGCACATATATTTTCTACCAAAATAGTAATCATCCAGGTGTTGCTTCCTGTTTCTTCCAGAAAGTCCTTTTATGGTATCAACTGTTGACCTCATTCAGTAACAAATGTGCTGCAAGTTTGCCTTTTGAACAACAGGACCTTCCTTTTTAGAGGCTGGTTGTTATCTTCACAAAAGCAAAAAAGCAAAACCACCATAGCACTCCCACTTTGCGTGTGAGCAAGACCGTGTGTGGGCAGATAAATTATAATGGAGATCCAACATTTCTTCCGCTACGTCTGAGGAAGGGAAAAACTGTACTGTATCGGTTTTCTGTTACCCAATACCGTTCTCTCTGATTCATATATTTCATAACCCCAAGGGCAAAGCAAACATGCATTTAAGATTTGCATCATGAGAAAATTGATTTTAAATGTTTCCAGCTTAGATGATGTCCTGTGGTTTTAGCTTTTGCCTGTGTTTTATACAGATTCTTTGAACGTATAATAAGGAGGATTGTAGCTAACTGTTATGGGACAAAAGTGGCTATTGTCAAACAGTTCCTGAAATTTAACATTAAATTAGTGTATATTTGCTTTATTAAATGTACACCTTGCCTTTCTGTACTGGATATACAACTTGGCTAGGACAATAACATTGCAAATACAAAGTACAGTAAAACCCCGACTTACATACCCCTTGAGTTACATAAAATTCAATTTACGTAATGATTTTGTGCTAAAACCATGTCCTGATTTATGTAACTGTCCCGATTACGTAATGCAATTTCCTATGGGTTTGCTTCAAGTTACGTAAAAAAACATTTTTCCTATGGGTTTGCTTCAAGTTATGTAAAAAATCATTTTTCTTATGGGTTTGCTTCAAGTTACGTAAAAATTCATTTTTCCTATGAGTTTGTTTCAAGTTATGTAAAAATTCATTTTTCCTATAGGTTTGCTTTGAGTTACGTAAAAATCATTTTTCCTATGGGTTTGCTTCAAGTTACGTAAAATCATTTTTCCTATGGGTTTGCTTCGAGTTATGTAAAAAACCGATTTACATAAAAGCCTATGGAACGGACTTCGTACGTAAGTCAGGGTTTTACTGTAAAACAATTGCAAGAGCCATTGACTTACTTTAGCCTGGTAAGTCACAGTTACAGTAACGTCATATGAATCAATGGAACTTGTGGAAGAGTGACTCACTAAATCTCCTTTATTCAATGTGCAGTGTGTACATTATTCATGTGCAGTATGCAACAGGAATTTAGCCACTATTAAACCAATAGATTGATCAGAACAAGTGAAAATAATATAATATTAAAGCAGAAACTGGTTAAAAAAAACCACCGTCGTAACAGTGGACAATCATTTCATCAGACAGAAGTCTTGTTTGAACAAAAAGGTCTTTGTTTGCTTCAGGAAACTGGCTTTGGAGTTCCACAGAATATACACAGACACTGAGAAGCCTTTTTCCTATATTTCTATCAAATGTGGAAAAATTGCAGACAGTTCTTTTTTTTATCATGTTTGACAGTAGAGTGGCTGGATAGTTTCAGATTTTCACACAGGAAACTGACACATTATATAGTCCTGTTTTTGTGAGGTTTACGTTTAGGAACCCAAACAGCCTTGATTGCCCTAATGAAATGTGCTTTGAGAGATGGAAAAATGCCACCCAATGGATTTTCCCATATCTCTCTGCAACCATGACATTTTATTGGAACAGTTCTATAGGATGGGAGTGGGAGAACATAGGTTCTAATAGTGAGTGCAATATGTGGAAGATTTATTACTTGCAGAAAATACCTCACAGAGCTTGAATGACAGTGGATCTAAAAGAGTGGTGCCTGTTAATACAAAGTGTTGATAATGATTTCTAAAGACCTAAATCAGGGGTTCTCAACCTTTTCAAGTTGGGGTCACACTCCCTCAAACAGTTGGTGGGCCGGATTGGAGCTCCAGCTGCCAGAATCGGCTGCGGACTCATTTACGGGTGTTATAAACATGTTTACAACAGCCGTAAATGAGTCTGCAGGACTTGAAAACCTGTTTACGACAGCCATAAATGAGTCTGTGGCTGTCGTAAACACATTTATGATGGCTGTAAATGAGTCTGCAGCCGATTTCGGCAGCTGGAGCAAGGGTGAGGCCCAGATTATTTGGTGCCATGGGCCGGATCTGGCCCACGGGTCGTAGGTTGAGAACCCTGGCCTAAATAATTTGAAATCTATTTGTTTCCATGAGTCACCAAGGCCTGCAAAATGAAACAGTTTATAATTTAATAGTCTCATTCCTATGTTAAGAAACTACTTTATTTCCTTACTTTCTCTATTACCTGTGTTCCTACCTTGCCATGAAGATACCTTGAAATATACAGGTCATGTAGATGTACTCCATTGTCTAAGGGAATAGACTTTGATCTGTGAAATCTCACACTGAAATAAAATCATTCATCTTTAAAGTGCTTCAATATTCTAGGTTGGTTTTTACCCCCCCCCCCCCCCTCTTACTTTTATCAACATGCCCAATGCCCATGTATTGTTGTTTGTTGTTCAGTCGCACAGTCGGTTCCGACCCTTTGCGACCCTATGGACCATTGTTCTCCAGGCACCTCTGTCCTCCACCATCTCCCTCAGCACTCCCAGCTCTGTGCCCGTTGCGTCCACAATACCATCTAGCCATCTCATCTTTGGCCTCCCCCTTCTTCTTTTGCCCTCCACCTTTCCCAACATCAGGGCCTTCTCAAGTGAATCCTCCCTTCTCATTTGATGTCCAAAATACTTTAGCTTCGTCTTTACTATTAGCCCTTCCAATGAGCAGTCAGTGTTGATTTCTTCTAAGATTGACCTATTTGTTCTCCTCGCCCATGTATACTTCCCCAATCATTAAGATCTGGTAGGGGACCTGTCCAGTGGTGGGATTTAAAAATGTTTACTACCTACTCTGTGGGCCAGGTATGGTGGGCATGGCCAGGGGAAAAGCCCTGTGTTGCACCCGAATTAGAACTACTTTATTTCAAAACTTGGATGGGTCGGGCCAGCCGGAATTTCTGCTACCAGTTCTGGAAAACTGGTGCGAACCTGCTGATGCCCACCACTGGACCTGTCGTATGTTGCTTCGTTCAGAGCAGTGTGCCATGTGGGAACACAGTCACTGACGCCAGAGAGTGCTTTCCTTTGGACGCCTGTCTTAATTTAAAGTCAAGTTAAAACCTGGCTGCTCACGCAGACATTTGGCTCCTAAGAAGATCACGGTGTGGTTTCCAGACTTTCAGTATGCTGTCTGTTTCTATTTTGCTTTCTTTAAATTATTACATTGTTTTAAGTTTTTCTATAATGTCTTAAATCATTTGAAACAAATTGAATTATTTGTAGATTCTTTAACATGATTTTATTAAATATATCCCTCCCTGAAATCTGTCTAAATAGGGCAGAAGTATGTATGAGAGAGATGAAAACAGACTTCATCTTTCAGAAAAGAAAGATATTCTGAAAAGGAGGAAAAGTAGGGATCTCTTAAAGACACCTGGGAATTGTCCATCTCAAGCAAATAAAGCTTAGGGGGAAGAGGAGAGAAAGCCAACATACCTATTGTGGATATATTCAGGCATATTTGGAAGTTGGTTATAAGGTGGAAAATTGGGGAAACAGAAGGAGAAATGGGTTAAAGTGAACATATAATCCAGTTAGGAGGAAAAGTATAGGCCAGTGATGGTGAACCTTTTTGAGACCGAGTGTCCAAGGAAGCAGCGATGGTGCACAAGCAGGCATTGTGTGCGCATGCACCCACCCATGTGACGATGCCGGTGCACCTCTAGCAATATCATATGGGTGCCACCTCCTAGGAGGGATGTGTGGAATGTCTAGTTGCCTCACCTTGCCCCTGCCTACCGGGTGGGATTTCAGCCTCCCCTCTCACCTCCCCATTCGCGGAGGGAGAGAGGTGGGTGGGGAAGAGGGCACAGGGTGGGGCTTGCCATGGCACGCATGCCCACAGGGCTTTGTGTACCACAAGTTCATCGTCACTGGTATAGACAATAGTGCAAGATTAAACTTTTCCTTGTCTACTGACTTCCTTTGCTAGTGTGGAAAGCTTTGTTCTTGTGTTTTATTTGTGAGAGATGAAGCAAGGAAAAATGGGGAAGGTGCCTCTGTTGAGCATAAAATAAGGATTGAAAAAATACTAGATCAATGTGATTTGGGTTGCTGATTGTATCCCTCTTTTCTGAATTAATAATAGAAATAACATTGAAATGAATGGCTTAATGTAGTCCATGGGTTCTCAACCTTTTGAAGCCAAGGGCCAGGTCACGCTCCCTCAGACAGCTTCGGGGGCGGGCGACCATTTTGCCCTGCATGCCACATATGGCACTTCCAGGTGTGGCGGAGGACGTGGGGGGCTACATGAAATGGTGTCATGGGCCACATCCAGCCCCCGAGCTGTAGGTTGAGAATCCCAGATGTAATCTATTAGGATTTGTGCAGTTGGGGTTGCATAAATCATTTAGAATGTGTAGAAATGAAAATGACTGTTCTCCTTCCTGGTATGAGTTAGGAAGAGAGTAGAAGCCTGCCTTGGTTCTGATTTTTAGTGGCTTAGGTGGCAATCTTTTTGAATCACTATCTCATTGAATTTATTTTTGGTCTATAGGAATACAGCATACAGAGAGAACAAATTGTAGTATAGTTTGACAGTGACACAATAGAGAGAAAGTGCTGATTAAGAAATATTGTTATTTAAGGAGGGAAACCAGGAAATGGAAACAACAATGAGTAGACATAGCAGCTCTGTACTCTTTACTTTCCTATAATGTAAGATTATCATAAGTTATTAAAATACAATAAACAAACAAATAATAACTGAAAGGAAAGCCAGTTATTCATTGTAATAGTTTATTAATATGAGTAAGTGTCTTCATATCTTTTTAACATTGTGTTCTGTGATATTTAATCAATTCCTTTTTCCTTTTAAGGAAATGACTATATCTTGGTGTCTAAAGAGAGCAGAGCTTGTATTTAAGTGTGTTAAAGGTAAGTGACTGTATTAATTTTTCTTCTATTAATTATTAAAGTGACAGTTTTGTTTCACTTGCTGCAAGTTATGTAAAAAATAATTTTTCCTATGGGTTTGCTTCGAGTTACATAAAAAACCGATTTAAGCAAAAGCCTACGGAACAGACTTTGTAAGTAGGGGTATTAGTGTGTGTGTGTGTGTGTGTGTGTAAGTCATTGCCCCCGGAAGCAGAAGTAAAATGCACACATACGGTTCATCTGGCACACGCTGCCCTCGTCGCTCCTGGCAGTGGATGTAAAACGCACCTGTACGGGCACGTTTTACATCCACTGCCAGGAGCGACGAGGGCAGTACGGGCCAGATGAATCGCAGTAAACCCATTCATGTGGATTCACAGGGGGCTTGGGCTTCTGGGAATTGAAGTCCAAGAACATCTGGAGTGCCAAGGTTCGCCATCACGGTCTTAGACTAGATCTGTTTAGTAGAAGGACAGTTTGATGTCCTTGGCAGGTAAATATATTTTTATTCAGACAAGTTGGGCTTTTAAGATGACTTGCTTGCTAAGCAGGTTTACTTGGCAGGTAAACTCAACTGCTTTTTTACTGATGTATTTCGTTACTTCTGTGCTTTATATTTTATGTTACACATACATCTTCATTTGTTACAGTGTTCTTTGCTGTCTCGTTAAAAGCAACATGATGGGTGGGAATGCAGAAAACTATATCTAAGGTTGCATGCAGTGTAGGATGAAAAGGAGTGGGAATTCTATTTCTTTCAATGATATTCTTCTAGTTAACCTATTCCAGCGATGGCGAACCTTAGCACTCCAGGTGTTCTTGAACTTCACTTCCCAGAAGCCCTGATCTGCAGGAGTGCTAACTTGGGTTTCTGGTAAATTGCAGTCCAAGAACACCCGGAGTGCCAAGGTTCACCATCACTGCTATTCCAATTGGATGATAGTCTAAATTGTGCCAAACTTCCATTATGTTTCTGTTTCGAGTCAGTTTATTTCATGCCTTATTATGAAGCTGTAATTAAGAATTAGTAAGTTCTTAATTGGCTTTCCTCAGTAACCCTACAAATGAGGCAATTTTAAAAATAGTAGCTAGGTACTATGCATATAATTCTAATTAGAGGCATGACATATTGTGGCTTTGATTTTTGATTAAATTTTCAATTAAAACTTTACTTTTTAGGATTCATGATGGAGATGGCTTCCTGGGATGGCGGGATTTCTCGGACCGTGCAATTCCTGGTACCTCAGGTGGGTTTTATCTTTCTCGTCTTAAATCAATTCTTCACACGTGCTAGAATAGAAGTTGCTCAGTGATTGTTCTGTTTCAATTCCTTATGAATATAAATCTTGACAATCTCAATTTAAAACTGGTATGAAAGTGCTTTCCAATCCCATGTTTTATTTGTATTATTTTCTGGGTTTTTACTTACTGAACAGAATTTTTTGTAATGAATAAAATGACTGTCCTGAATTCAGTCTCCATTCATTGGCTGTTTTTTTTTTTAAAGCAGGGACAAATATTTTGCACTGTGATTTCCAACAGAGCCATCTAGTGAAATCATGAGATATAGGGACTGTATATCTCTTTTATTAAGACAGCAACAGAACAAAATTGAGATTCATAAGTTGCTAAATTCAGCCTGAATTTAACAGGTTATATTTATAATGGTATAAAAGAATATTTAAAAACAAGACACACACACACACTCATGAGGTGGTAACATATGCTCAGCACATGTGCCTGTTTGTATGAGGGACTTAGAAACATTTTCCTTCTCTTCCTTATTTCATGGCAAAGAAATAGAATGTTTAAACATGTGGTTATGGTGTAAATTTGAAAGAGAAAATAATTGAGAGGTATTATTTCAAAGAGCTATAGAGAACAAGAAATTAGTGATTTTTTTAAATGTTTGTATCATATTCTTTGTGTTTCTTTTCATTTTCACAGAGTATTTCTGAAGAAATGTTTTACCAGCTAAGTAACATGCTACCACAGATTTTCCGCGTCTCATCTACACTTACCCTTACATCCAAACATTGAGTTCCTTCAGATACTCTGGGGAAGAACTGTAAGGAGCAACATGGGATTCTTTTTGTTCCATGAAGCACCTCTTCATTAAGGATAACTTGAATGTGATTATTGTGGACATTCTTGAGAAGAAAGTGGGATCTAAAGACACCTGCAAGGTTCAAAATACCTCCATCCTTACATCAGAAAGAATGTGTTGCCTTTTCTCTTCTTCCCATTTCTGGCTTGAGCTCTTCCGCCATACTGAACGATTTTCTGAGAGCACCCTGGGGTTCAGGAGCAGCTTTTGGGAGACCTTAGGAATTGTGGTAGGGAAAATTGTTGCATGCACATCACACTGTAATCCTAATCTAACCATTTATTAGAAATGAGATTGTCAAACAAAAGGAGTGGAAAATATTTTCATTTGTTTAAAATTTAGATTTGTTGCCATAACTTTTGTCTCATGAGGTATTGATATGATACTAATTCTTCTAACCTTGTTACTATATGTTGAGTAAGATCTTTGGTAAAGATTTGACATTTTGTATATTTCAACGCTTTGTGTAAAAATGGCTACAACTAAACTGTTTATCTCACTCCAGCACAGAGTTTTCTGTCATAAATGTATGTTGGCTGGAACAAACCATTATGAAATACACATGGCTTCTGTTGGGAACAGAAGCATATAGTTGCTCCACAGGGCTTTGTAATGTTTCATAATTTCTTTCTGTCATGATAAATGATGGTGTGTTTCCCTGCATCCAGTTGATGGAGTAGTGAGAGCTCAAGGCTACTTAGCAAAAGCAACCTCAGGCCATATCATCTGGAGGTGACAGTGGATAGGGCCTTGGTTGGCAATGGGTACAATACAGCCCGTATTTCCCTCAGCCTTGTTCATATATGCCGTGGTGCCCGAACTTTTCGGGTCGTGGGCCGGTCACATGGTTCAGGGAGCTGGTCACTATGGCCTGAGTGGCAGATCCAGCCCCCGATGCCAATTTATCCGGCCCACGAAGCCTTCGTTGCTCCTGGAAGCAGAAGTAAAACGCGCCCATATGGGTGCGTTTTACTTCTGCTTCCAGGAGTGACATGAGCTTTGTGGGCCAGATGAAATGGCATCAGGGGCTGAATCTGGCCCCCTGGCCATAGTTTGGGCACCCCGTTATATGCAAACATAGACATATAATTTTTGCCACTTCTGTTTGTGCTATTATAATAAGTGGTATGAAAGAAAACAAGAAGTTGCAAGGAATCAGAAGGTATGATCATGTGTTAGGGATATGGCAAGGTGGTCTGCAGGAGCATAAACAACAAGGTACCTCTAGTGGTACAGGGCGAACCATACAAGAAGTATAGAAATGATAGAATAATTTCAGCAGAAAGAAGAATTAGAAATATCTTGTTTCAGAGGTAGGTAACAGAAATTACTGTCCTTTTAGAATGGTCATTGCCATTTGGAAACTCTGTGAACACAAACCATGGTGGTTTTTGTCATTGGATACCCAGTGGGGTATCACCTCAGTTCATGGCTTCATTTTGGCAATTTAAAGTTTGACCTAGACATGGAAGAATACGAATCGCCTGTTGTGATCTTTATTCTCACTCAGCCCAGGCTAATGAAGGTGAAGGTGAAGGGACTACTAGAGGCAAGGATGGAAACACAAAACAGATAGACCAGTATTTGGAGCCTGGAGCCCTGAGCAATTGGAGTACCTAATGTGGGTACTCCTTCCAGTGTTACTGCAGTTGCAGCTATTTTATTTTGTGCAGTTTTTACCCATGCCTTATATGAGTATCTATTCAGCATACGAGCAGCCTCTGTGTTTTTCTTTTCACATTGCACAAGTACCAATAAGATATTTGCATTTTCCACCAGTTTCTCTTGCCATTTGAACAGTCAGTGGCATAATCTGCATGTCTTTGATGCTACTTTCATACAAGACATTTAGCTGAAATCCTGTTCCTTAATGTAGTAAGTTGGAACTAAACAAGGCCCAATGAATTGTTGCAATTTAGAGTTGACTCTCCAAATCCTCACGGATTCAGTGGGCCTTGCTATACTAAGCAGCAGGATTTTGCTAATAACTTCTGCATGGCTACAGATGTCGACATTTTGCAGCATTACTGGTTTTGTTGCTACCAGTATGATGTTGCTTACAAAAAAAGTAGCATTTCTTGATTTTTGCCATTCATCAGAAATCTATAATTTATTTCAGTCTTACCCAGAGCATCTAAGCCAAGGGTTTGCAATCTATGACCCGTGGGCTAGATCCAGCCTATGTCACTAAATAATCCGGCCCATGACCTTGCTCCAGCCGCGGCTGTCGTAAACATGTATACTTCAGGCCTAAATGAATCCTTGGCCATTGTAAAGGCGATTACTACAGCTGTAAATCATCATCATATTTAATTTGTATGCCACCCACTCAACAACGTGACTCAGGGCGGGTAACAAAAACAACAGAGGATATACACGTTATAACACAATAAAATACAATAGCATAAAATATTACAATAAAGAAAAAGAAAATCATGCAATTAGAAATCCAATAATAGCAACAGTAACAGTCCCAACAGTCTTGACATGAATCACACCATGGCACCACAAACCCAAAACGCTGATAGGTCACGGAGGTCAGTGGTGGCTCCTTGTCCTACCCAGTCATAGGTGGGGCTTGGGGTCAGCTGCGGCAGCATCTCCAGCCGCCTGCGAAGCCACAGCAGCTTTTGTCCTCCCCAGCCATGGGAGGGGCCCGGGGTCAGCTGCGGTGGTGTCTTCACCCGCCCGCAAAAACACGGTGGCCTTGAGTCAATGGCCATTGGAAATGTGTTTATGACAACTGCAGATGCATTTCACAGCACCAGTCTGGCCCACTCTGTTGTCTGAGGGGATGTGGTCCGGCTCAGGGGTGAAAAATGTTGAGAACCCCTGATCTAAGCCAATGGTAAATACATTTGATTATCATTTTCTCCCATGATGCATGCCTTGCTTGATAGTAGTATTCAGGGGACTCACAAAATGCATGTTATATTATTTTTCAGAAACCCTTGAGGAATTTTGACACTTGCCTTGTGAAAGAGTAACATCAAAGCTGAGTTTAATTTCACCAAATCAATGGCTTTTCTTAAAGTTGATTAGCAACAGTGCAAAGAAATGTGATCTTTCCATTTTTTGACTATTTGTATGGCTGCAAATATGTGGCCCACTGTAGAAAATTACTTGCAAAAACCTGAAAGGCCTAGTGCAGAACATCAATTTGGAAATGATAGAGTGCAGATTGGGGAGATCCACTATCATTGCTGAGGAAAGTAATATAAGAGCACGAGGATAATCGTGCTATTCCATGTCCATTTGTTCTACTGGTTTCACCGGCAAACATGTTCACCAAATATTTGAGCATTTGAACATATATTTCTAGAGGTTATTTTGCATACAGTGAAGAGAATTTAGCTCTTTCAATCAAAGTCCCTCTTTTTTCTTGCTTTGCCCTGTGACTTTTATCTGGACACTGTTCCAAAAGTCTCTGTGTGGGTAAGATTTGTGAAAGGGATTATACTAGGGAGGGAGAGATCGAAAAAATATATTCCCTGTTCTAAGTACAGTGGTACCTCATAAAACGATTTTAATCCATTCCATGGGGCTCGTTGTTGTACAAAACAATTGCTATACGATACATGCATCGTATAGCAATTTTCCCTATGGGATGCATCGTACAATGATTTTTTTTTTTTGCTGAGTGGTTTTTCCCACTGAAAAATTGTTGTATGATTTTTTTCCATAGGAAAAAGTGTTATGCGGGACGCCATTTCCCCCTAAAACCTAATTGTTATGTGATTTTGTTGCTAGATGGGGCAATTGTTGTATGAAGTTTAACTGTACACAGGATCAAAACATCTGACCTAGAATCACTTGGCTAGTCCCAACTAGATAAATCCATTGAATTAATAGGCTTTACATAAATTTTGATTTGTTATTCAGTGGATCTAATCTAGGTGAACTACTAATCTAGGTGAACTACTATTGGATTTAGCCCTTTTCTTTGCTTTTCCTTATTTTCTTCAATTTTCTTTGACTACAGAAGTTTTTTAATAAGTGGGGAGTTACTATCATTTTAATGATTTCTTGCTATTATTTGTTCTAGAGCAGTGGTTCCCAACGCCCACACCAATTCTGGGACGTCAATTCCCAAAAGCCTAAGTCAGTACATTGGCTAATCAGTGATTTGGGGGATTGTCTTCGGCTTCTGGAAATTGAAGTCCAAAAAACAAAGGTTGGGAAACACTGATCTAGAGAATGTCCTGTAAAACTCCTGCATGAATGTAATTGGGGCAGCCTGAATTCTATTATTAATAGAATAATAATTATTATCTTTCTTCCTAGTATTTGCAGCGAATAAGGTTAAAGGGTGGGATGGAAGGGGACAGCTGAAGTTTGCCTCTGAGTATGCTAGTTTCCTTCAAAGCAACCATTTTACAGCTGCTGTGAGAATGCAGCTAAAGGTCAGTATGGGAGACTAGGCAGAAGGGAGTTGCATGCACATTCCAGCTGTGAACATATGGTTGCTGCTTGTCTGCTTTAAGAGGGAATTTTCAGTGCTCCCTCACATGCTTGCCTTGACCTTCCTTCGTGCCACCCATCTGCTGTGCTTCAGACAGAAGCTCCTCCCTAATCCCATGTGCACTAAGCATTCTGTACAGGAGATGTTTGGAATACCTGCCTCTCACCATTAGTACAGTAGCTACGAATCTGTTCCATTTATTTTAGAGGTCTTTAGTCAAGCCATACTTTATTTCTACACGCAATGACCTTCATGGATCAATGGTTTGTTATCAAATTATAAACTTGAGAACATTTACGTTCTTTAAATATTAGAGTTCCCTCGACACCCGATGGGGTAAAAAAAGGAAGCAAAGAACCAGAAATATTAGAGTTGAGCAAAAAAATGTGATAAACCATTATTAACAATTTTCTGCACATGTTGCAAACATAGTGCTTTTCTTTTTAGGGTCATTTTGTCAACTGACACCATAGAGCCCTGGTGGCAAACCTTGGCACTCGGGGTGTTCTTGGACTTCAATTACCAGAAGCCTAAGTCAGCACTCCTGTTGATCAGGGTTTCTGGGAATTGAAGTACCAGAACACCTGGAGTGCCAAGGTTAGCCATCACTGACATAGAGGCATATTTGGTTCACAGCCTTCACTTTTATTATTAAGAAAAAATTGATTATACATAATGATTATTGAATTGTAGTGAGGGTATTGGAATACAGGTACATTTCAGTTCAAAAAATGTTATCCCCATCCCACTGCCATTCAGTGAAAAGTACATACTCCGTGCACGTTTATGTGGATTGTAGTGCTGAAGCTATTGCTTGCTATAGGAAATTTATGCATACCTCCTGTATACCCATATGCCTGCTTCATGACATCTTTGTCTAAAAATCTTTAGGCACAGGGACATCTGAATAGATAGAGTACGGGAGAAAAGAGAGCCGTTGGATGAAAAAATTATTTATTGTCATTTGCTTGAAAGTTGGATGATACATACAGGTGAAACTTGGAAAATTAGAATATCATGCACATGTTCATTCAGTCCAGTAATGCAAATTAAAAGATGAAACAAATATATGAGATAGACTCATTACAGGCAAAGCGAGATAATTCAAGCCTTACTTTGTTATAATATTGATGCTTATGGTTTACAGCTTATGAAAACCCCAACCCCCCAATCTCATGTACCCCATAATCATCACATAATCTCATGTACACTGTATGCAATGATCAACACAATTAAAACGAATTAAGGCATGACATATTTCGCTTTGCATGTAGTGAGTCTATCTCATACAGTATATTTGTTTCACCTTTTAAGTGAAATGAATGAACATTTGCACGATATTCTAATTTTCCGAGTTTCACCTGTAAATGTTTCATTAGTGAATGGCTTAGTTATTACTATGTATGCGTTTAAGATATTTCTACCTTTTCCTTTTAAAAACTAAACAATTGTTTAAAATAGTGCACTATTTTTTTTAAAAAAATGCAGTTTGAAACAAAACAAAAATAGACATGTTTGGTACCTTAAAGTCTAACTGCTATATTTTAATATGAGCTTTCATGGAACAAGCCCATTTTCTCAGATGTAAGAGTGAGACTGTATGATTGTTACATTACATACTGATGATTGACATTAATTACAGCCTGATAGCCTATTCCATTAATAATGAACTATTGTCAATTATCTGTATACCCAGCTAGTCATTCGGTCATGATAGTCACACAGTCTCACTCTTATGTCTGAAGAAGGAAACTAGATCTATAAAAGCACACATTAAAATACATCAGTTAGTGTGAAGAGATAGACCCCAGGGATAGAGAGGAGGGTCCTTGATGTCTCTTGGCAATACCGCTTCCAGGTAGCCAAGGTTGCACCAGGTTGCCTCCAGACTCCAGCCAGGAGAAAATCACTCTATCTCTTCCGCACTTCTCCACTCTAAATCTGAGCATGCCTTCCAAAATGGTAAGTCAAACTGTATGTCTTAACACAACTGTCCTTCCTTTTCGTAGATGACCCGAACAATTGCTGCTCTCTGTGTGCAGCCAGATGACTGAGAACCAGGTACTGGAATTTAACACTGCAGAACATCCCAGTGAGCATCTTTGCACCAAAATTGGCTTGTCAAGGAAATTTTTAATTTTTTTATAAAAAAAGCAAAACAGGACAGAAAACCAGGACTTGACTCGGTGATGCATACAAACTCTAAAGAAAAGGTCCTTCACCCACACATGATGGACTGAAGAATGGGAAGTCAAACTGCTCAATTATAAGCCAAGCAAATGCTGTTACAAACCTTTCAGGCCACATAAAAATCTGTCCACCTTGAAAGGAGCAAAAGAGTGGGACCTGGAGCTACTTTGCAGCTATTTAGCCAGACTACCACATCGACCCTCTGCCTAGTCTATGATGTCTACTCTTCCCTGAGCTCCAGCATGCAACCCTTCCGGGAAGCTCCCAATGGCCTGGGTCAGTCAACCAACCTGACCTGGTCAACAATCCATGCAGGAATGCCAAACTCAACTAACCTCCATGCTTTTCCAGGGGATGGTTATGCCACTCATCCCATCTGATGTTGCCTCAGCCAATAGGGAATTGGGATGCTAAGGTCACAAGGCTAATTTCTCCCCAGATACAGCCCATCCAGAGGTTAGCTCATTCTAACCCAGGTGCCAGCTATTAATCTGTTCCTAGCTGTAATTGAAACCAAGGCTGATTCCTAACATGAAAGGGAGATGCGGTTTCCTCTCCCAGCCAGCTACAAATTTAGCACTTCAAGGCTATTTGTTCACAGTCTTTTTCTCCTTTATTATTTGGTTTAACTCCTTTGGGTCAAGTTCATAGTCTTTAAGATGCCATAACATTTTGTCCCTTGGGTTGTTTCTGTTTGTTTTTTTCTTATTTTGCTTTGTCTTTGATAAAATTACTAGATGTAATTTACTGGATCACACAAATACAAGGGTAGGCGATACCTTTATTAGACCACTATTATTATTATTATTTTAAAAAGTCAAATAATCGACAAGCTTTTGTGAATCAATCAATCAATCAACCAATCAATCAATCAATCAATCAGTTTAATTTATATCCCGCCTTTCTTGGCCAAAGGCCAACTCAAGGCGGCTAACAGCATATACAAACAAATAACAAAATAATAATACAGAGTTACAATAAATATACAATAGCGAACAATACAAATAAGCATGGTATCAAAATACAAAAACTACATAATGAGTTACATTATAAACTATTATAATAACCACAAAATACAATATAGCAATACAGACCAACATCAATATCATTTAACATTACAATACTCAAAAATCCCCAGGTGACGGAGCACAGCTCATATCGCAGATGGAGTCCAGATCCCAAGAGGCCAGTGGTGGAGTGGCAGCGGCAGCTTTTCATGACCCCTGCCATGATGGGAAAAAGCTGTGCTTCACTCCCACCTCCCGTGACCAGCAGGGCCAACGGGAGGGAGCCGAAGGCAGGCGAGACCAACTCCCGCAGCGATGGCAGGGGTGGTGGAGGGCGGCTCTTATAGCCCTCTCCGGTCCACAGCTGTGGCTGGTTCTCCCGGCCAGCCGCCAGATGAACAAGACCAACTCCCGCAGTGACGGCAGGGGCGGTGGAGGGCGGCTCTTTTAGCCCTCTCTGGTCCACAGCTGTGGCTGGTTCTCCCGGCCGGCCACCGGGCAAGCAAGACCAACTCCCGCGGTGAGGGCAGGGGCGGTGGAGGGCGGCTCTTTTAGCCCTCTCCAGTCCACAGCTGTGGCTGGTTCTCCCGGCCGGCCACCGGGCAAGCAAGACCAACTCCCGCGGCGATGGCAGGGGCGGTGGAGGGCGGCTCTTTTAGCCCTCTCCAGTCCACAGCTGTGGCTGGTTCTCCCGGCCGGCCACCGGGCAAGCAAGACCAACTCCCGCGGCGATGGCAGGGGCGGTGGAGGGCGGCTCTTTTAGCCCTCTCCAGTCCACAGCTGTGGCTGGTTCTCCTGGCTGGCCACCGGGCAAGCAAGACCAAAAACAATCTCTTCGGGGTTATGCAACAAAATTCCCTAAATAGTGGGGGAAATTGTGAAGAGTCTAAAAATTTGTGGTAGATGTCTGTACCCAGTCTGCTTGAGTTGAGTTCAAATGTCTGTTAACCTCGGGGAGGGTGTTGTCTCAAGCCCCATCTCTGGTAGCATGGTTGCATACCCATTAAGCGCGGCTCCAGAAAATATGGGACCTGCGCAGAACCCTTCTGTGCATGCGCAGAAGGGTTCTGCGCATATGCACATGCGCAGTAACTACTTTCCCCACTGGTCAAATTACGGGATGGCGGCAGGAAAGTGGAGGAAGTGGCACGGAAATATGGGAAATCCCAGCCAATCCGGGATACTTGACAGGTATGTGGTTGAAATGTCCCACCGACCTTTAGACAAATACTTTCAAACAAACTGCAATCTCTCCTCCACCACCATTTATATCAGGGGTTTCCAACCTAGGGGCTGTGGGCCAGACCTGGCCCACAGCACCATTTCATGTGGCCCCCACCCCTCCAAGTGCATTTGAGAAACAAAATGGCCACTCCCTTTGAAGCTGTTGGGACAAAACAGCCATTCCTATCAGGCAGGCAGGGCAAAATGGCCATCGGCCCTTGAAGCTGACAGAGAGCGCGACCCGGCCCCCAGCTTGAAAAGGTTGGGAACCCCTGATTTATATCCACAAATTGTCTGCTTCCAAAAAATAACGCTCCTTTTTGGATGTGGGGCTCAGGGAAAGGCAACAGAGACATAGCCTCCATTAGAAGGTTGGGATTGGAATTTGATCAAATAACAAGGTAAGAAAAGCCAATTAAGCCACATTATAACCAATTAATAGTTTACTCAATGAGTATTGGTTTGCAGTTCCACTTGATTGGTGTCAAATGTCCATGTTGTCCTACAGGTGGTATTCTGGGTGGTTACTAATGGTTTAATTGGCATTTCCTGCCTGGGCACAGACATTGGCCATTAATTTTTGGACTCTTTTCAATTTTTCTGCACTTATCCATGGAATTTTGGTACATAAACCGGAAGAAGTAGATTTTTTTTTTCATTTTGCTGATTGTTCGATTTTTAGTAGTCTAATAAAGGTATTGTTCACTCTTGCATTTGTGTAACTTCAAAGGCCGCATGGTCATTTCTTATTCTTTACTGGATTAATAATTATGGAGTACTAAAATAAATTAAGTTTAATAAAACAAATTCAGTTGGTAGCAGAAATACCCTATTTGGGAAGTCTACCTGGTCTGGAAGATTATTCCATTTGGTAGACACTGCAAGAAAGGCACTCCACAAACAAGCAAACAAATAAGCATTACTAGATAACGTTAAGTTATCTGATGATTATTTATAAGGGAGCTCTTAAAATGACAGAAGTGGACTTTCTACAGCTACCAGATTTAGAACATGCTTTCATAACATCATTTGACAAAAATAAAACTTTGCTTTTGGTGGAACAAATTATTTGCATCTTATATTTAACACGGTCAGTGGTGGGGCTATTATTTCAGGACACTTTCGAAATCTGATCTTGATCTTGCATATGTTGAGTAGCGTCAAACAGATGCCTTTGCTATATGCCTTGGAGAAAAGGGACCCATGAGCTAGCTTTAGTATATGGCATTCATAGTTACATTTCTTTACATCTGTTGAAACAAAATCAGCACTTGATATACAGTACTAATTTCAGCCCCAAGTACAAGTCAAGGTAATAGCAATTTTTTATCACTGTATACAAAATTCAAGCACCTTTATTAGGTTTTTTTGACACAATATTATCTTACTATGACCTGGAGAATATGAAGTAGAACATATGAAATAAGATGTACCAATCTTTGATGTTTTTGAAGTGGTAGCCATGTTAGTCTGTGCAAGCATATCAGAGAGTCGACAAAACAACAACAAAAGACAAAAAAAAGTTGTGGGACCTTAAAGACTAACTCATGTATTTATGTTACCCAAATGCATGTTTCCTTAGATTTTAATCCCTAGCATTTCCGTAAATCAGAGGTGGAAACTAATACATCTAAGGCCACAGGTTATCTGCAGATCCTTGATTTAATTCAAAACCTTTCATGTAAATGATGGTTCCATTTTTTTAACAATTTGCTGACTTGTCAGCAACCTGCTTGGAAGTAAAAGAAAAATGAGAAGTGACAAAAAGAGATTTTTTAAAAAAATAAATTCACCCCCGTAAGCATTTATGCCTCATATGTTTGAGAGAATATGGCTGCCAAAAGAATAAAGATTCCACAGCCATTCCAAGGAATCTTCCTTGTTAACCTTGTTATGTTTGTCTGCTCCACTATAAACATGTACATTCTTTGGTGCAGGAGCCTGGATTAAGATGGTGAAGCAGCTTTTCCCCACCTCATTTAACAGGGAAGGTTAGGCTACCACGGGTTATAGTGATTAAACTACAATAAAAATCAACTATATATATAATTAAAAACAGATGACCGCCAAAAAAAAAAAAAAACCAACAACCCTCACCCCAGCATAACACCATAAAATACCCTATAGGTTGAGGGGAAAAAAACCTAAAATAGCTAACAACAGTAGGAGTTAAAGCCACAGGATCTAAACCACAGGCCATGAACACACTAGGGAAGTAGAAAGTTCTTGGTCTAGTGCCAAAATGCAGTTAAATGCCAGGGTGGTGGTTCTTTAATGAGGACCTTCAAAAACTCAAGAGCCAAACCCACCCCTTTGAACTGAGTGCAGAAAAGAATGGGAACTAGAAATTGGTATGTTAGGTTTAAAAAATTAACAGTTAGAAATCACAATGCTAACTCAGAGGTGTTAATATTTAAATGTGAAAATGTCTACCTTGGTAATCAGGTGTCATATTCATCTGTTGAAATCAACAGATATGTTATTTATTTTATTTTTGTTTAGTCATATTCGTGTCGCCACCCAACTCAG
Organism: Bradypodion ventrale; assembly: GCA_035047345.1. Classification (NCBI taxonomy): domain Eukaryota; kingdom Metazoa; phylum Chordata; class Lepidosauria; order Squamata; family Chamaeleonidae; genus Bradypodion; species Bradypodion ventrale. Next base: position 179,464,247 of record JAWDJE010000005.1, read on the forward strand.
CAAGCGACTGCGCGGCTCACAACATTAATATTAATCATTACAATCTTAAAACTTAAAAACACTACAACGATTACCCATGTCACTTCTGCCTTCCCTAAAGAATTTCATTTGTTACTGCTGAGGATGAATGGATGATAGGGTAAGCAGAGCTAAACAGCTACCGTATTTGCCTGTATATAAGACTCATCGACCCTCCAGCAGTTGGCTGTCAATGAAGAAAAATTCTCTTTGTAACAATAGAAGTTTTGCTATTTTTCTTTTTTGTGTTTATCAACCTATCACTTCAATTTGTGTTCCATGCAAAATGCAAATTTGCGCAGAACCACAGAATGGGGTCCAGCTTTCCTGCATACATGATAACTTTAGGAGGGGGAGGGCATGGAAATCACTTCAGTTTTACCATCTGCAGAGACAAGTGGTTAGTGGGTTTGTGCTAATAACATTATCTTTCAAATGTTACCCATAGGGAACTAAAGGTAGGTCTTTTTTGTTTTTAATTTATGGGGCAATAACCTTATTTGAACACAATAGGAATAAGGTTGCTATGACCTCAGTAGCTATCTGGTATCAGACAGGCTTGCAGTTTATGGAAGTGTCTTTTAAGAAATGTACTTGAAATATTTTGTATCATGCTGTGGTTCCCAACCATCGGGTGCTTGGTTGTGCCAGACTATAATTCATGGAATGTCGAAGCAGTTTGGGATTCTGGAAATGCAGAACTCTTGCCTGTTTTATCCAAGATTTGGATATTATAATCCAAATGCAGTATCCTTTATTAACTGATTAGTCATCTGACCATATCAGGTTAAATGTGATAAAATACATTGGATACAATATGATTAGAAGAACAGAATAAAAATAGATTAAAAGTAGAATGATACAAGAATCCAAATGCATTGCTAGGACCCAGATTGGGCTACCTAGTATAAATTCAGTTTTTAGAAAGAATTTTAGATCTTTTTTTCCCCTTTGGGTCTACACTGTGAGTCCACAATGTCTTTAACCAATAATATTCCCATTAAGTTTGCTTTTAAAAAGTTTCAAAAGTAGTTTTTAGGGGATTTATCTGGGTGTTTTTAATTAGTTAATTTTAACATGTTATCTTCAAGGTTAAATTAGAATTCATCGGTTTTGATTGTACCCTTTTTTTCTTTAAGTTTTTCTTGTGTGATTACCTTATTAACAGCATTTTACAAGGAGACCCAACTGATGACATCTTGTTTGAACTGCAGAATAAACTCACCAAAAGGTGCCTTTATTTTGGCAGTTTCATGTCTGGCCTCGACACAGAAGAGGCCATACATACATACATACATACATACATACATACATACGTACATACATACATACATACATACATACATACATACATACATCGGTGGCGGCGGCAGCTGCAACTCATATCCAAGAATGCATTTTTTCCTGAAGCAGGAAAAAATGCCATTGGCATGAATTTATTTAAGGTAGATCCCAGCTTGCCATGAAGTGACCCACACATTATGATCACATTATGATCCTGCGGCACATATGAAATGAGACATGCAGGATTTAACGCCAGAACTGCGATGGACTGCTGCAGTCTTGAGGATATGGACAAGGTGCACCTTCACAGCTAGTCCATCTGGCATGGCCTCTTCCGTCTCCAAAACTGTTAGGAATCAGAGTTCCTCCTCCATTCATTTTGCTGTTGAGCCCAATATGATGGTTTCCAGTGGCATTTCTTCCACTGAGGAGACCATCACTCCACCTAAAGGAGCTCATCCGCCCATAGCTGTTGGCCCCTTTAGGGAGTCAAGTTATTTACTGCCACCCAACACACAGCATTGAGTCGCTGGCTGTATGGTCTACTCCATTACCATAGGCCAGACAGACAGACATACCGCCCATTTGGGAAGGGTTCCCACTCTGGTCAGTTTCCAATAACAGAATCATTTTAAAAAATTAAATTTAAAATCTGATACAGTGATACCTCATACAACGTCCAAACTTGGCCCCACAAGTTTGGACTTTATATAGATTTGGACTTTGTATGAGGCATGCAAAATCCTAGCCGCGATGCCTCATACAAAGTCCAAATCCTTGCCACGATGCCTCATACAACGTCATTTCCATAGAGATACATTGTACTGTAACAGCACAGACTTTAGGGCAAAGTCAAGGAAACAGACAGGAAACTGACAGAACTTTAAGAAATCATTGTCTAAAGGCTAAAAACATTACAAAAACATGTCAAACAACCCTGATTGTTCAAGAACCTGAAGAATGCTGCAAAAATCCCAGGAATGCTTCTAAAAATTCTGACGAATTTTTTTTTTAAAAATCCAAAATCGTGCTCAAAACCACTCCTAAACACTCTTCACCTCATGCAAAACCCACAAGAGCAATGCACGCATGTGTCCTGCCTTTTATACTGCCCAGGCACAATGCAACCTGGGAAAACCCCAATGCCTCATACAACGTCGCACAACTTTGTATGAGGCAACTTTTTTCAAGGAATTAGACGATGTTGTATGAGTCCGATGTTGTATGAAGCGGACTTTGTATGAGGTATTACTGTATACAACATAAACTCAGCACCACCTTCCAGCATCGTATTAAACTTTCTTAAATGCCTATTGGTCATCAGCAATCTGCTTCATATGCAGATTCTTGACTAACGTGCACCATCGTGATTTCCAATTTTCAGCTAGAGCTTGCATCAGTTTTCCAGCTTCAACAGGATGCTGGTTGTAGAATGTCTGATACCGATTCAGCAGAGGTTTTATGTCATTATAAAATGATAGCCAATATAAAACAGGTTTTATGTCGTTATAAAGCAATAGCCCAGCTGAAAATATAAATTATATAAAAACCAGTTAAAATGAAAAACCTTAATGGCTAATTAACAAATTGTTCATTGGTATATGATCTTTAAATGCCTCTCTAAACAGCATAGCTTTGAGATGTCTTAAATTGTAGATAAGCAATTGTATATAATATACAGATTCCTTAGAATGCATGTGTATGTAAAGTGAAACCATAAAGCAACACCTTTCATATGACATGTCCTCTCATGAGCAGGTATAGAACATCTGAACAAGGCATAAAATTCTGGGAAAGAAAGGATCCTGGTTAAGGTTGCCAGATGATAATTTGAGAAAGGAGGGCTGATGGGTGTAAAAAGGAGTACTTTCACAAATCAAACGAGTTTTTTAAAATATAATTTACTTTATTTAAATCATATTTAGCTGAACTGCCAATTTTCGAAAGAAGTTCTTGGTTTTTTAACAAATAAGTATTATAGAAAAGGAGGACATGTCCTCCTTTAGGATACCATCTGGCAACCCTAATCTTCGTGCATATGGATTCTCTTTTAATGCCAGCCAAGATGTGAGGCTGGCAGAATGCCTTATACTTAGCAGAGGGTTCAAATTGCTTGACGTAAGATTTCTGATGTTCTCATGTCATCCCAGTTTGGAAAAGAAGGGCTACTGCTTTGTTTTACTGATATTTCTTTATGCACGGTAATGGTGAACTCAACATTTAGAACAGGGGTGCCCAAACTACAGCCCGGGAGCCAGATGCGGCCCCTGATGCCAATTCATCCGGCCCGTGAAGCCCTCGTCACTCCTGGAAGTGGAAGTAAAATGTGCCCGTATGGCATCCGGGCCCCAAGCCATAGTGACCATATGACCTGAACCATAGTGACCTGAACCATGTGACTGGCCCGCTGCCTGAAAAGTTTGGGCACCCCTGATTTAGAACCTTGATTTTCCAAAGTTCCCCACAGCTGAAGAACCTCCACACATCTAGAAGCCTCTTTAGTTCATACTGTCATCCTCCACACATAAAGGGAACAGAGTGCCTTAGAAACAGAGGGATTCTCTCTCACTAAGGTTTTAAAGTAGAGGCTGGATGGACACCCCCAGGACTAATTTTCTGCTAATTTTAGGAGTAGTTGGATTAGATGTTTTATGCCATCCTTGCCATGGCCGTGTTGACTTAGTGGTGAAAACGCTGAGCTTGATGTCTGGAAGGTTGGCAGTTCGAGACTTGAGTGCTACATGACGGAGTGAGCACCTGTCATCTGCCCCAGCACCTGCCAACCTAGCAGGTCGAAAGCAAGAAATTGCAAGTAACAGTAGAACCTCGGATAAAGTCCAAACTCTGTTCCACAAGTTTGGACTTTATCCGATTTTGGACTTTATCCGAATCAAAGGGGCGATGCATCGGATAACGTCCAAAAAATGGACTTTATCCGAGGTTCCTATACCAAATACCTCAGATAACGTCCATTTTTAAAGTGGTTTTGGACTTCATGCGATGCATCACGTGTGCATGAAAACTGCAATTTTATTTGAATCGGACTTTATCCGAGGTACCACTGTAGTTAACTAGGTACCACTTCGGTGGGAAAGGTAACTGTTTTCATTAGAGGGGAAAGGATTTAGAAGTCCTTTGCGTTCATATCGCCTCTGCATCCATAACACCTCTGTTAAAAAATGTGTTTGCAATCAAGGATATAAACCCAATGTGAAATGTTGGCAAACAGCTGATTGCTTCTCAGTGAACATCAAATGTGTTCTTATATCATCTCTAAATAAAGCATCTTGTCTTGCAACTGCCTCAGTCTTTGCATTAGAATATTGTTGCTAACCATTCAGAGCTTAGAAAAATTACTTATTTGGGTTATTATTACTAGAATCACCCAGCAAGCATAGAGCTGGCCAGAGGATTCCGAAAACTGTACTCTAGAAGATTAACATTTCCAAGCCTTGCATCTTTCCAGTGAAATGTCATTTCTACATCCCTTCCAGAATCACAGCCTAGGTCCACTTTGCAAGATAAGGGCGGGATATTGCTTAGAGTTACAGCTGTAGTAAAGTTACCTTATGCAGCGTGTTGATGTTAGACTGATGCTGCAGAGTGGATCAGCCTCTGAAATATAAAGATAGGTCAATCAAATATAGCAGGCTGCTTACTGGAAAGTGGAAGGCATTCAAAACATGGTCCCCAACAGTTCAAGCACAGCCTCTCTGCCTTCCTTCCTGACCCAACTGCTCTCAGGGTTTAGTTTCATGTCCAAAATCTTTCTCCGCTTTCCAAAAATAAGCCAGTGCCGCCATGCTGAAGGGAGAAAAACAAGCAGGGTGGTATTTTTAGGGCTATTAATTCTGACCACGTGCCTAGGAGGTGAACCGGATGGCTACTGCACAAAGACTTCTCATCACTATGTCCTGCGAAGCCACTGTTCACTTGACATTCCCTGCTTTTCTTCTCTTGGGTTTTCTGGCTGAGATTGTGTTGTTGTACCCAGTGGTGAACAGAACAAATGGCACCCTCCTGGACAGAGGATGGGAGTCTCTCTTATCCAGGTCCCTGGCTGGAATGTCAGGGGAGAAGTCTGAAGCCAACTGGGAGACCGACTATTTGCTAGGAATCAGGAGACAACGAAGGCTTTACTGCAACGTGGGCATTGGGTTTCATCTCCAGATATTTCCAGATGGACAGATAAGTGGTATTCATGCTGAAAGCCAATACAGTGAGTTGCATCACAATATGAAATGATGGAATTGATGTTGTATATTTGGTATTGTTAGCAGAAATGCATCTGTTGCCTTTTAGTTATGTTTTGGGATCAATCGGCACCTTAAATCTCCACACTGAAACATGTCCCAAATACTTGGGCAAAATTATTAAAGCTTGATTTAACTTTACAGTTTTAGAAAAGCAAATGAGCTTGCAGTACACTCTTGTGTTTTTTTCCTCAAGTGTCCCTCCATTTTGCAAATACATTAATTTTGCGGGAGTTAGAATGAAGATGAAGTCTATATACATCTGAGGCTAAATCCAGTCTTAATTCTAACTCAGACCTGTGAAAATGAATGGGAAGTGTTAATGTAAAACCCATTGATTTCAATGGCTCCGTTCTCATTGAGAGTAAAATTAGATTTAGCCTGAGCGGTGGAAAAAAACTTGAGAATGTGGAGAAATCTTAGTGCATGGTTTAAACCCATGGTTCCCAACGTGGGGCACATGCCCCCCAGGGGGGGATTTGATTTTTAAAGGGGGCAATTCAAGAATGAGTTATTAACAGTGAATGGTCTTTTAGGATTCCTCCAACCTTCCAGTTCACTTTTTGAATAAGAATTATCTGTCACTGGGGGGTGGGGGGATCAGGATTTTAGAGATGCTTAGGTGAGGCATGGCCAAAATAAGGTTGGGAACCACTGGATTAAACACTATTATTGGTTGTTGATTTTAATTCTCAGATTTAAAAATACTACATTTCCTACATTAATACAGGATTACATTTTATTAGAAAATCCTGTATTTATTTTTTCGTCCACATATAGGGAGAGGCTTTTAGAGGGATCGTTATACGTGGACTATGGTTTGTGCATTTGTCTTAACTGGTGGTAAAAGATCTTGGGGACATGAAAGGAGCCTTATTCAGTCATCCCCTCAGCGGAGTTCCTCCAGCAAAAATCCTTTCAACCCAGAAAACACCTTTGTGTGCTTCTGATACGGTTTTAAAAAACCCCTGTATTACAAGCTGTTCTGAGTCTGCTGTACACGCAATGATCTTAGGAAGGGCTTTCTAGTTTCTGAAGCAGCACAGACTATTATAACAGCATTTCTGCAACAGTAAGTTGGCTCAGAATGCAGTGAATTCCTTCCAACATTTCACAAAGAAAAACAGAGACGTATGTGTATTTGTTACACTTATAGTCATACTAAGAATCAGTATTTAGTTTTAGACTCCTGCCCTTGTCCAGTCTGGCCCAGTAGGGAAGAGGACCCAGCTGTGTGGGGAGCTGGCGGCTTTAAAAATTCTGCCACCACCCCACCGGACTCCCGCCCTCACCCGGCCCAGCCCGGAGAGAAGAAGACCCAGCTGTGTGGGTCTTCTTCCGTCTGGCTGAGGAGGAGGGGAGCAGCAGCTGTGCAGCCCAGCTGGCCATGACAACACCGCCGACAACGCCGACAACGGATGCTCCCTCAGCTATGGTTGCCAAACAGCCCGGAAAACCGGGATTGTCCTGGATTCAAGGTCAGAAAAATTGTCCCGGCCAGTTCAATAAAAATCATGTTAAAGTCCTGGAATTTTAAAACTTACTGATTGTTTATTATAACACACCATTGATATAAATTCAAACTCTTGCCATCAAATGAGTCATTGGAGTTAGAGTATACCTGGAGACACATCTTAACATCCTCGCCTCACACCACTACCCGATAAGTGTGACCAGTGTGTTTCCTGGAACTGAGGACGTTAAGAGTTGACCGTGATGCAACTTCTCAGGAGTACAACAGATCGTCTTATAGTTAGAATTAACTATTGTAACTAAATTCATTTATATATTGATATATTTAATGTGAATGTGTTTTATATATGTCATTATATTAAGTTTGTTTTTTAAAAGACAATTTTGTAGATAACCCGCCCATTTTTGTCAAGTATACTTCTGTCACGGTTTTGTGGGAGAGAATTATGGCAACTCTACCCTCAGCCAGCCCAGCTGAGGGGGATAGGAGCAGCAGTTGTGCGGCTTTAAAAACAATGCTCCACTGCCATGAGATGCTCCCTTGGCCGAACCGGCTGGGGAAGAGGGGAGCAGCAGCTGTGCGGCCCGGCTGGCTTTGAGAACAGTGCTGCTGCCACCACCAGCGCCAGATTATTATTATTATTAATTATTATTAAGTTTAATTTCTATCCCGCTTTCCTGACACAAGTGCCACTCAAAGCGGCTTACAACATATACAAATACAATAAACAGAGCAAGGTATACAATAAACTACAGAAGGCAATACACAATTAATACAATCAAAACATCAGAATATGCAAAAATACAATACAAAATATAAATAATTAAGCAATATCACAATGAGAATTACACAAAGAATCAACCTCATAAGATACAAATTTACACAATAATACCATAACAACTTGAGCACAATTCCATAATACATTTCATACATACACAATTAAGTGGATGTGGACGACTTCCAAGCCTCCAGCCCAACTAGGGTGGAGGAACACATCAGCCTTAACAGCTGTGCCTCTCTCCTCACCAGCTGGTGAAAAAAGTCATGGGGGGGGGTGGCAAAGTCTTGATGGCAAAGTCCATGGCCAAACCAAACCTCCCCGGGCGGTGGAGTGGCTCTGGGGCGGGTGCGGGAGTCCTCCGGTGCGGCGGCGTCATCGGCTTTTTCAGCCTTCCGAGCAGGTGGGTCTCGGAGGGCGAGGCAGCGAGCAGGCACACCTGGCCCCAACCCGGGCGGTGGAGTGGCTCTGGGGCGGGCGCGGGAGTCCTCCGGTGCGGCGGCGTCATCAGCTTTTTCAGCCCTCCGAGCAGGTGGGTCTCGGAGGGTGAGGCAGCGAGCAGGCACACCTGGCCCCAACCCGGGCGGTGGAGTGGCTCTGGGGCGGGCGCGGGAAGATGCTCCCTCAGCCAGCTCGGCCTGGAGGGAAATGGACTTAGTGGGTGGGGTTGAGTTTTCGAGATTTTTGTGTACTGTTTTGAAGTATTTTGAAGCGTTTTTATGATGACTTGATATTTTGTAATTGTGATTGGGGATTTCTTGAAATGTTTTCGAAATGTTTTTTGTGATGTGATATTTTGTGATGTGATATTTTGTAATTGTGATATATTGTTTCTTTGTTAGCTCCCAGAGTCGCTTTGCGAGTGGGATGGCATATGAGTTGAACAATAATAATAATAATTTCTAAAGAATATTTATAGGTGCCTTTTAGGTTCAAGCCCTCCTTTCAATGAGATACTGTGCTCAGCAACAACCTCTCCAGTACTCCCAGAAAACTGTGCTGTTAAAGTGAGAATGGTTTCTCTTTAAGAATGCTTAATAGCGCCTTTAATTTCAGAAGGGATTTGCTTGTGTTCCCATAGATGACAGTCACAGTAGAGCTGCAAGATATGCAGGTGGTTTTGGAGAAAGGGAAGCGATAAGCTGGCACTGCAAATGCATATGTGCAAAAGAGGTAGGATGCAATGACAAAAGGAGAGGAAGAAATTAAATCCCTTGTGACTTAGAACAAGGCACAGAAGCCTAAAGCGTAGGTGTTTTCGCTGACAACATTTGCTCCAAAGAGAAAATAGAAATGGGTAAGGAAGAGTCTGTTGCCAGATATCGCTATGAAAAATAAAGCAACCCCCAATCTTCTTCCAGGCAGTTGGGGTGACAGCATATTGTGGTAATGAACAACAGTATCAGGAGAAACATCCATAAGTGGGAAGCTAGAAGATAAACTAGAGGACTATGTAGCTGGCAAACCCTGGCATACTTCACTATAAATCAAAATCAACTTGACAGCACATAGTTATTAATTATAGTTATTAGAATATATTGAATTATAGATCCAATCAGTAATCTGGATAGGAGACTAATGATGTAATCAATTAATGACATAGAAAAATGTTGGATTTCAGTGGAAAGGGTCACTTCACTGGGAGTGATTAACATCAACCAACTGAAGCCTAATCCAAGCAAGACGCAAGTGTGTGCTTTCCACCTTTGAAACCAAGAGGCAAGGGTGTTGGATGCTGTGTGGCATGGGAACTCATTACAGCATTGTTCAGCACCAAAATACCTCAGTGTGACACTTGACAGGACTCTCTTTTAAGCAGCACTGCATGGATACAAAAGCCAAAATTAGTACAAGGAACAACATAATCTGGAAACTCACAAATTATAAATGAGGAGCTCAGCCATCCACACTGCATACATCAGCTTTGGCCCTGAGCATCTCCACAGCAGAGTATGCTGCTCCTGTATGGAATTCATTCACACATGCAAAACAAGTTGGAATTGCGGTTAATATAGTGACAGGATGCCTCAAACCAACACCAACTAAGAAAATATACCCTCTTGTTGGTATTGCTCCACCTAAGGTAAGGAGAGAAGTAGCAAATGGCAAGAGATCTAAGCAAGAGAATGACCATCAACCATACCCGTCAAGTGAGGCTCCGGAAAATACAGGAACTGCTCTGGGCCGGGTGCGTATGCGCAGCAACAACTCCTTTGCGCATGTGCAGAACCCCTTTGCGCATGTGTACCACTGCTTCTGATGGGTGTGCATGCACAGTAACCCCTTTCCCCACCATTCAAAATACAGGATGGCGGTGGGAAAGAGGAGGAACGAGCACTGGAATACAGGAAATCCCAGCCAATACGGGATACTTGACAGGTATGCCATCAACATCCTCTGAACAGATATGAGCCTCAAGTCTGCTGGCTCAGATCCAGGAAGAGCTTTATGGCAAGAACAAAAAAATTTTAGGGGACACAAGAGCAAAACCAAATTAGAAGATGGAGAAATATGCTCACTGGACAAAGAACATTAAAGAAGGATATAGAGGATCTCAACCTCCCCTACATCACTTGGAAGATCCTGAATAAGCTGAGGGTTGGAGCCCCTAAATGCAAGACCAACATGCTCAAGTGGGGGCTGCTGGCTGACAATAACACACTGTGTGAATGTGGATTGATACGTAATCTGGCTCATTTACTGGTCTCCCAATGATTGCCAGAAACATGCACTGAGGAGGACTTAAGTTTGGCCAACGACCAAATGGCTTCATTTTTATAGTCCAGGATTTGATCGGGACAGAAGAAAAGAAGAACTGAGAGTGATCTTCAAACCAATGCAGTAAGAACTGCCCCAGCCCAGCTCCCCAAAAGAATAGCCCTACCACTGAATCCAAATGCTCTGGATTGGGCACAGACAGGGTGGGCTGATCTGCAATTTCCTATACATCATTTGATCACCGGAAAATAGCTCACACTGTATTGTGCCACAAGTGCTCCAAAATGCAAGTCATGTCTCTTTTTTATCACACCCTTGTATGAATTCTAAAGTATAAAGAAATTAAAAGGAAAGATATCTTAGGATGCAATTAAATATGACACATTGGAAGCTTTGTTAGCCCAAAGTGTTGTAAGTTTAATGCCAGCTGTAGATTTGGTATATGTCTGAATTTATTTGTGACTGTGGTGCTGAGTGAACGGTATTTAACTCCTTCTTGTTTCTGATTAAAAAATTCCCTTAAATGCATTTATCCCATTGGGGGGGGGGGGGATCCAAGTTATAACAGCAAATCACTTACAAAAATGAAGCAAGAATAGTAAATCCTCCTCTTCCAGCACCACAAATGCTTAAACTTTTTTGAGAGAGTAAGAAAGCTGGAAATTGTAAACGCCTATACAGTGGTACCTCAGATAAAGTCCGATTCGAAAAAAGTCCAATTCAGATAAAGTCGCGGTTTTCATGCACACGTGATGCATCGCATAAAGTCCAAAACCGCTTTTAAAAATGGACGTTATCCGAGGTATTTGGTATAGGAACCTCGGATAAAGTCAATTTTTGGGACGTTATCCAATTGATCGCCCATTTGATTCAGATAAAGTCCAAAATCGGATAAAGTCCAAACTTGTGAAACGGAGTTTGGACTTTATCTGAGGTTCTACTGTACAGACTATTCATTCGTCTTCTGTTGAAAATACCTAAGTTCAGCAGTTTGAAACCCAAGTGCTGTGCAACGGTGTGAGCTCCTGTCATGATCTGTCCCAGCTCTTACCAACCTAGCAGTTCAAAGGCAAGAAATTGCAAGTAGATAAATAGGTACTGCCTTGGTGGTAAAGGTAACAGCATTCTGTGCATTATGGTGTCTAGTAGTGCTGGCCACATGACCATTGAAATGTTTGCAAATGCAGACAGAGCTGTCTCTTTGGCTGTAAATGGAGATAAGCACCACATCCTAGGGTTGGACATAACTGGCTTTCAAGCAAGGGAGACCTTTACATTTAAGTCCTAGTTGGTCCCATTTGGAATCTCTTTTCTCAGACAGAGAAGAATGTGATTGGATCCTAAACTAGCTTAGCCAATAAATAAATCAAGGGCTTGTCTATACAGCTGTATCAAGCTGGATCAGACTATATAGGGTCACTAGGAGATCTGGTTTGCTACGTGACACAATTCTTACATCCAAATGGCATACAGACCTCACACAACCCTGTTTGGTATGCTTTTTACAAGTGCATGTGAACATACCTGTCAACTCGCGGCTCTGGAAAAACGGGGCCTGCGCAGATCGCTTGTGTGCAGGTCGCTTTCCACGCATGAGCGGAAGCGCTACACCGCTTGTGTAGGGGCTGCGCAAGCGGTGTAGCGCTTCCACGCATGTGTGGAAAGCGTTTTCCCCTCGCTGCCAAATTACGGGGTTTTGGCAGTGCGGGGCGGGTTATGATGTCAATCGACGTCAAATTACGGGGTTTTCTCAGCCAAATCGAGATGGTTGACAGGTATGCATGTGAGTCATGCATGCTTATTACGGATGATCTTTAAGAAAGGTATAGTAAGTATTACAGCTGTACCCAGGAATTTAGCCACCAAGTTAATATTTCATTGACAAGTAACTAGGCCAGTGGTAGCGAACCTATGGCATGTGTGCCAGAGGTAGCACTCAGAGCCCTCTCTGTGGGCACCTGTTGTGTATTTAAGGTAATGTGTTTGCCATTGTTATGAAAGAGTTTAATATGTATTTGCTTTACTATGGTCCGAAGTCTCGCGAGACTTCAGGAGGGCTCTGAACGAGAACAGAGCTCTCAACAGTTCTAATGGTTTTTTCCAACTGTCAGTTCTGATCAGAGATAGTTAAGGAATGTGAGGGTGTGTGGTTAGCTCTGGTCACCTATTCTTATTCCAAATAAAGTTGTGTGTTTGGCCCGTATTGCTGGCTGCTGCCTATTATTTCCAGAACACTAAAGCACCTATACAGTCACCCTGGCACAAAGTTTGCCCCTCTGCCTAGCAGCCCATTGGGAGCACTTCCTCCCTCCCCCCAGCACAGAGTTCACCCACCTCTCTGCCCAGCTGCAGCCCAATGGGAGTGCGGAAGCACTCCCCACCCACCCACCCCAGCAGAGTTCGCTCTGCCCAGCAGCCCAGTGGGAGTATTTCATTCTTTCCCTGTTGCTATGCTGGCACTTTGTGATAAATAAGTGAGTTTTGGGTTGCAGTTTGGGCACTCAGTCTCTAAAAGGTTTGCCATCACTGAACTAGGCCTAATAAGTTAGGTGAACATTAGGCTGAATTTGGTTACCAACTTATTTATCACAGTCATATTTTGATCTGGTATATTTTTGCGACAGCAAAAGAAGAAGAAAAACTTTAAGGATCATACCTGTCAACCCGTGGCTCCGGAAAAAACGGGACCTGCGCAGATCGCTTGTGCGCAGGTTGCTTTCCACGCATGCATGGAAGGATTTTACACTTGTGTAGAACCCTTCCACGCATGCGTGGAAAGCGTTCCCCCCCCCGCTGCCAAATTACAGGGTTTCGGCAGCGCGGGGCGGGTTATGACGTCAATCAGCGTCAAATTCCGTGGTAATCCCGGCCAAATCGGGATGGTTGACAGGTATTTTATGGATGACTCATCCCTTTAACGAAAAGAAGTAGCTTTGTTTATTGAATTATAAGTTATTGCACATTTCCTTTAACATTTCCTTCAGCACATCAGGGCCAAAGCATACAGACAGAGGCAGCACATATCTGCCTCATTCATGTAGGTTCACAGGGTGGAAGTCTGATTTCGATATAAAAAAGAAGAGGTTTGAAATCTTCCCTTATCTGAGGCTTTTACACTGACCCCTTCCTTATCTGATCATGCGGCTACAAGTACACTTTCCTTTTGAACAAGCAGGAATGAAAACAAAACAGGAGAGAAGAAGGGCCAACTGTCCTTATCCACACCTTTTTTCCCATGTAAAAATTACACATCTCCTATACTTTATCTGTAAGTAGGGCAGGCACAAAAATAACAGGCATGGTTGCTGTGTCATGTTAGATGTGGCGCTCTAAAAAGTGCCCATACCGAGGCTTTGGCAATATCCCAAGTTATTTATATAAAGGGCACAACAGAACCAAACATAAACACTTGTGAGTTAAAATAAAATAAAATAAAATTTAAATCCCATCTGCCAAAACCAATGGTACATAAATGTACTTTGAGCAAATTGTACACATTGACAATGCCATTTCATGCATGTCATAAGAAAGTCCTATTATGTCCCCTAAATCCACTGCTCAGCTAATGGATATTAGTTAGCATGACAGGACTTTCTCACTCTCCCTGCCCTGCACCCATAGCTCTTCATACAAACTGAAAACCAGCTGTGGAGAATTATCCAGTCATCCAAGACAGGTTCTGAAGGCGCATGGAGACAATGTGGGTGAGGGGGAAAGATTTTCCTGCTTATATCTGCTGGTGGAAGCTGTATTTTCAGGTTGTGGCAATAGGACTGTAGCTTTAATCAACTGATTCTGCTGCTAATTGGCAGGAAGGAAATAAACTAAAACACGTTAATTGGTGTACACTCATATTATGAAGCTTTAAAATTTCAGCAGGTTTCTGAGAAAAATCTGTGTTGCACAAAAATGATGCCTATATATTTAATCCAATAATATAATTAAATAGATGTCTCTATATTTATTTTGTTATTATTACTTAGCTGTTATAAAAAGGCAATACACAATCTTAATGGCACTTGTCTGCTTTTTTAGGTCTCTTGGAAATATCGACAGTAGAGAGAGGTGTGATTAGTCTGTTCGGCATAAGAAGCTCCCTCTTTATTGCAATGAATGACAAAGGGCGATTATATGGCACAGTGAGTATGGATCAAGCCTGTTAATTAATAATAGTAATTTGTGAAATCGGTTGTTGTGTTGTATGTGAGATGTACAAGGAACGGATGTAAGGTTGAATTCCATATTACTGTATTTGCGGGGAGGCTGGTGTTTCATACATGCAGAGATATCAGCTTGGATTTTTTGACTCAGATCACTGTGAATATGTGAATTGATTGCACCGAATCTAGTGTATATCTTCTTCTTCTTCTCCCAATACCCTCCCTAACCCCTTAAGAGATAAATAGTCAAAAAGAAAAACCAAGAAGATAAAAAGACAAGAGGGGAATAAAAAAAGAGGGGAATAAAAAAGAGGGGGAGGGGGGAGAATACAAATAGACAAGTCAGTTGTAAGGCTATTATACAAGCCAGCGAAACTGGGCCATCACACCTGTTGGCCCCCACACCTGCTGGCATAACCAGGTCTTCAGCGCCTTCCCAAAGAGGAGCAGCTCTGACTGGAGGCGCAATTCAGGTGGTAGGAGGTTACACAGGGCCGGGGACACCAGACACCGAAAAGGCTCTTCTTCTGGTCCCGGTCAGGTGTGCTTCTCTTGTAGAAGTGACCAGCACTGAGCCTCTCCAGTCTGCCCTCATAGGAAGGGTAGAATACCTTGGGATGTTGCGGTCCCTTAAGTATCCTGGACCACTGCCATGTAGGGCTTTAAAGATCAAAACCAGCACCTTGAATTGCAGCCGGAGGCACACTGGCAACCAGTGCAGCTCCCAAAGCAGCAGTGAGGCATGAGCATAACGCCCACGCCCCGTCACCACCTGGGCAGCCTCATTATGGACCAGCTGCAGTCTCCGAATGGTGGTCAAGGGCAGCCCCATGTAGAGCGTATTACAGTAATCCAATCTGGAGGTGACCAGAGCATGAGTGACCATGAGCAAGGAGTCCTTGTCCAGGAGCTGGTGTAATTGGTAGATGACATGAAGTTGTGCAAAGGCCCTCCTGGCCACAACTGCCACCTGCTCTTCGAGCAGGAGTCACGAGTCCAGGAGGACCCCCAAGTTACGCACCGGATCTGTCTGGGGTAAATCCAGAACCAAAGATGGTAGCTCCCATGATAACATGGGGCCCCGAACCCACAGCCACTCAGTCTTGCTGGGATTCAACTGAAGCCCATTGTCCCCTATCCAGATCCTAATAGCCTCCAGGCATCTGGTCAGGACTTCGACTGCATCACTCAGGTCCCCACGGGCTGAAATGTATAGTTGGGTATCATCAGCATACTGATGATACCTCACCCCATGGGAAGGAATAATCTCGCCCAGTGGTTTCATGTAGATGTTGAATAGCAGAGGTGAGAGTACCGAGCCCTGTAGCACCCCACAAGGGAGAAGCCTAGGGTTGGACAACTTGCTCTCTAAGGACACCGACTGTGACTGGTCTCTCAGGAATGAGGAAAACCAAGACAACACAGTGCCCTGAGCCCCCCAACCCCGGAGCCGGCCCAGAAGGATACTGTGGTTGACAGTATTGAAAGCTGCTGAGAGGTCATGAAGAGCAAGAACAGAAGGATTTCCCCTGTCTCGCTCCTGCCAGAGATCATCCATGAGTGCGACCAATGCGGTCTCGGTACCATAACCGGGCCTGAATCCTGACTGAAATGGGTCCAGATAATCCGTATCATCCAGAACCACCTGGAGCTGCCGTACCACTGCTCTTTCCAACACCTTCCCCAAAAAGGGAAGATTGGAGATTGGTCTAAAATTTTAAATAACTGTAGGGTCGAGTGATGGCTTTTTTAGGAGGGGGCGCACCAGCGCATGTTTGAAAGCCACTGACTGGAAACACCCCCTACCGCAAGGAGGAATTCACCATCGCAGCAACCCAGCTGCCCGTAGTAGCCTTGGCTGCTTTGACCAGCCAGGCAGGGCAGCAATCTAATAAGCAAGTGGTATCACGCACAGCTCCAAGGAGCCTGTCCAATTCATCAGGGCCAACAGGATCAAAGTGATCCCAGATAACATGGCTAAACTCTGCTCTGGCCCTCTCCAGGCAATCCAATTCCACATCAGGTTTGAATCCAGAGCAAATGCAAGCAATTTTCTCTGCGAAATGGTCTGTAAACTCATCAGCTGAGCCCCGCCAACCAGGCCCCGGTTTCCCCCCCTACCAAGGAAGGACCTGGTAACCCGTAACAGGGCCGCTGGACAATTGTCAGCAGAGGCGATGAGAGTGGTGACGTATTGGCGCTTCACTGCCCTCATCGCCATGAGGTAGGCTCTAATAGCGGCTTTAACTTGTGTTTGGTCGCACTTACTCCTGGACTTCGCCCAACGGTGCTCTAGGCGTCTCCTTGTCCGCTTCAGCTCCCCCAATTCTTCTGTAAACCAGGGAGCCCTACGTGGTCTGCAGGGCGGGAGAGGCCACAGTGGCGCGATTGTATCCAGGACCTGCGTCGCTTCCTTTTCCCAAAGAGCGACTAAGGTCTCAATTGAATCGTGCAGTCGATCCGGAGGAAACGGCCCTAACTCCAGCTGAAATCTGTCAGAATCCATAAGTCACCGGGGTCGGAACAATCTAACCAGTCCAGCCTCCCTACGGTAATGTGTCGCTCCCTGAAAGTCGAGGGTCACCAGATAGTGATCTGACCATGGCACTGGCGTAATCTCTAAATGCTGTAATTTCAGATCACTCAGCCAGGGGTTTGCCTGCAACCAACGTACTATGAAACTTTCTATTTGTTTGGTACATCATTTTCTCTCCAGCCAGAATATTTATTAATAAATTTATACACTTACAATTTATTCATTGAATTATATACTTCTGGCAATTTGGAGAACTTGCAGTATGAAGTAGAGCAGGGGTTCTCAACCTTTTCAAGCCACGGACTGGGTCATATTCCCTCAAACTGTTGAGAGGGACAGACTGGTTGCCCCCCCCCCCCCCCCCTGTTTACAGCTGCCATAAATGAGTCCATGGCTGTTCTAAATGTGTTTTCGACAACCACGGACTCATTTACGGCTGTCGTAAATGTATTTACAAAGACCTCAGACTCATTTACGGCTGTCATAAATGTTTTTACAGGTACACAGAAGTGGCCAAACAGAGTGGCAATGTTCAAAGATAGGAAATCCGTTTGAGGCTTGAATATGTAGTAATAAGTAATATAATATAATATAATGTTTTATTCTTAAGTAGTATATTGTATTAATCTTGTAGTTAATATATTCAGAATCGTCCAGTAGAGCAATACAACAAGTCCACAGCCCAAAATGAATAAACGAAAAGAGGTTAGGACGCAACATGAAAACAAGATACCCTTTGAAAACTAAATGTTATATATCCAAATATTGGAAAGTTAGCAAGTCAAGTTGTCTGATGAAGGGAAATTCTCCCGAAAGAGTCTGCATACCAGTTGACTTTCACAATGTATTGGACTTGTTGTATTGCTCTACTGGAAGATTCTGAATATATTAACTACAAGATTAATACAATATACTACTTAAGAATAAAACATTACATTATATTATATTACTTATTACTACATATTCAAGCCTCAAACAGATTTTATAAATAAGCCATAAATAAGTCCACAGACGATTCTGGTAGCAGCAGCTGGAGCGAGAGTGGGAGCTGGATTATTTGGCACCATGGGCCAGATCTGGCCTGCGGACCATAGGTTGAGAACCCCTGAAGTAGAGGGACAAAAGGAGGAGGCTTCAAGTAGAAAGGCAGTGCATGGAAATGAAGGAGTGTGGGGAAATGTGAGAATGTCTTTTCTTTTGTCTGTTCAGGCAACTTTTCAAGAGGAATGCAAATTCAAGGAATCTCTGCTTCCCAACAATTATAACGCCTATGAATCATTCAGGTACAAAGCTTTCTACATAGCGATCAGCAAACACGGACGAGTGAAAAGAGGAAGCAAAGTCTCTCTTGCTCAGACTGTCACACATTTTTTACCCAGATTGTGAAGACTACAGTACAACGTACTAAACTATTCTATTTCATTTTGCACATGTGAATAATCTCCCAGGTAAAGAATTTATCTTCACTTTTTGTGAAAACACACACACATTTATTTATGTATATTTGGATGGAATAATTTATACAGGACCCATGACACAAACTATGCAACATGACACCATTCCTTCATACTTATGGAATAGATGTCAAGAA
The DNA here is from genome assembly GCA_035047345.1 of Bradypodion ventrale. NCBI lineage: Eukaryota > Metazoa > Chordata > Lepidosauria > Squamata > Chamaeleonidae > Bradypodion > Bradypodion ventrale. The sequence goes on from JAWDJE010000005.1 coordinate 179,483,059, forward strand.
ACAAACTACTGGGGGAAATGTCCAAAAATTTACCACTGTGTCTAAATCTCTTGACAGCCAGAATTTTACATTTTAAAAGGTGCAGAACTGTAATCTAGTTCAACATGGATGCTTTTCACAACTGCTATTATTTAAGTGAAGCCTTGGCAAAACAGCAACAGATACCATTTCTTAGAACTATGAATATTTTCCCATTTATTTCATTCATACACCAAGCTCTTGCTTAGGAGCTCTGACAGACGGTACTCATCATATTAGAGCATCATATTAGAGCTTTTCAAACTGTCTCTGAGAATGCTGAAGGGTTTTTTTGTTTGTTTATTTAGAAAGTTTATGAGGGGATGGCAATGTCTTTGGGCTCATCCAATTTTTCTCTCCTCTCGCTTAACATTTCCTCTTCATTTTGTTTCTTATTTTTGTCTTAGCATTAAGATCAGTAATATTGGAAGAGCCTTCTTGAAATATAGGTTGCTCACCAGTACCGAATTTCCCATCCAACATATAATAGGGCTCATTCTTAGTTCAAATAGCCTCCCTAGTGTTCCTCAAGGAATGAGATAACAATAAGGAATGTGTTCCTCAGATATTTTTAAAATATATCTACAGATTTTATTTTATTTTATTTTAGTGAAATGTATTATGTCAGCAAGTGATGACCAAAATTACAGCTTCCAAATCAAAATCTTGAAGACTAGGAGAATGTGATAGTTATGGTGCCTAAAACAAGGCGTTTCAGGTACTTTATAAGGAACTATTCCATTCAAAAGATATTCTTAAAATATGGAGAATTCAGAACCCCATGTTCTGCATAAGCATAGGCAAACTGAACCAGAAATATAAATCTATATCAATACCAAATATAAATCCCTCCTATTTTCAGACGACGATGCACACGCAATTAACACACAGCGTTCTAAAAATCTATCTCTAAAGCAATATTCACTTCTTTTCCTTATAGCTTAAGGTTATAAGATCTTTCCTTCAGAAAATGGAGTGAAGAACTGAATAAAAAAGCTGCCTACAGTATGACTTTTGGAAAGAGTGAGCATGAGTATTTTGAAAAGAGTGAGCATGAGTATTTTGCTGTAAATCTGCCAAATTTTTGACATTTCCTATAACATCTGTAATATTATACAGATACGAATATATAAATGATACATTGTGCCCATTATTCTTTCAGTGGCCTTTTAGTCCTATTCACCTTCCACTTGATGGAAGTCCTTCCAGTGTAGCCAATTGCACAAGTTTTGCCATTGTGCAAGCAATGATCTCCGTGAGAACTCACCTCCTTGTCAACAGCAACACTTGTACAAGCACCACAGTCCGATGTCATTGCACTGGTGGGCTTTTCCATGTAGCAGAAACTGGATAGGACATGGATTACTGTAGTTAACCACTAGCAAATTAGCTCCCACTGTATCTAATATGAAACTAATTGGTGTAAATGAATAAGATTAGACTTTCTACATAGAGAAAGAAAACTGTTGTGTGGAACACCTATAGAGTTACGTCTTTTTAAGGAGAAATGGGCCCCATGTTATGACTCTTCTTAATGGGAAACACCAAGGCTCCCTGTAATACATTATGAAAACTATCAGTGAAGATCTAAGCAAGAGCAGACTTCTGACAGCACTTCAGTTTTGTGGCCTCATGATTTAATGCACACAGCAAGATCAATGGATTCCAGAAGTAATGATATCTTTTAAGTAACTGAGCAAATTCCATGGGCCTCTATGTTATTCCCAGCTGGAGTGGAGCCACTCAGTCAGTTTTGAGTTACTAAAGCCCCAAATTCAATGGGAGGAGCAACTGGGTTTGGGCTTTTATCTCTGAGTGCTTCTTTGACAATCTTGTAGCCTCCCTGTCAGCCCACTCTATGCTTCAGCCTCCCACCTCATAAATTCTCGCCAAGAATACACGTGGAGGACATTTAACTTTGCTCATCTGTTTATATAACCTTGCCCCAAAATACCAGGCATGCCACATTCCATGCCTTTAAAGCTTATTTTAAGAGGCCCTTTAGTCAATAGGCACTATAAATGTCTGTGATCAGAAGCTTTGAGATTCCTGAATGGACAGGGTCTCTCCTAAATTTGAAACATCATTTAGCCTGATGTCAGAACATGGGAATTTTTATGGCCATCTTTACAGCTGAACCATATGTTCAAGAGAGAGGTCTATCTTACCAAAATGCTAGCAGTATTAAATGAGTCCATGCAGCAACTGCAGACTTTTCAGGAATACATTGGTATTTTAGAATATGCATTTGTATCATTTATAAATCAATCAATCAATCAATTTATTATTACAGCCAAAGACCAGAACAGATTATAGATAAAATGTTTACAACATGATTGAACATATTGTGGTGGGACTGTAAAACAAATTGTAAAGGGTGGCCCGTAAGTCCCTATCCATCCATATCTTTTATGTATCCAGTGTATCTGTGTGTTGTGTGGGTAGTGACTTTCAGGCCACCCTTGTAGAATGCTCTAGCTCAGGGATTCTCAACCTGCAGCCCATGGCACCATTTCATGTGGCCACCCACTACCTCCACCACACAGGGAAGTGCCATGTGGTAGAGGAAGGGTAAAATGGCTGCCTGGCCCCCCAAAACTGTCTGGAGGAGCGTGACCCATCCCCCAGATTTAAAAGGTTGAGAACTCATGCTATAGCTAATTTCAGTTAAATAAGATCTAGTCTACATCATGTAAAAATCATAATATATACATAGTATAATAAAAGGTATGATGTAAAATCAGTGGTGGGCATCAGCAGGTTTGCACCAGTTTGCCAGAACCAGTAGTAGAAATTCTGGCTCACCCCGCAAAGTTTTGAAATAACGCAGGGCTTTCCCCCTGGCCACACCCACCATATTACACCTCCAGTGTGGTAGTAATTTTTTTTTGGAGCCCACCACTGTGTGAAATATAATAACATCTAAGATTCTTGTGTATAACAATACTAAGACTATCAATGTCAGTAAAATAACATCTATAGTTTAAATATTTTTAAGCTACAAGGAATACGTTGCAGAATACTGGCTCAACATACTTCAACGGATCTTCTGTATTGCTCAATCAATCACTTTATTACAGACTATTATTATCATTTTTCCTGCATAGTAATTCAGAAGTGTATTTATTTTAGCATCATCACCTAAAAGGCTAGAGTGGGCCAATCTCAGGGACTTGCCTGGGTGTCAAGGCTGGGAGAGAAATCTGACAGTGGGAAATGCTGGAGGAGGAGAAAGTTTGGGTCTTGATCACTTCATATTACTTACATATGCAGTGGAGGAAGGTAGTTTTGGTAGGGGAAAAGTTGCTATCATGCAGAATCATAGGGCTCTTCCAGAGAGGGCATTTGTATCACTTCACAAGACATTTTTTCGCCATGCCAATGACATTCTCCTTATCCTGGTATGTACAGGTACAAGAAGGGATTTCTTCATGAGCTCTCACATCTTCATGTCTCTTCAAACATTTGGTTCTTTTTGTGCTGTTTTGTTGTGCTCCATCTCCTACCCCAAAGTTTATCCCTCTCCCTCCCGCATTTTGTCTTTTTAAAATGATTCTGTCTGCGCTAGGGACTGCCGTAGCTAAGTGGATAAGATGCTGAATTTGACTGGAAGGTCGGCAGGTCAGCAGTTTGAGAACCAAGTGCTGCATGACGGAGTGAGATCCCGTCTCTGTCCTAGCTCCTGCAGTTCAAAAGCAAGAAATTGCAAGGAGATAAATAGGTACCACTTTGGTGGGAAGGTAAATAGTGCTCCATGTCTTGTCATGGCTGCCACATTCCATGGAAACATCTACAGATGCAGACAGTGGTGTCTCTTTGGCTGTAAACAGAGAAGAGCACCGAACCCTAGAGTCAGATACGACTGGCTTTTGAGCAAGGGAGACCTAATGTCTGTACTACACTTCATCTGATATTCTGGTTACAGATAATCAGCTGAAGCTGTTCAGTGAAACAATTATATCTGACATTGGCCGAAATTCTATTGTTGTTTTTTATTCAGGTGGAAGGCAAAAGGTGTAACATTTATTCCTAGCTAGAAAGTATCAAAACACCACTGATATTCTCAGGGGGGCACATGCTTGTTTATTAAACTTTTGAGAATCATGGTAGACATATATTAACTGCTGGCTTGGGACAAGTGAATGTTGCACTTTTTGCACAATCAGCATAACAGTTCAACAGGATGTTATTGTATTTTATTTGTTGCATTTATTTGGGGGCACTCATGGTGGCCCCCAAAGTTAAAAAGACCAAACTAAAACACATCAAATTGTACATTAAGACAATTAAACTATATAAATGTTTAGTAAAGATAAAGGTTTCCCTTGCTCGAACGGCAGTCGTATCTGACTCTAGGGTTTCAAAGCCGAAGAGTCAGCGCTGTCTGCTTCTGCAGACGCTTCCATGGTCATGTGGCAGACACCGGAGCACACGTAATGCTGTTTACTTTCCCACCGAAGTGGTCCCTATTTATCTACTTGCAATATCTTGCTTTCGAACTGCTAGGTTGGCAGGAGCTAGGACAAAGACGGGAGCTCATTCCGTTCTGCAGTACTCGGGAATCAAACTACTGACCTTCCGCCTCCCAGTTTAAAATACATTAAATAATTACAAATATGTTAAAAACAGACAACCTGCCTAAAATCCAGAGTCCAGAGATTTGGCTATGATTATTAAAAATCTGCCTGAAGAGATTCCAAATTTTGAAATCCATATTTTTCTAGCGTAGGCTATATCTAAACCCAGGAAAAGAAACTGAAGGTTTCAAAACTAGATCCTCAAGAACAGCAAATGACTATACTACTCTCTGAACAGAAACACATTTTCATTCTGCTTGGGGCATGGAAGAAAGAGAAAGAATGGGCAAAACACAGGTTTTGCCCATTCAGTCTCAGACAGCCTAGTAAAGGTCCTTTGTCAAAGGCACTGAATCCTTGAGCTAGATCTAGCTACATTAAGAACTTATAACTAGAAAGCCTGGGACAAACCTCATTTAACCCAATAGGACTTACTTCTGAAGAAACTTGTATTTCTACTACAATCCATTTAATGGCCACCCTCCTTCAACTTTGCTCCTATTTGCAATCTCATTTTTCTAAAGCTACACTTACTAATGCTTTTATTAACCTTGCATTTTATTTAATGTTTCCTGAGACTGATGGACGTATCCATCATTTCCATGCTTTTTACTCTATTTTCCTGTGTCCTCCTTCAGTGTCATTCTAAGATGCAAAGAAGATGGTTAGCAGATGAATCATCTTATTCTAAGTGGATCTCTGTATTCTTTAACTAGTCACAGGGCTGCCTCCACCAGCTGGATAGCATTTAGTAACAGTTCATTAATCTATCCAGGATCTGGGTGGCTGCATATCTTAACTGTGGCTGTAATACCCTGCCACATCTCTAAATTCCTAAACTAGTGTTGCTAAAAGTCTTACCTCTGTGCCCACTTTAACCCACATCTTCTCCTACATCATCTTGGTGGCTAAATAAAGCATATGAATCACTTTCATGCTCAGCATTTTCTCACTTTAGCAAGAAAGAGGGGAGCCAACCCACAATGAATATGATGCCATTTGTCTTCATTGATTAAACACCAACAGGGAAACGTGGGAGTGGTGTGGTCGGTAGCCTTGTGCTTAAACTTTATGACAGTGAATGAAGTTACACTGCACATGGCTGATGATGTCATCAATCACAATTGTCTTTAGAAAATTAAAAGTTTCAAATTTACTCTCCCTCAGATTCTCAGGTTCCCTTAAAATATCCTAAGGAGCTGCGGTGGCTCAAGTGGTTAAGACACTAAACTTGACTACTGGAAGGTTGGCAGCCAGCAGCTCGAGATCCGAGTACCAGCTCCTGCCAACCTAGCCTATCAAAAGCAAGAAATTGCAAGTAGATAAATAGGGACCACTTTGGTGGGAAGGTAAACAGCATTCCGTGCACTCCAGTGTCCAATCATGCCTGCCACATGTCCAAAGAAACATCTGCAGATACAGACAGCGCTGACTGTTGGACTGTAAACAGTGATGAGCGCTGAACCCTTAGAGTCAGATATGACTGACTTTCGAGCAAGGGCAACCTTTACTTTTACTTTAGAATATCGTTCTTCCTGGGGACGCCTTTGGGGGCCCACGGGACAGGGTGGCATGTTTTGGACTTGGACTGGCAACGACAGTTTTTGGAAACTAAAGATCCTCCCAACCTCCAATCCCCAAAGGCTTCTCTAGGAAAACTGTGATTAGAGGGAGAATTAACAACATTGAATTTCTCCAAAATGGCAGCACCTGATGACATCAGCCTTCCAGAGGGTAACTTTATACAGTTTGATTTCAACCATTCCACAATTTGAAATTGTCTGGATTGGGTCTTACAAGCCTTCAAATCTTGATGCAAATCATAGTCCTCAAGCTTACAAGTATGGTGGCAGAACAGACACCAACAAACCTCCTGCCTTTTTTGCCTGCCTCTGGCACTGCAGATATATGAGAGTAGCCATAGACTTCTTTGGTTCACAGTTCACAACTGGCGAGCTGTGTTGGGCTTAGAGGGTAACAAGTTGTGCAAGATGGTTCTTGTTTTGTTTGTTTGTTTTACAATTCCAGAGCTGACTGTTGCTTCCTTTCTGTCAATACCTTCTGCTATTAAAATATACCTCAGATTCTGATTTAGTAGGAACTTGATAGTGGAAAGTGTACATTTGTAGGACGTAGACATCTGTGTTTAATTATGTGACTATAAAGTGTAATTGCTCTTACTTTTTATATGTATGTGCTGTGCACAATCATTTTGATGTATCCATGAAATACAACATTTTTATATGGTCCTTGCAGAAGACTAAGTCCAGATCCCTATTAAAATTCATTTCATACTTACTTCAGAATATATGTCTTCAATAAAATATGTCTCTCTATGGATTTTTATTACCACTTACAACAATGGTGGTCAATTTTTGTTTGTTTGGCAAAACCGTCTGGACGGTGGCCCTATATCAGTGGTGGTGAACCCATGGCACGCACGCTGTCGCTCCAGTGAGGTAAGGCAACCAGACATGCACACACAAACTCCTGTGTGTGTGTGTGTGTGTGTGTGTGTGTGTGTGTGCGTGCGTGCGTGCGTGCGTGCGTGCGTGCGTGTGTGTGTGTGTGTGTGTGTGTGTGTGTGCATGCACCCATGTGATATCGGCAATGCACCTCAAGCAGCACACGCAGCTACGTGACATTTCCAGTGCGCCTCTTTAACACATGCACAGCAATATAATATAGGCTCAGATGGAAACAGAAATGCTATTTATAATATCTGCTACCCTGCAATCACAATCTCTGATGTTTCCTTACTCTCTAGTTTAGTAAGGTCTCTACCATAATATAATCATCTTCTTTCTTTGTATCTATCAGAAGTACAGCAGTACAATTAATAAACATATCAAATAATTTCCTCCCAGTAATGGACAACATAAAGTCTTCCATGGTATATATTGATGGACACAGAATGCATTGCCATAGGTGCAAATCTGTTCATTTTTCTCTGCACTCACAAATAAAGTCATCAAGAATCACTTCCACGATGCTGACATAATTTCCCCAAACCAGTTGGTACAGACTGTCTGACTGGCTAGGTTATCCTGCTATGGTAATAGAGTAGACTATATTGCCATAAAGGTAAATGCTGTAGTTTGAGGAAAACCTCTTTCTAACGTGTTTGCAGCCAAATGAGGTAGTTTTACGGAACTGCTAGCAAACAGAGGAAGCAATGAAGTCCACAGAATAAATGGAAGAAAGGTGCACAACAAAGCAAAAATACCTGTGCAAAGGAAAATCAAAACATGTATTTTTCTTTAGCAGTAACCACACTCATCTCAGAATTAAAGGGGGGGGGGGACAAAATATTGGCTTTAAAAACTAAAGGTAATTTCAGTGTGAGCATTCATGGATCAACATCCACTTCTTCAGAACCACTCTCCCCCACCCCCCTTTAATCTTCCATAATATTTCTCCTTGTGATTTACAATTCACTTTCTCATACATTTACCCCTGCAAATCAGATGGCAATGTGCCATTTATGGTGGATTCCTGTGGTATTCAAAGGGATTTATAGTGATTTCTTTTTACTGCAATTGGCTTGTTACTGTATAAGCAAGCCAATTTTATCCCAGCTTTTATTATATGAGGTTTGCAACATTTCCTTGTGTTGTAAATTTTGATTCAGACTGGTTAGTCTATGGAAAGCTCTGTTAGGAGATCTCTTAATTAGCAGAGTAAACAATAACAATGTTCCTGTCTGTGAGCTTTTAAGTTTACCTTATTGTTCTATGCTGTGGAGCCATGAACTAATTATAAATAAACCTAACCTTTGTTTGAGCTTAATCTTCTAAGGTTTATTTATTTATTTATTTATTTATTTATTTATTTATTTATTTTTCACGCTTATATACTGCCCACTCAGGTACAACCCAACTCAGGGCGGTTTACATAGCGGACAGTAAAGACATAAAAAGACACATGATAAAACAAAGTTAAAAGTTAAAAAACCCACCCCTAAAAGGTGTGTAAGTACCGAAGGGATCTTGGGGGAAAGCACACTTCTCTATACCAACCACCCAACGGTACCCCCATCCCCACCCGCACCCCAAACTTGGCCTGCCAGCCAGGTCTTTAGTTCCTTCCTAAAGGGCAACAACTCCGTCTGGAGACGCATTTCCACAGGCAGGAGGTTCCAAAGGGCCGGTGTGGACACAGAGAAGGCCCTCCTCCTTGTGCCAGAGAGGCGAGCCACCCTGGCTGATGGCACAATTAGAGAGCCCCTCTGGTCCGCTCTGGTTGGATGGACAGACGTCCTTAGGTTACTAGATTTATTTATATAACATTTGATAGACAAGTATATCCTAAGTATTTTATATCCTAAGCTAGCCAGAAGACCATGTCTCAAGGTCCACTGTGGAAAGATCCAGTCCACTCTGAAGAAAAACATGTGCAAAGGTTGAGGGATGTAAAGCAGGGGTCCTGTTATGTATGCATGTACAATGTTACTTTAAATATATGAATGTAACCAGTCCACAATCACAATGTATCTCAGCTGTTAAGGAACGCGAGCAAGCCGCCCATAGAGGGCAGCTACGAGCGTTCAGTCTCACATGGTCCACATTGCCCAAATCACGAACAGCCGCGGGAAATTCCCCACATGATCAGGAGCTACAGAAAACAACTGCAGAAGAGAAAACAACTGCAGAAGAGAGGCGTGACCTGGGTGAGGCCATGCCGGTAGCAGCCAATAAGCTACCGTGCAACAAGATTCAAATGTATTGTGTTATGGTATATAATGAGATGTATCTCCCCCATTACCACATGTTCGTGCTGAGCATCAATGAATAAACCTGTGTTAGTCCTTCCTGCGACTCCTTCTTTGTCTTCCATGCAAGACACTAAATTGGCGACGAAGGTGGGATCGATGGCGAATCCTAAGGTCAAGCCGTACCAGTTCGATGTCAGCGAGCCCGAACAATGGGAGCTCTACGAGTGCCAGTTTCGGCACGCCATGGAGGCTGCAGGCATCGACGATGACGCGAAGATGCGCTCCCACTTCCTGTCTCAGGTGGGGCCGGCCACGCTGCGGATCCTGATGACCCTGGTGGCCCCCCGAAAAGTGGACGAGGTGCCCATCGACCGTATCCTGGAGAGGCTGCGTGAGCACTTCCAGCCACCCGTCTCGATCTTCCCAGCCCGGGTCGCGTTCCACAGGCGAGACCAGCGACCGGGCGAATCCGTGTCCGCCTACGCGGCGGCCCTCAGGCTTGCAGCGGTGCATTGCCAGTGGGACGACCTGGACCAGGCCCTCCGTGACCGCATGCTGTGCGGCTTGAGGGATGAGGAGCTTCAGAGGAGGCTCATGACCCGCGACCATCGCCTCACGTTCAACGAGGTACTGCGGGAGGCGCAAGCAGCCGAGGAGGCCAGGAGCGGCGTCCGGCTATTCAAGTCTCGAGGGGCCACGTCCGAGAGGGCCAAGTCACCAGTGCAGGCGGCCCGGCGGACACCAGCAAAGACGGCCTGGCGGGCCCCCAAGCCGCCCGCCGCCGCACCAACGTCGTCCGAGGAGTCCTCCACGACAGCGGATCCCTACTCCAGCGAGGACGACGACGTCCAGAGGATCAAGAAGCGAGGTGAGAAGCGGCAGACCCGAGAACGGCAGGACCGCCGCTGCGACGGTTGTGGGGCGGCCCACGACCGCACGAGGTGTCCGTTCCGGAAGGCCGAGTGCCACAACTGCGGCCGAAAGGGACACATCGCCTGAGTATGCAGGCGCGGGCGAGTCTAGGACAAGGGCAGTTCCAGCCATTCCCAGACGCACCAACGAAAGGCGGCCGGCACCAGGAAGGTCTCAGCCGGCCACAGCGAGGAAGGCGTGAACCGCGTGGGCCTGGAGCACCGGCGGTTCTTCATAGAGGTACTGTTGCAGGGGGTCCCAGTGAGGATGGAGATAGACTCGGGGTCTTCTTATTCCATCCTGTCCCAAAAAGAGTTTATGCGCATTCCCCCAGAGAAACGGCCCAAACTGCGGGCCATGAGATCCATTCTACGGGACGTGCAGGGAAATGGGATCCCAGTGTTGGGGGTGGGGAACTTCAAGGTGAAGTTCAAAAACTACTCCGAGAAACTGCCCCTAGTGGTCCTAAGAGGGGGGAGGTGCTGCCTTTTGGGAACGCAGTGGTTTGCTCCCCTGGGGATCGAACTGTCCGGCATTAACGCCATCGAGACTGACCCAATGCGGGACATGTGCGACGCACACCCGGACGTTTTCAAGAAGGGGCTCGGGAAATACAAGGGGCCCCCGGTTTCCTTTGAGCTGGACCCAGAAATCCGGCCCATCCGCCTCAAGCCAAGGAGAGTGCCCTTCGCCCTCAAGGACAAGATTGAGGCGGAACTGGACAAATTGGTGGGGCAGGGGATTTTGGTTCCAGTTGACTCGGCGGAGTGGGAAACGCCGATCGTTACAGCCCTCAAGTCAAATGGGGAGGTCAGAATTTGTGCGGACTATAAATGTACGATAAATAAGGCCATTTGGCCAAATGCATACCCGGTGCCCGTGGTCAGCCATTTGCTGGCCACGCTACATGGGGGGAGGTTTTTCGCCAAGTTAGATCTGGCCCAGGCGTATCAGCAGCTCTCTGTAACCCCGGCTGCCGCCGCCGCGCAAACGATCGTAACGCACAAGGGGGCGTTTAAGGTAACGCGCCTTCAGTTTGGCGTGAATTCGGCCCCCGGAATTTTCCAGTCCCTCGTGGAACGCCTTTTAAAGGGGCTTCCAGGCGTCCTCCCATACTTCGACGACGTGTTGATAACAGCGGGGAGCGAATTAGAGTTAGCCAAGAGGCTAGATGGGGTTCTCTCAGTGTTCGAGAGGGCAGGACTTCGATTGAGGAGGGACAAGTGCGTATTCTTCGTGAGGGAGGTAGAGTTTCTAGGGTTTAAGGTAACCCCGGACGGAATCAAACCCTCCGAGTCCAAGGCAGCGGCCGTGCGAGACGCCCCTCGCCCCACCGCGAAACCGGAGCTGCAGTCATTCCTAGGGCTCCTAAATTTCTATCACTCCTTCCTGCCTCGGAAGGCATCGGTCGCGGAGCCACTGCACGCGCTACTTAAGAAGGATGCGGTTTGGCGGTGGGGGGGACAAGCAGGAGAGGGCATTCAAAGAGCTTAAGTCACTCCTGTCTTCAGATGCGGTCCTGACCCATTTTGATCTGAAAAAACCAGTGGTGCTAGTCTGTGACGCGTCCCCGGTGGGGGTGGGGGCGGTCCTGTGCCACGTGTTGGAGAGCGGGAGGGAAGCCCCGGTGGCGTACTACTCAAGGTCCCTCTCGAAAGCCGAGTGCAATTACGCGCAAACAGATAGGGAGGCCCTAGCAATAATCGCGGGAACCAAGAAGTTCCACGATTTTTTATACGGCCGCGAGTTTACGGTAGTGACGGATCACAAGCCGCTGCTGGGGATCTTCACTACCGGCAAACCAACCCCACAAATTCTATCCCCCAGGATGCTGCGTTGGGCCATTATTCTCAACGCCTACCAATATGAGCTGGTCTATCGCCCAGGGAAGGAGATCTCCCATGCGGACGCCCTGTCCCGATCCCCTCTCCCTAGTTTAGGGGACCCCACGTGTGAGGTAGAGCAGGAACACCAAGTCCTGCTGATTGAGTCTCTCGACTCACCCCCAATTGTGCCGGCCGACCTCGCCAAGGCCACGGCGGCCGACAAGATCCTGGCCCAAGTTAGTTCCTGGGTTAGAAAAGGGTGGCCCACCTCTCCCCCCGAGGAACATTTCAAGCCGTTTTTCAGGCGCAGAGTAGAGCTTTCTCTGGAAAGGGGCTGCTTACTCTGGGGCCAGCGGGTGATTATCCCAGAGAAGCTGAGGGCCAAGGTGCTGAGGCTACTGCACACCAGCCACCCCGGGATCGTGCGCTCCAAGGCTCTAGCCAGGAGTTTCTTTTGGTGGCCCCAGATAGACGGGGACATAGAACGCCTAGTGGGCACGTGCGAGAGCTGCCAGAGCTCTCGGCCCGAGGAGTCCCTGTTACCCCATAGGGAATGGGATACGGCCCGCGGGCCATGGTCCCGGATCCATGTCGACTTCGCCGGCCCTTTCCGCGGGTCCATGTTTCTCCTGGTAGTCGACTCCTACTCCAAGTGGTTGGAGGTAATCCCCAAGAACAGCACGTCCTCTGCCGCAACCATTAAACAGTTGCGGAAGCTGTTTGCCTGCTTCGGCCTGCCAGACGTCCTTGTGAGCGATAACGCGAGTACCTTCACGTCGGCAGAGTTCAAGACGTTTATGGAGAGGAACGCCGTCAGGCACATAACCGCTGCCCCGTTTCACCCCGCCACAAACGGTCAGGTAGAGCGCCAAGTGCGCACTACGAAAGACGCACTGCGGCGCATGGGTCCCGGTGAGTTGAACCTGCATCTGTGCCAGTTCCTCATCTGCTACAGGACAACCCCTTTAGCGTCAGGTTTTTCCCCAGCCGAACTCCTCATGAGGAGGCGTCCGGTAACACTGTTTGACCGGTTGGATCCGTCCAGGGTGGAGGATGAAGGGAGAAACATAAGCATAGGGGGAGAGAGCTCCAAAAGTTTTGCGGTAGGGGACCCGGTTCACTGCAGAAACTACGCGGCCTCGGGGTCAGCGTGGGTGCCAGGGACAATTGTTGAGCAAACGGGGCCGGTATCCTACAGGGTCGAGACTAGTTCAGGTCTACTCTGGAGAAGGCACGCCGACCAACTCAGAAGGCGAGTCACCGGCGAGGGGGAATCAGCGTTAGGGTCCTCCCCCACCCGTATTACCCAAGGGGGAGAAATAGAGGAGGATACTTTCAAAGAGAGGGATCAGTTTGATGATGATGATGAGTTGCAGTACCAGGGGGATGTAGCGGAGTGGTCCCCCACCCGTCCTAGCGAGAAGAGGGGTTTCAGTTCAGCCCCTGGTACTTCCAGTCCCCCTAGCCCTTTTGTTTTGGAGTATACAATAGCTCCTGCTCCCCGGAGACCAACACCCCCAAGACAGGCAACAGGGGCGAGTCAGCCCACCACAGTCTCTAGAACGCCCGGACAGGCAGCGGGGGGTGGCGAGGCCACGAGGGCCTCTTCGTCGGTCCCGAGATTCGTACTGGGGGGGTCCCCAAACTCCTCAAACGGCAGGCAGGGATTCACTTCCCAACTATTCATTCCATTCCCGTCCCCCAATGCAAGGTTACCACAGACGCCACACCAAGCCGCTAATGAGTCCCCCCTTTCCATTGCAGGGCAAGACTCCACGGAACCAGGAGCCTCCGGCTCCCCTGTGTTAAGTCAAGCGGCCGCACGCCCCAGGCGCACATGCAGCAAGCCACAATGGTTGAGGGACTTCGTCCCATCCTAGGGGGGAGGGATGTTATGTATGCATGTACAATGTTACTTTAAATATATGAATGTAACCAGTCCACAATCACAATGTATCTCAGCTGTTAAGGAACGCGAGCAAGCCGCCCATAGAGGGCAGCTGCGAGCGTTCAGTCTCACATGGTCCACATTGCCCAAATCACGAACAGCCGCGGGAAATTCCCCACATGATCAGGAGCTACAGAAAACAACTGCAGAAGAGAAAACAACTGCAGAAGAGAGGCGTGACCTGGGTGAGGCCACGCCGGTAGCAGCCAATAAGCTACCGTGCAACAAGATTCAAATGTATTGTGTTATGGTATATAATGAGATGTATCTCCCCCATTACCACATGTTCGTGCTGAGCATCAATGAATAAACCTGTGTTAGTCCTTCCTGCGACTCCTTCTTTGTCTTCCGTGCAAGACACTAAAGGTCCCCAAACTTTTTTTGCATTATGGACCGGTTTCATGCTAAATGACTTTCCCACAGAGTAGTAAGTGGGGTGGTGGGATTGGACGGTGCAAGTACATAATGAAACAATGCAGACAGGTAGGGGGGGCAGAGCCCTTCCATAGTTAAGCAACATAGAGGAGGGGCCCGGCCACCTGCCTATCTTCTGTATTTGAATCCTATGCTCTTACTCCGTTTGCCATGCAGACCTAGCGGAGTACATTGAGGGCAGAAGGCTGCCATCAGGGCTCCCAGCGCCACCCATCCCTGTGGCCCAGTTCTGGATCGCCCATTGCCTGGTACTGGTCCATTGCCTGGTGGTTGGGGACCCCTGCTGTAAAGGACTGAAAGGAGGAAAGGGAAGTAGTGAATTTTTAACTTTTTTAGTGGGGGGCAACAGAATGGTAAGAGAGAAGCTTGGGAGGAACATTACAATCCACCTCACCAGAAGTGCAGTCTGATACTTACATAACAATAGCAATTACACTTTTATACCATCCCATAATACTTTGTTCACTCTCTGGGCGGTTCACAAGCTAATTAGTATTTTGCCTCCAACATGCTGGGTACTCATTTTACCAACCTCAGAAGGATGGAAGGCTAAGTCAACCTTGATCCTTGTCAGGATCAAACTCACATTTTGGCTGCAGTATGGCAGATTAACCATCTTCCACCAGTCCAGGGCTCTTCTCTGATCTAAAATTGCGGACCCCATTTTCAAACTTACTTTAAACCAGTGTTTCCCAACCTTTGCTTTTTGGACTTCAGTCCCCAGAACCCAAAGCAATGATCAGCCAATGTACTGACTAAGACTTCTGGGAATTGCAGTCCCCCTGTGGAGCATGTGCCCCACATTGAGAACCACTGCTTTAAACAGAGAAACCTGGCGCACACACATGGCCACAGTTTTCAGAACATTTGTGTTTCTTCTGCAGCCCCCCTTCCAGTTCTGTGGTTCCAAACTAGATAAAGACCTAGATCAGGAGTTCTCAACCTTTTAAAGCTAGGGGCCAAGTCACGCTCCCTCAGACACCTTGGGGGGCTAGATGGCCATTTCCCCCTTCTTCCACCACATGACACTTCCTGGTGTGGTGGAGGTGGTGGGAGGCCACATGAAATGGTGCCGTAGGCCACATCTGGCCCATGGGCCACAGGTTGAGAATCCCTGACATGGATGGATAGAAAACTAGCTTCTGTTCATAAATTTTAGTGAAGAAACAGTCGGGGCCAAACAGTGCAGACCGATCAAAGAGAGAGAAAAACGTTTGAGGCTTCAATTGCGAAGTACAACGTGATTTAATGTAAATAAATTCAAGTTTGCAGAGTAGATTCAAAGCCCTTCCGGTATATATAATTGGCTTTTCAATATTTCATCAGGAATCTAAACAAAAAATGCAAAAACAATACTGTAGCTTAGCTAAGCAAATAAAGTGATACATAAACATATTTACAATATTTACAAATATGACCATGGGATTGCATGTACAAGCTCTCAAATTTGAACTTCCTCTAAGCAAGGAAATCTGGCCTGTGCTTCTTGGCATGCAGGCAAAGGGAAGCCCACTGCATTATATTACTCCCAGGACAATCTTCATGGCTGATTGCCATGTTGATAGCCAAAGTTTGGAATCGGATACGGCACAAGAAAGAAGAAGACAGTTTGGTTCCTCATTCGGCTGAACAATAACAAGATGCTGCAGATCAATTATGACTTGCACTAATTGTGTAAAGTTATGTCTATCACCCAGCAAATTTATAGTAAAAATAAGTCTCTCTGAACACTTGCCTTTCCATTTTCATCCAGCAAGTGGTAGCCCAGCCTGCCCTTCACATACAATATAGGGAGGAAGGAACTTGATAATACATAACTCTTCTTGCCAGATGCATGCCTGTCTCCTGCAGGTCTATCCTTGTATTGGTACAGTAATTGAAAGCTGCTTTCATTCCACTGGCAAAAGGAAATGTTTGAAATTGGTCCTGCTGTCAGTCAATCGATTTGCAAAGCAAACCCTTTTAAAATAAATGTGTATTATGCTGCCTAGGTTTCACAGTGAGAGGAGCAGGCTGACCTTCAAAGGTCAGTATAGTGCTGGTCAGGAACCAAAAGACAAATGGGAAGCAGGAAGAGAGACAGCTTTGCACATGAAATGGGAAGGAAATCTGGCAAGAAGCACCAGATGAACACCAGCTACCTTCCTGTCAATAAGGGTTTCAGTAATCCCAGGAGGAGAATGGTCTGGAGGGGAAAGGGAGGAAATATATAAAGAACAGACTCCAGGCATTTGCTGGGCAGGGGAAACAGCATGTTCCTGCACCTGAAGAGGCAGCCCAAGAGAGGCAGAGAAGTCCTAGGACGGTGATGGCGAACCTTTTAGAGACCAAGTGCCCAAACTGCAACCCAAAACAAACTTATTTATCACATAGTGCCAACATAATAACGGGGGAGGAAGGAAGAGCTCCCATTGGGCTGCTGGACAGAGGGGCAGGGCAAACTCTGTGCTGGGGAGAGGGAGGAAACACTCCCATTGGGCTGCTGGGCAGGGGGGCAGGGTGAACTCTGGGGTGACTGCATGAGTGCCCACAGAGAGGGCTCCGAGTGCCACTTCTGGCATGCATGTCATAGGTTCACCATCACTGTCCTAGGAGCTGAGCAGACAAGCATGGGCAAGACATGCAAGGCAGAAGGAAAGAGTGTTGATTCTTCTGATAGCTCAGTCTTTGCCCCCACCCAAGAAGTCCCAGGTGTGGTTTCTGTTGCTAGCCTGATCAACAAAAATGTGTAGGTGGTAGGTGCCTTCAATTTTTCCTAGCATCATGGCCTTCTCCAATAAGCCCTCTCTTTTCATTTGGTGGCCAAAGTATTTGAGCTTCAGCTTCAGTATCTGTCCTTCCAAGGAGCAGTCAGGGTTGATTTCCAATAGGATCTACTGATTGACTGATTTGATCACCTTGCAGTCCAGGGGACCCACAAAAGTCATCTCCAGCACTGCAGTTCAAAGGCGTCTATTCTTTTATGCTCAGCCTTTCTTGTGATCCAGCTCTCACAGCCATACATTACTACTGGGAAGACCATTGCTTTAACTATGCAGACACTTGTTGGCAGGGTGATGCCTCTACTTTTTATTACGCTGCCTAGGTTTGCCTCCCAATGAGTAAGTGTGTTTTTATTTCATGGCTGCAGTCACTGTCTGCAGTGATCTTGGATCCCAAGAAAGTAAAGTCTCTCACTGACTCCATTTCTTCCCCTTCTATTTGCCAGGGAGTGATGGGGCTGGATGCCATGATCTTGTTCCTGTTGTTGTTGTTTTAAGGTTGAGTTTCAAGCCATCTTTTGCGCTTTCCTCTTTCACCCTCATTAAGAGGCTCTTTAAATCTTCTTCACTTTCTATCTCAGATTGTTCATATTTCTCCCGTCAATCTTGATTCTGTTTTATGATTCATCGAACCCTGCACTATGCATGATCTGCATCTAAGTTAAATAAGCAGGGTGACACTAAATAGCCTTGTATTCCTTTTCCTATTCTGAATCAATCAGTTGTTCCATATCTGTTCATAACTGCGACTTCTTGACCTGCATACAGGCTTCGCAGAAGACAGATGAGTTGGTCTAGTACTTCCATCCCTTTAAAAAAATGGCACAGTTTGTTGTGATCCACACAATCAAAGCCTGTTTCATAGACAATGAAACATAAGTAGACATTTTTCTGGTACTTCCTTGCTTTCTCCATGATGCAGCGAATCTTGCCAATTTAGTCTCTTAAGTTCTCTTGCTTCTTTGGAACCCATCTTGTATTTCTGATAATTCTTGTTCCACATACTCCTGAAGCCTAACTTGTAGGACCTTGAGCATGGCCTTGCTATCATGGCCTTTGCCCAACTTCGAGTGATTCGCCAGTTGCGCACACTCCTGGACTGGGACTCTTTGCTCATGGTCATATGCTCTGGTGACCTCCAGACTAGATTATTGTAATGTGCTCTACATGGGGCTGCCCTTGATGACCATTCGGAGGCTGCAGCTGGTCCAGAATCCGGCGGCCCGGGTGGTGATGGGGTGTGGACATTATGCCCATGCTTCACCACTGCTTCGGGAGCTGCACTGGTTACCCATTTGCCTCCGGGTGCAATTCAAGGTGCTGGTTTTGACCTTTAAAGCCCTATATTTTAGTGGGCCAGGTTACCTTAGAGACTGCATTGCCCTAAGGACGTCTGTCTGTCCAACCAGAGTGGACCGAAGGGGCTCTCTAAAGTGCCATCGGCCAGGGGGGCTCGCCTCTGTGGCACAAGGAGGAGAGCCTTCTTTGTGTCCGCACCGGCCCTTTGGAACCTCCTGCCACTAGAACTGCATCTCCAGATGGAGTTGTTGCCCTTTAGAAAAGAACTAAAAACCTGGCTGGCGGGCCAAGTTTGGGGTGCAGGTGGAGGGGTGGCTTCCGTTGGGTGGTTAATATAGGGGAGGATGCCTGCCCCACGGTTTCTTCGGTTCCTGCACCCCTCTCTTTTTAGGGTGGGTTCTTATTGCTGGTTTTGATCTATTTTTATTTGTTTTTATCTGTTTTTATCCACTGTGTGAACCGCTCGGAGTCGGCTTTGACTGAGTGGGTGGTATAGAAATTTAACAATAAATAAATAAATAAATGTGAGGTGAGTGCAATTGTATGATAGTTTGAACATACTGTACAGTATTTTGGTGTTGCCCTTCCTTGTAATTGGAACATAAATTGACTTTTTTCAATCCTGTAGCCATTGCTGCATTTCTGAAATTTGCTAACATATTGAATGAAGCACTTTAACAGCATCATCTCTTAGGGCTTTAAATAGCTCAATTGGAACACCATCATCTCCATTGGCTTTTTTGTTAGTAATACTTTCTAGGACTCACTTTACTTCATACTATAGGGCTAGGCTACCTCTGCTCTAGGATATCTGGCTCAAGGTCAGTGATCGCACCATTGTGGCTGTCAAGGACATTAAGGTCCTTCTTGTATTTTCATTTATTTATTACATTTATATCCAGCCTATCTGCGATATTTTCCCACTCTGTAGAATTCTGTGTGCTCTTGTTACCCTTTCTTAATTTCTGCTTCTGTTTGGCCCTTATCATTTTGACCCTTTATCACGGCCATTTTTGCTCAGATTGTTTCCTTAATTTCCCCAATTTTCTTGAAGAGATCTCTAGTCATTCCCCTTCTGTTTTTCCCCCATAAGAGATGTGATCTAGGTCACAAATGAATAGCCTAATGGTTTTCCCTATTTTATTTCATTGTAAGCCTGAATTTTGCTATAAGTAGCTCATGATCTGAGCCACAGTCATCTCCAGGTCTTATTTTTGCTGGCTGTGTAGAGCTTCTCCATCTTTGACTGCAGAGTATGTAATCAAACTGACTTCAGTGCTGGCCTCTTAGGTTGTTGGAAGAGGTGTTTGCTATGACCAGCACATTCTCTTGACGACACTCTATTAGCCTTTGCTCTGATTCATTTTGTACTTCAAGGCAAAACTTGCCTGTTATTTAAGTTACCTTTTGACTTCTTACTTTGACATTCCATTCCCCTATATGGCGATATGGACTTTTTTTTTTTTGGTGTCAATTCTATAAGGTGTTGCAGGTCTTCATTGAACCGGTTGGCTTCATCCTCCTCTGACTCAGTGGTTGGGGTATAGACTTGGATTACTGTGATGTTGAATGATTTGCCTTGAATTTGGCCTGAGATCATTCTGCCATTTTTTAGATTGTATCCCATTACTGTTTTCCTCACTCTTTTATTGACTACTAGCATATTTTGCCCGGCGGTGCCGGGCTTTTTAAAATTGTGTTGAATACTAAAGGGTTTTTTTTTCTTGAACTAATGGTGAATGGCTGTTTTAAATGGTGGTGTAAGGTTTTTTGATTTTGTGGCTTCGAGGCGCTTCGTCCGCCTGCGGCGGACTTGCGCTCCCAGTGGTTGTTTTTTATTCTTTTTGGTTGTTTTTTTTTTAATTTTATTTTATTTTTTGCGTGCTGGCTTCCTCAGTGCCGTGCTCCTTAATTTGGTTTTTGAACGTGTTTTTTATGTTTATGCAATTTTTAAAAAAAATTTAATTAATTTAATTTAATTTAATATTATTCAGTTTAAATTTTTTTAAAATGATTTTTATTAAAAAAAATTTTAAACAGACATACAGAAAAAAAAGAAAACAATAACATTACAATACAATAATACCTCAAAGATAACCTCAATACAATATTAACTCACATTCATAGAGGCTAGCACATAACAGTACTTATACTGATTGTCTACCATTTAACCACAATATTAGATACCACAATATAAAATATTACTCAATCAAACAATAAAAGTTTTCTAAGCTACCTCTATAATAATTTTTTAATAATTACAAATCACCCTGTGAATATATACAATGCCCGGAGAGTTTAGTTGCTATTTCAACTCCAAAAACCTCTTTGCGATGGTGCAGGTCCTGAACTATCATTTACCATAAGAGAATGATCCACAAACGGTTTCCATATATTCCAAAACCTATTCTCTTTTAAATTATCTCATTTCACTTTAATCTCCCATGTCAATTTGTCATTCAATGCTAGGCTCCACATTTCCTTGTACCATTCTCCGATCTGTATATCTACATCATTTTTCCAATTTCTAGCTATACATTGTCTACCTGTGGTCAATACAATTTCCAATAATTCTTTTTCCTCCTTATTCAAACCCAAACCTTCCACATTTGTTAAAAGAATGGTACCTGACACCAACTTGACCTTTTTACCCAATATTTCACCAAACTCCCCTTCTATTCTTCCCCAAAAATCCCTTATTTTTTTACAACTCCACCACATGTGTTCATATGTTCCATCTGTTTCTTTACATCTCCAACATAACTTATCTCATTTATTATCCATCTGATAAAGCCTTAGTGGTGTCAAGTACCATTGCCACATTTTAAAATTATGTTCTTTAATTCTTACAGACATTGTTCTCATGATCCTCTTTTTCCATTTGTTTCTCCATTCAACCTCCCCAATTTTTATATTCAAATTTTGTTCCCACTTCCGCTTCAAGTCTTCCTGTGGATCATTACCCTTGTTCAATATAGTATAAAGTTTGCTTACAAGACCCTTAATGCCTCTTTCCCCTTTTCTAATCTTTATTACCAAATCCTCAAATTCCGTCTTATTTCTATCTAACCCTGCTTCTCTTTTATATTTTTTATTCCAGTTATCCGCCTTCAATTTCTGAAACCAGTCCAAATTTAACTTCTCAAATATTTTTTTCCTCTTAGTATCATCATCACACACTTTTAACCAATCCTTCAATAAAAGCACCCCATTTTTATCCAATATTTCCATTTTTTCCTTATCTATTTTTATTGGGAAACACCCCATATCCGTCAATTCCAAAATTGGAGAGAGATTTGGGACTATATCTTTCTTTACTTTCTTCCACACTTCCATGAGACCTCTCATCATAGTATTATTTGACCTTTTCACCTTGTCCTTTATTCCCAAAAAAATCATACTACCAATGTCTCTATATTCTTTCATCTCCAGTTGCTCCCAAATTGTCTTTTCTCTTGCCAAGATCTTCACAACATTCTTAATTTGGAATGCTCGATAGTATGCTAACAAATTTGGCATACCCAAACCCCCTTTTTTCTGAGACAAGTACCATAGTTTCTTTGGAAGTCTAGATTTTTACCACCATTACAAAAGCCATTGAACATCTTTTGAAACTCATTAATTTCCTTCTCCTTCAGATGGATCGCTAGTGCATCAAATAAAAAATTAATCTTTAGCAACAATATCATTTTACAAATAGCGATCCTTCCGAACCATGACAGCTTTAACTTCTGAAACTCTTGTATTTTATTCTTAAATTCCACTCTCAAGCTGTCATAGTTCAATCGTTTAAGTTCTTCTAATTTATTTGAGATAATTATCCCCAAATACTTCAGCTTATCTTTAATTTGTATATTAAGTGTCTCCACAATCCTGCCCATCTCACTTGCTCCCAAATTACACAACATCAATTCTGATTTATCCCAATTTATCATTAATCCAGTTATAGCTTCAAATACCTGTAAGTGATCTTTGATCCTGTCCATTACCAGCTCCGGGTGTTTCACCATAAGCAATGTATCATCCGCATACATGCTCACTTTATTACCCATAATCCCTTCTATATTTAAATCATCCCTTATATTTTTAGCTAGAATCTCCATTGCCATAATAAACAAGATAGGGGATAATGGACAGCCCTGCCTAGTACCAGCCTCTAAGTTTACCACATCAGTAAGCTCGTCATTTACTCTAACCCTAGCGTTCCCTTTTTGATATAATAAATCTATTACCCTATTGAATCTATCCCCAAACCCATATTTTTTAACTATTTCTTTAATTGAAGACCACTGTAATGAGTCGAATGCCTTAAAAATATCTAGTGATAATAAGCCCACCTTTTGCTTAGTTTGGTTAACATTATCAATTAAATCTAATACCCTTCTAGTCAAATCCGCCATATGCCGACCTTTTAGGAACCCAACTTGATCTACATTTATGTATTCCCCCATAAAACTGTTTAATCGATTAGCCAATATTGCTGTGAAGATCTTAGCAACCTGATTTATAAGTGAAATTGGTCTGTACGATTCCACTCTTTCGAGATTCTTGCCAGGCTTTGGCAGTAGAACGATTGTGGTGTTATACCATGAAGTCGGAATTGATCCTCCATCTAAGATATAATTATATAGCTTCACCAATTTTGGAACCACTACCTCCTTAAATTCTTTGTAAAACTCTGTCGATAATCCATCATCCCCCGGAGCTTTCCCCGTCTTCAACCCACTGATCACCTCCTTAACCTCTTTATCATTAATCTTTTCCTCCATTTTCTCCCTATGTTCTTGTTTTATTCCATTCCCTAACTGTCTCTCCAATATCTTTTTAAGCTTCTCCAGGTCTACTTCCTTTTTTGCATATAATAGCTGATAAAATTCCCTGACAATTTTACATTTATCTCCGTTCTTATTACACCTTGAACCTTGCTTATCAACCAATACCCCTATTTCTCTTTTTTCCCTTTTAGCCTTAGCTGCTCTTGCTAATAATTTTGAACTTCTATTACTGAATTCAAAATATTCTCTATTTAAATAAATCAAATCTCGTTTAACTTTATCAATATCCTTACCCATTAATTCTGCTTTAAGCCTTTGTAATTTCGTAAAAAAAATTTTATCTTTACTTTTCGCATGATCCTCCTGTAATTGTTTTATTTCTCTTTCTTTTTCTATCTGTTCTGCTTTATATTTTTTTATATTTAAAACTTGCCAATTTTATACTTTCCCCTCTAAAGACCGACTTCATGGTATCCCATACCACATTAAAATTAATCTCATTATTATCGTTCCACTGCCAACTTTCTTTCCATCTTCCCATAATCTGCTCTTTACATTTCTGATCTTTAAACAAATTAGGATCGTACCTCCAATTTCTAATTCTTCGAGTATCTTTTTGTACTTTCAATTCCAAATATACTTTAGCATGATCCGATTCCTTGATAATCCCAATTTCCATTCCTTCTATGTCTTTAAGCAAATTTTCTGTAAGAAAAAAATAATCTATTCTTGAGTAGGTCCCATGAACATGTGAAAAAAAAGAATATGCCCTTTCAGAGCCCTTAAACTCTCTCCAAGAATCCTTCAGACTCATAACATCCATCCATTTATCCAGAACCTTCCCTTTCAAGCCAATTCCACTTCTTGATATATTTGTACAATCTAACCCTGACCTTATCAAATTAAAATCTCCAGCCACAATAGTTTTTGCAACGTTCTCTGATTCCACTATTTTCCGAATTTTTTCAAGGAACTCCGCTTGATGATCGTTTGGAGCATAAATATTTACCAACATGATTTCCTCATCCTCCAATTTTCCTCTTACTATCAAATATCTACCCTCTTGGTCAACAACCCTTTTTGTAATCTCAAATCCTAATTTTTTAGAAATCATGATTGCCACCCCTCTTGCTTTTGTTGCATCCATCCTAAAAAAAGTCTATTCGTATCTTTTGACTTCTGATGGGTTTCCTGTAAAAACAAAATATCTGGTCTGTCTTTCTTCAACGCCAATTCCAGTCTCCGTCTCTTAAGAACAGAACCTGTACCCTTCACATTCCATGATATTATTTTAATACTTCCCATAACCTACTTCCTTTCCAAGCTCTAAACTCTCCATCGGGCGTGCCACCAACCACCCTTTACCCCTATAACATACAAAACTACATAGAACACACACTATCTCTCTCCCCACTTTCTTACAAAAAAAAGCCGCCTTTGACAACCAAAGAGGGGAGAAGGGGGACATGCAAGATGTGCCTTCCTACCGGTGCTACGCGCTATTCACCATTCTATATCAATTAAATGCTTTAAATTGTTATAATCTGATTCTCATTGCTCCTTACTTGTCTCCTCCTCCACCATGATCAACGACAGCTCCTCCTCCTCCTCCCTTCGCTGCGGTGTTCCACCTGTTGCCCCACCAGCCTCCTCCCTCCCGTATTCCCTCCCCAATGCTCCCGATTCCATCAATTCCTTCTTAAGATTTATCCATTCTTCCGAATCGACTTTTACCAGTTCCAACAAGCTCAAATACTCCAATGGATTGGTCCCTTCATCAATTACTTGCATTCTTTTATCATAAAAGAAGTGCAGTTGCTGCGGAAATCTCCAGTTGTACCTTATATTTTTACTCATCAATAATTTAGTTACAGGCCTCATCTTATACCTCCAGGTTCTTTCTTTCAACGAAATATCATTGTAAACTTCTACGTCAGAGCCATCAAATTTCAAAGCATCAGGACCAGCGCGTTTCAAATGGGCCATTACTTTTAGCTTGTCTGCCCAATTTGCGAATTTTACCAACACATTTCTTTGAACCACCCTCCCTCTTCTTGGGCCCACCCGGAATACACTTACAAAATCTTCCTGGACAAATTCTTTTCCCATATTCAAACCATTTAACCACTGAACCACTCTTTCCCTTAACAAGTCCGGAGTTCGTTCCATGACCTGACGGATCACAATATTCTGCTTTCTCATCACATCTTCCACAGCATCAATCCTTCTCTCTTGTTCCTCCAATTTCAGCTTATTCTCCCGCACCACCTCCTGAGTCCCTTTTATTTCCTTTTTTATGGCAGTTACCTCAGTTTGAACCAATTTCACATTTCCCTCAATTTTTTTCAAACTTAAGTCCACCTTTTTTGAAAAATCTGCAACAGATGATACCACCTTATCTTGCTTTTTCATCATTTCATTTCTGTCTTTCACCCTTGAATCCTCATTCTTCTCCAATTTCTGAAACAGCTTGCCAATTTCCACCATAATTTGGGTTTGATCGTAGGGCACTGTGGGCCGGGATGAAGACTGAGGGGCTTCCTCCATTGGTACTTTTTCCTTCTTCTTAGGCTTAACAGCTGGATCTTCTTCCTTTGCTTTCCCTCTTGTAGCTTTATCCATAATAATATTAAATCCCAAAGTTGCAGATCGTTGTAAAAATTAGTCAAACAAATAAGCCTATAGCGCTGTAACCCCTGGTTCCACAAGTCCAACAGGGAAACTTATATTAAGCAGAAGTCCAAAGAGTTATTGTAATCCACAAAAAAGGGCAGAAGGAACCAATACTCCCAACAGGCAGCTGAGAAGAAAAAAAAGGGCAAAAAAGAAAATAATAATCCACAGCGGGTCCGTTTCCCCAAAGCAATCAGTCCAGCCAGTCGTCTTCCACACTGCAATGTAAGTGCTCCAAGGAAACAGTCACCCAAAAATTTCTCCTTTAAATCCAAGCCGCCGATAAGTAAAAAGAAAAAAAAAAAGGGAGGGGAGACTGGAGGGAGAAAAAGCCCAAAATCCAAACAGGAAAGCAGGAGAAGTGAGAAGCAATATTTTCCAAAAAAATTTAAATATTTATAATCCACACGGTGAAGGAGCAAAAAGAAGCCCAATTAATCCTTCTCTTGAAGCGGACAAGTCAAAATGCCATTTTCCAGCGGCTGCTTTAACTTCTGGGTAAAAGCCCCCCTTCTTCTTCTGTGGAACGGCAAACTTTTTCCAAATACTTTGAGCTGGGAAATTCACTGTTACCTTCCAATATTATAGCCCAGACAAGTATTTTTTTAAACCACTTTGTTATCGTCAAAACACGGCGTGGTCCTTCTGGTGTGCGAAAAAAAACATAAACCCAAACACGATCACTTTCGTTTTCCAGAATCACCGCCATTAACGAAACAATCACTTGTTTTCATCTACTTCCACCCATTTCCATTTCAAAGCCCAGGCTCATTAAACAAGATCTCCAGCTGAGTTTAACCTTTAGTACTCCATTCATGCACTTACATGCAGCTGTTTTCGTGCCAAACAACTTCTTGCCAGCTCCAAAGCTTCTCTCGCAGTCTCGCTGGTCCCGTTCTCGGCTCCTCGGCAGAAAAGCCGCGACTGCCGTCACAGGCCTCACTCGCCCAGGAAAACCTCCTGAACTTCAACCATCCAACTTCAAAAGCTCCCAAAATTTTCAAAAAAGACAAGCAAGATTCTTATCTACAGAAGTTGCCACTTTAAAAGTTTCCCATTTCACTCCAACACAATAATTACCACTTTGTTAAGCGCGAGCATCCGAATCAAGATGTTACTCATCGGCCATCTTAGCCACACACCCATTCAGTTTAAAATTTAATTTTGTTTTTTAAAATGTTTATTTTAACTCATTTTTTTGTTTTGGTTTTTTTGGATTGAAAAGTGTTTTCTTTTTTGGTAATTTTTGAGATTAGTGTGTTTATTTTTGAATGTTTTTATAACTTATTTGATTAAATTTGGAATTAATCTTATTATTTTTAATATTTTTGAATGTTTTTTCTCTTTGGGCCTCTGGGTGGGGGTGGTGAGCTTTTGTGCCTCTCTTTACAATTGTTCTCTTCTGTCCTCTGGGTGTTGTTTCTGGTAAGTTTCCTCTTTCTCATTTGAGTTCCGGTTCTCATAGAAGGAAGACGTCTTTTGGTAAGTTCTCTGGGGTTTTTTTGGGGTGGGTGGGGGGGTGGGATTTTTTTTTGGGGGGTGTATGTGTGTTTTTTCTTGTGTTATTTTTGGATTTTGGTGTGTTTTTGAATGTTTTTGGTTTGTGTTTTTGTGTGGTTTTTTTCAGTGGGGGGTGGCTTTCTTTCTCGCGGGCCATGCTGGCTGGCCCGTGGGAAGGAAGGGCAATTGCGGGGAGGCTTTCTTTCCCACGGGCCATGCTGGCTGGCTCGTGGGAAGGAAGGGCATTTGCGGGGAGGCTTTCTTTCCCACGGGCCATGCAGGCTGGCCCATGGGAAGGAAGGGCATTTGCGGGGAGGCTTTCTTTCCCACGGGCCATGCTGGCTGGCCCGTGGGAAGGAAGGGCATTTGCGGGGTGGTGGTGCTTTCTTTTCCACGGGCCATACTGGCTGGCCCGTGGGAAGGAAGGGCAGCAGCGGTGGGGGGGTTTCATTTTTTTCCCCGCAGGCCATACTGGCTGGCCCATTAGGAAGAAGGGCAGTTGCGGGGGGGGGGGGTTTGCTTTTATTTTTGGCGTGCTGGCTGGCCCTTCGAACGGAAGGGCAGCGGCGGCCGGGGGTTTACTTTTTTTCCCCACGGGCCATACTTGCTGGCCCATGGTGAAGAAGGGCAGTTGTGGGGTGTTTTTGTTTTTACTTGTGTTTTTCGCACACCGGCTGGCCCTTCGAATGGAAGGGCAGCGGCGGTGGGGGGGGGTATTGTTTTCCCCCATGGGCCATGCTGGCTCGCCCATGGGGAAGAATGGCAGCGGCGGCGGGCTTTTTTTAACTTTTATTTTTCGTGCGCCGGCCACCTCAGCGTTCTGCGTGCTAATGGCGCGCAGGACACTGGGGCTTGTAGTTTTGGCTGCGCGTGTTTGCTTTCTGCGACGGTTTTTCTTTTGCGGCTTTTTTTAAATTGGCTGCGGCACGTTTCCAAACGTTCCTTTTGCTGTGCCGCTCAGCCTGATTGGCTCTGGCGCGGCACGGTGAAAGGAACTTTGGGAATTGAAGTTCCCTTTTTTTGTTTGCGACTGGGGGGCTCCTGCCCCCAGGTCGAAAATTTCAACCCAACAGTTACCTGCGAACCCCATTCGGGCGAGTGAACGGAGGCTCGGACGGGGCTAGTGGGGCCTGGTGCAACATCCTTTGTCACATTCCAACAGTTAATGCACCATTTTATAGGTATAGATAAAGGCAACTTCATTTTTTCTATGGGGTGTTGTCCTGTCCTCAGTAGTAGATACAATGGATACTTGAGTTAAATTTGCCCATTTCCGTCCGTCCACTTTGGTTCACTGATTCTGAAGATCCTCTCTTGTGTCTTCACCTGAAATGCCATGGGAACAGCGAGAGAGGAAGTAATGCCTCCCTTGAGAGGTGGATAGGCTTGGCTTGGGCAACAAGCTACCGTAGTTCAGACATAACCTAATTTTAAAAATGAAAGTCCAATAATACATTGCTATTTGCAACCTATTATTTTTCCCTTTATCCAGTATTCTTCCTATGTTTCCCCTTATATTGGGTGATTGGGGATGGGTGAAACAAAGAGTGTGAGCTAAGCCTGTCACCCATTTTCCAAACTGCAGCCCTTTTATTTTCTCCAGTAATACTTACTGGTAGCCACTGAAAATTAAGCCAATCTTTTTCTATTATTTTTTCTTTAATATTTCAGGATCCATAAATTAAACAAGATCTCTTCTCCTCTGCACCAGCTGACAGCAGTTTGTAACATACAAAGAAACAAATGTTAAAGATAAGAATACTTGCTTCATGCGATATATTGGTCTTTATTTAAAATGTTTCATTTCCCTTAGTCTGTTCTGGAACCCTCTATGGCAATTTCCTGTGACTCCCCATCTTTCATTCCAAAGCACACAAGAAAAACTAGAATTTTTAACTAAAAGGATACTTCCAAAGAGGTAGAGAAACCTGCAGAAGTGACAGGAATATATACACATGTTGACTGGTACCCTACTCAGAATTTATGTCACTGTAATTGTGATATAAATTATTTCACTGCAATTGTGTCACTGCAATTGTGACACTGTAATTATGACACTGCAGTGGCTCAAGTGGTTAAGACGCTGACTGGGAGGCGGAAGGTCAGCAGTTCGATTCCCAAGTACTGCAGGATGGAATGAGTGCCCATCTTTGTCCCACCTCCTGCCAACCTAGCAGTTTGAAAGCAAGAAATTGCAAGTAGATAAATAGGGACCACTTCAGTGGGAAGGAAACAGCGTTCCGTGTGCTCCGGTGTCTAGTCATGCCTGCCACATGACCATGGAAATGTCTGTAGAAGCAGACAGCGCTGGCTCTTTGGCTTTGAAACAGAGATGAGCACTGAACCCTAGAGTCAGATACGACTGGCTTTCGAGCAAGGGAAACCTTTACCTTTACCTTTAATTGTGTAAATCACAGTGGCAGACAGCATACCTGGCCCAGTTTTTTAATTGTTTGCCATACTCCCACATTTTATACCACCTTTGTCCAATTAAAAGCTCTGGAGAACTTGAAAGCCCTTTTTATTTATATCTTTGACCAATCCAACTAACATATTGCCCAACATTGGACTTTGTTCAGTGAATAGGTCCCACAAAGCCCCCACCCCCTTAATCTTCTTCTGGCATTGAGGGTACTTTAAGTTCTTCCATATTGACTTGATTTGCAGTACGTAGGTAAGCTGAACCAGGATGTTTGCTTTCTGTGGGTTGCATGACAAAGACTTGTGATCCCAAATACAGTCACCGCAGGATGTGAGATTTAACAACACTTTGGCTAAGGTCTGTGGTGAGAAGCACATGCTTACAAAGACTTCATGTTGCACGCTGTTGACTTTGCCTGTAATTATTCCTAGAATATAACTGCTATAGAAACAGCCCACCTTCATGTTTCCACTAACTACTGAACTTCCTAGAGCCTGCGATTATAACAATAGTAAACAGGAAGACTAGAATTCTTTTCCTTTCCTTTGTGCATACTCTTCCAAAACGTTTGGAGCATCTGTTCATACTTCTTGTTCTGACATTTATTCATTCTCACTCTTTCGTAGATCAGTTTTCCTAATACTGTTTTCTTCTATCTTTGATAGATTAAGATTCTGTTGTGCAACCTTTATTTAAAATTTAGACAAAGAGGTAAACGAGTTTCCATTTGAAGAGTGTGCAGTTTCCAGGACCTCCTCAAGGTCCATTGACTAAAACCAGGTTCAGTGATGGGAAAGAGTTTTCAAGAGATAGAAACATAGAGTTTTTAGCAGAACAATTATCATCAAGAAAAAGCCATGGTAAATTGTGGATTCAGCCCTAAAAATCGGAATGGTTAGCAGAGAACACTTCCTCCTTGGGAGGGGGGGGGGTCACAGAGACCTCTTATTCTTTTTTTAAAAAAAGTTAATGTTTATTGGATAAATATACTGAGATAGAAAAGATAATGGGAAGCCTACGGTAAGTCTAGCTAACTAAGGCTGAAATGCAGGAAGACATAGCTACCCTCCCACCTCTCAAGAACAAATGTTTTCTCTATCCTGTTCCAGTGAGGTTGAATGTGAGAAGGGAGACAGTGACATCAAAAACCCTAAGAATATAAATCATAGGGTGTGATCAGACAGGAAAATGGCTTGGATTTTGGACCACTTGTGGCACAGTTGAGTGCGAGCTACTTCCTGGCATTAACACAATGTACAGGAAAAGGGAGGGGAATAGAGTGACTTCAGGATTTCTCACCGGTGAGGTGAAGGTGACAAGTCCAAGCTTCACTACAGCCTCAGCCTTCCTGTCTCCTCTATGTGGGTGGATCTATCTATTTGTCTACTATGGTGACGATAGCAATGGGTGAGCAGTTGCTGTCTTCCTGACTTGTTTTATTTTGGCCATTTTATTTGCGACTTTTTATCACTCTTTTTAATTGTTGTTTTATTTTGTTGCAAACCAGGCTGGAGACACAATTATACATATTGAATTCTTGAAGCCTGCTGTCTATTATCGAAAAGACAGCATTTTTTGCCTCCCATCATCTTCGTCAATCAAGATTAAAGTAACACCATAGATCTGACTCAGAGCCTGTCCAGATGGGCATATATCCTGCTCTTTGAGACATTTTGAGGACAGGCTGGTCCACTCTTGTTTACAGTGTCTACACATGTCAAATGTTGGAGTGGGCCAGCTCCCTTACAATGTGTGTCTTTTAAAACCTCAATCGTGGGTTCTGCTATTTTGGTGTGCTGCCCTATATCCTGTTCCCAGTGCCTGCAGATATAGGACAGTCTTACAAGCCACTTCAGGATATTGGAAATTGAATACTAATTTTTCCCCCCTAAATATTTCCTGACAGGGTTAGTTTACCGCCCCCTGACGATCAGCATTGAGTTGCTGGCAATATGGTCTACTCTATTACCATAGCAAAATAACCTGATCAGACTGGAAACATCTCTAAAGATATGGAATTGCTTAGCAAGTTTTGGTGTCTTGCACGGAAGACAAGAAAGAGCCGCAGTGAGGGCTAAAAACACAACTTTGGTGGACCAAACAGCACTATTTATAGCACACTGTACATTTTGAATAGCCCGGGTGATAGTTCATTGGTCACTGTCTGCGTGACGTCATGGATCGTCACGCCCATCTTCTCCAGGTGCGGTGCAGGGGAATCTGTATCAAGTGAGCTGGATACTGCTACTGGCACGAACAGTATTGTCCTTAACAGCTTGCTATAATGTGTCATTGATTACTTACAATAGATACAATCAGTTAAAGGGTACTTGTCACATTCTATTCAGTACATAACACTAGTCATTTGATACCTTTGTCCTGAAATATCTAATTAAGCAAGATGGTTTATTAACAACTTGTGGCCATTAGACATCAGGGAAGAGTAATTGTAAGAAAACAGAAAGCTACTGTGATTGGAACATTGTAACAAGCCAAAAGCTTACAGACAGAATAGATTAAAATGCTGACTTTGCTAACTAATAAGATGATGCTACAAGTTGTTTCTAGTAAAACAAACAGAGTCTGTCCAGATGGGCATATAGTTAACTATTTGGTATGGTTCAATCAAATTATGGTGTTCATCTGTGTTTATACTTAATCACTCCATCCCACCTCTTTTATAAGCTGTCCTGCTATTCTGGCATAGTGCAAGGGCTACAGTTTTCTGGTGCAATTCTGAGCATTCCTAATTAGCCTGTTCTGTAACCTGTGTGAATCGTTAGTTTGCACCAAAATAGAGTTGCGGGAGGTGTCACCTGAGATGACAAACCTGTGGTTTATTTGGTGGATTGAGATATTGAAAGGGTAAGGGAGAGGCAGGACCACCCCCGTTCCAGGACAATTAAAATATTTTCCTTTTAAAAGATAATAAAACAAACTAACCCCACAATTTAGGGGGAAAGGCAATGGTGTCTGTGTTGCGATGAAAGCCACTGCAATTTGCGCCTTGAGGGACAAATGAGGATCTATTATGACCCTTAAATTGCGTACCTGGTCCCTAGGGGTGAGAGCAATCCCCTCCATCCTAGGGGCCAGGTCATCTAGTCAGGCTGATGGACCCTCCAACACCAGAACCTCCATTTTATCAGGCTTCAGTTTCAGCTTGTTAGCTCTGGTCCATTTCATTACCACGGCCAGACAATCGTCAAGGCACATCCACTGCAGAAGGTGAAAAGGAGAGATAGAGTTGGATGTCATCTGCATATTGGTGACACCACACTCCAAATCTCCGGATGACCCTTTCCAATAGCTTAATGTAGGTATTAAACAATAATGGGGAAATAATTGACCCCTGAGGGATGCCCCATTGAAGGGTTCATGGAGCTGGCATAAACTCCCCAAGCTGGACTCTCTGGGTGTGACTAACAAGGAAGGAGAGAAACCACTGTAAAACAGTGCCTCAAACCTCTATCTCCAGCAGTCGTCCCAGTAAGATACCATGGCCAACAGTATCAAAAGCTGCCAAGAGATCCAGGAGCACCAGGAGAGATGAACACACACACACACCCCAATCAGCTTCCCGGAGAAGGTCATCCTGCAACACGACCAGAGCGGTTTCAGTGCCATGGTGAGGCCTAAAGCCTGACTGAAATGGATCCAAGCAGTTGGTTTCATCCAAGAACAACTGCAGCTGGTCCGCCACTACCCTTTCAATGACCTTGGCCCAAGAAAGGAATATTAGCTATAAATATTAATTATCAAAGACATCTGTAGCTAAATTAGATTAATTTTTTTTCAGGAGAAGGCATATAACAGTCTCTTTTAGACCAGAGAGCATATCACCTTTGGTCAGAGAAGCATTAATGATATTCCTCAGCCACTCCCCCACCTCCTTTACAGATTTCGATAGCCACAATGGGCAAGAGTTAAAGCAAGAATTCATGAGTTTACAAAGTACAAGTACTTTGTCCACCTCCTCAGATGACACAAGCTGGAACTGATCCCATAAAACCTGAGAGGACATCTCACTGGATATCTCAACCTGATTTACTGTATCAACTGTGGAGTCAAGGTCCCAACAGATGATCTCAACCTTTGCGTAATCCTCACAACTATGTTGGTTTTGGTGAGGGCCCAATGACTGTTGGTTAGCTGCCTCTTTAATACAGAGAGCATTATAGGCCTTCCTTGCCCTCCTTACATGGTGTAGGTAGATGGCAGTGGCCTGTTGTGGGAATGTATCTGGATTCTGTCAGGCTGTCTCCGACACATTTTGTAAACAAAGGCCTCCTTGGTTACATGAGAGACAACGCTTGATTGTGGGCATGCGTAGAATAATGAGAAAGAATTCTCCTTATTTGGTTCGGACACTTCTAATTGGTTGTATGTGCCTTTTTTGTTTCTGATATACTCTGCTGGAATAAAGAGACGCCATGATAATTCCTTTGTTCAGCCAAAACTGCAGTCGTATGTGTGTGTGTATGTATCCTCTCTATCTCTGTTTCCACCTTACCTTGTCTAATGAAGCTGGACTTCGTTAGCTTTTAACTCTTCCTCTGTTTATCTGGGACTATAAACTGTTGCTAATGAGGCTGATTAGAGATCTTTACATGAATCGGATTCCTACAAGTGGTGCCCCGTTGCGAGGCGTTTGAATGAAATTCAAAGGAATGCTTTGAAGCAGCAATCAGCAATTAGCACCTCATTATCACCTCATTGCGACCAGGGAAGGTCTCACTCACTCACGACCAGAGGAAAGGTCAGTCAAGCGCTTGCGAAATTCATCCAAATTGGATCCCACAGGGTGAGTGGAAAAAATTTATTATGGGGTGCGTGCTAGCTGCGCCAGAACAGGAGTTTTGTAAAGATATCTTATATCTTCTGCATAAGAATGGGAAGCGAGCTGATAAGAAGGAAATACAGCAGCTGGTCCAAGTTGTAGGAAAAACCTGTCCTTCATTTAAATATGATTGTCTGGACTTAAAAGAGTGGGAAAAGATTGGGAGAGAATTGCAGACGCATGATGGGATTTCTGTATCAGTGCAATATAATTGGAATGAAGTCAGAAACTGTCTGCAAAGACTTACTCCAAAAAATATTTTGTGGTCCCAGAGGCTTACTGTACCATTGCCACAGCTTTTGCGTCCAGCCAAGGGAGGGACTATGGCAACTGCCCCTCCATCATATGAGAAACAACAGCATGAGCCCCCTGATGGGGATGGGGGTGGAAAAGGAGATGGGACATTATATCCTGCCTTGCAGCAATCAAGCACTTTTAGCCCTACAAAAGACCTGTTCTCTGCTGCTTTAACTGCAGCTGTGCTGGATGTGGAATCTCCTGAGATATACCCAGTGATCAGGGGGGCTCCGGCTGTTGCCAATGCGCCGGCAATCCCAGATAGATATGAAACCCTCCATTACAAATATCTGAAGGAACTGAAAGTCAGCATACGTGACTATGGGGTTAATGCACCTTTTACAAAAGCTCTGTTGGAAGCCATTGCTTCTCAAAAATTGATACCAGCTGATTGGAAACAGATGATCAAAGCACTCCTGCCGAAGCCATGCTCTGCTTGCAAGAGTGGAGGGATGTGGCTTGGGAGGTTCATCACACACGCCCTGCACTCACGATGGATATGTTATGTGGGGAGGGAAATTTTGCCAACCCCACACAGCAGTTGGCACTCACTGATGCCCAGTTGGGAGATATTGCACAGATAGTCATGCGTGCCTGGAGTAAGATTCCTTCCAAAGGGGATAGCTCAGTTGCTGGGTTTGCAGCAATAAGGCAGGGCCCTAAAGAGAATTACACTGAGTTCATTAACAGACTCATGACTGCCCTCAGCCGCCAGGTGGAAAATGTCCCGGCACGGGAAATGCTCATGAAACAACTGGCTTTTGAAAATGCCAATGAGGATTGTAAGGGTGCTCTGACAGCTGTTTATGCTCGGCCAGGCACATCGATAGCAGACATGATGAAAGTTTGTCAAAATGTGGGGACTCACAGTTACAAGGCTCAACTTCTGGCAGCTGCAGTTCAGTTGCCCACAACTCAGGCTCAAAACAAACGTTGTTTTGGCTGTGGGAAAGAAGGGCATTTTAAAGCACAATGTCGCTCCTCTCAAAAGCCGGCAGCACGCCCTTCAAGGAAATGTCCCATTTGTCAGAAAGGGTACCATTGGGCCAATCAGTGCCGCTCAAATCCTAATGCCAACTCCTCAGCTGCTCAGCACAAAGACTCTGACTCTTCTCCACAGCAGCAGGGAAATGGGAGTGCGGGCCATGCTCGGGCCCAGGCAAAATAATAGGGCTACCAGAGGTCAGTGAGGAAGCAATAGCGGAGGTTTTGGAAGAAGATATGGAACTTGCCCAAGAAATGATTTCACGATATAGAAAAAACCATCCTCTAAAAAAAGGGCTATTATTGAGGTTATCCAAGGACTGTACTTTTACTGTGCCAGGGTGTGTGGAGGCTCTTCCCACACTGGTTGATGATGTTATTCCCCAGGGCATGGTGGGCATTGTTCTTCCTTGCCCAGACGCCTTGCCCGCTTCTGTACACATTGCAGCAGGGTCAGTTACATTGGGTCACCAAGAAATTGTCATCCCTGCATCAGCCACGCAACATCTCACCCTGCCTAAAGGACAACCTGTAGGACGTCTTCATCTGCTCCCACTAGGGACCACTGTAACTCCATCCCAGGAGGGGACTGTAACAGCGGCTATGGCAGTGATACAAATCACCGAGGATAGACCGACCCGCTCGCTGATTATGGGTGGACATTCAGTGTCTGGACTAATCGAAACAGGAGCCGATATTTCAGTGGTGACAAAAAAAGATTGGCCAACTGGATGGGCCGTCCGCCCCTGTAGGGAAGTTGTTGGGGTGGGCGGGTACGAGCCAGCACAGCAAAGTGTTCACCCAATCGTCTTTGAGACCTCAGGGGGAACAAAAGTTTCTCTCCACCCCCTGATTATGGATATTCCTATTACTCTGTGGGGCCGGGATCTCCTGGCTAAAACAGGGTGTACCTTGCAGACAATTTTTTGATACGGGCCTCCCCTGCAGCGCCGTTGCATGCACTTCCACTACAATGGAAAAACACCCCGCCAGTGTGGACGGATCAATGGCCGCTCTCAAGAGAAAAGCTCCAGGCGGCGGAGGCCCTTGTACAGGAGCAATTAAATCTGGGACATATTCAAACAACCACTAGTCCTTGGAACTCTCCAATTTTTGTGGTGAAAAAGAAGTCTGGAAAATGGCGATTGTTGCATGATTTGAGAAAAGTTAATGAGCACATCTTGACAATGGGACCTCTACAATCTGGACTTCCTAATCTGAACATGGTTCCTGAAGATCATCAACTCATGGTTATAGATTTGAAGGGCTGTTTTTATACAATCTTGCTAGCGCCACAAGACAGAGAAAAATTTGCATTTACATTGCCAGTATACAATAATGAACATCCTACTCAACGGTTTGAATGATGTGTCTTGCCTATGGGTATGGCCAACTCGCCGACTCTATGCCAACATTTTGTGAACATGGCTTTGGAACCTTTCAGGCAACGTCATCCAGAGGTTAAAGTCTATCATTACACAGATGACATTTTATTGCATGGTCCACAAGTCACGGAGAAACACCTGCAGGACCTAGCAGACATTTTGCAACAAGCGGGCTTGATCATAGCTCCTGAAAAAGTGCAGCGGATGTATCCATTCCAATATCTGGGACATAGGCTCTCAGCTACATCTTCAACTCCGCTATTGCCAACAATAGCTATTCCAGAGCAGTTCACTCTTGTACAATTGCAACAATTGCTAGGGAACATAAATTGGGCTCGTCCCTTCTTGGCCCTGAGCACGGAGGAACTGTCACCACTCTTTGCTGCTCTTTCTGGACACACTTCTCCAGCGGACATCATTCCCTGCACAACGGAGATGCGTACAGCTCTTCAACGCCTCAACGAAAAGCTGCATACCATCGCTGTGGATCGGGTGCCCTCAGGCACCATTGCGCTGGCATGCGCTCTTCTTCCCACACCGAGGCTGCCCACTGCTGTTTTGTTCGTGCCTGTCAATGCTCAGAAGGTGGCCATCGTGGAATGGCTACACTTGGCGCACACTCCCTCAAAAAACTGTTATCGCCTGCCTGATGCGATTGCTGATCTTTTCCTCAAATGCCGTACTAGGGCAAAGCATTTGACTGGCTATGACGTTGACTTTGTTTGTTTTCCTTTTTCGCAGGATCAGCTAACCGCCTTGCTACAGCATTCTGAGCCATTTTAGGTGGCCATGGCGGACTTTGTGGGACAAGTTAAATTTAACCCCCCCAAAGATAAGCGGTTTACCTTGCTGAATCTCACTTCTTACTCCCTGTCATCCCCGCTTTGCATGCAACCTATCTTGCATGCCGTTACTCTTTTCTCAGATGGCTCCCCCTCCCGTGGAGTACTTACATGGCAGGGTCCTACTGGGGAATGGGAGGTTGTTTTTACAGGACCTCAAGCATCGGCCCAGCGGTCGGAACTGGCAGCGGTCAATATGTTTACCGCCTTATTTTTACTTTAGCTCAAGCTTATTTGTCTCCATCGATGGATAGGGATCTTTTTGCTTTATTCCAACAGCTTCAAGGTTTTCTTTCCAACCGTACGGTCCCATTCTTCATTGCCCACATACGCTCTCACACAAGGATCCCAGGTTATTTGACGGAGGGCAATGCACGAGCAGATTCTGCTCTCCGGGACTCTGCTGAGGTTTTTTCTCTCTTTGACAACCCCATTGACAGTCATGCAATGTTTCATCAATCTGCTAAGGTTTTGCATAAACGATTTTCTATTCCTATGTCACAGGCTAGAGACATTGTGTCATCCTGTGCTTCCTGTACGAAGTCTCCTATATTCCTGCCATTTGATGCTGTTAATCCTCGAGGAACAGAAGCCAATCAGCTGTGGCAGATGGATGTCACGCAAGTACCTGCTTTGGCTCCGCTTTCTAAGTTACATGTGACTGTTGATACCTTCTCTGGATTTATATGGGCTACACCCTTACGGGGGGAAACATCCAGACATG
Source organism: Bradypodion ventrale (assembly GCA_035047345.1). Lineage (NCBI taxonomy): Eukaryota > Metazoa > Chordata > Lepidosauria > Squamata > Chamaeleonidae > Bradypodion > Bradypodion ventrale. The sequence goes on from JAWDJE010000005.1 coordinate 179,521,992, forward strand.
TTATACAACATTGCATTCGTTCGGTTGCGGTAATGGGTAAACCTAAAAGCCTTAAGACAGACAATGGGCCATCATATGTTTCTTCTGCCTTTCAGGACTTTTGCCGTCAGTGGGACATTAAGCTAACCCATGGAATACCCTATAACTCGACTGGACAGGCAATTGTTGAGAGAGCCCACCTGACATTCAAAAATTTGTTACACAAGCAAGTGGGAGATAGAGGGGTTCCTGTGGCTGAAATACCTACAGCTGTTGCTAAAGTACTGTATACTCTTAATTTTCTTCTTGCTCCCCATAACAGGTCACACTCTCCAGTCGAATTGCATTTCAGGACCGAGGAGTGTCTTCCTAAGCCATTGGTCGTTTATCGGCAGCAACCGGATCCTGAGTGGAAAGGTCCTGTGCCTCTAATCACCTGGGGATGAGGATACGCAGCGGTTTCTACGACCTCAGGACCTGTGTGGATTCCTGCTCGTGCGATCTGCCCATGGAGAGAGAAGAAGGTTAATCAGCTCCAGGATGGTGGTTCACCAGTAGACTAAGTTTGCTGACATTTGTTCTTTTCTTTCTTACTGTGCTTCCAGCTGTAAGAACAATGCCTCATGGGGGCAACCCCAACTTTTGGATTCGTCATGCTAACTATATGTTTGAGGTTCATGGTAAGAATGCAACGTTATACTATGAGCATCCACTGGCAGTGTCTCAAATGGCCTTTCTTCCGGCATTGTTCAACACGCCTCAGTTGGTTATTGGACACTTGCAACATATTGATAGGTCTACACTCTTCTCTAATCCCCCAGAACAATTTAACAACACCCGCTGGCGAAGCATGACATTCAAGAAATACACTAAAGGGCTTTGTTTCTGCTGTCATAGTTCTGGAGTCTGGAATAGTAAATGGAAGCACTGGACTCAAGCAAAAAGGGTTTTGCGGAATGTAGGCAATTATACGGGTTGTGATGATTATTTTTGGTTATGGGGTAGTTATAACAGTTCTTATAAGCTTAATTATACCTTGTTTAACACTACTATTGAAGATATATATGATGTGTTTCCTATGTTTACTCCTGATTATTCTGCTATAGATAGTGGTTCAATTTGCAATGGATGGCAAATTAAGGATCCCAACATGTGGTTCTTTTTTAATGGAGTTGCCACGAATTTCCATCCAGGACAATATCAATGTGCAGCATTGGGTTATTTTACCTTACCCGTACAAGTGCAAATGCCGCTTCAGGCAGATGCACGGCGCCGGAGAGCTGCTGCTGGCCCGATGGGTTCTGGTTGCAATGATGAAGTGATAATCAATGTTCAGCTTTCTGATGGTAGCTCCTGGGGGAGAGCTATAGGGGGTGCTATCACTGGAGCACTCACCTTGGGATCATACCCAGGTGTCATTTCCCAGGAGAATAGAAGGTCCATTTTGGGACTCACCTGTAGGCTGGAGAAATCAATCAATGCCACAGGGAGGGTCATACGGGATCTTCAAATGGAAATCACTGAGCTTCATCAAGACCAAATGCAGGACAGACTGGCCATAGATTACCTGTTAGCAAAATCCAGAGGATTTTGTAAACTGGTCGGGAACCAGGGATGTCGGGTAAAATTCCAGGATCTGAATAATACTATTGAGAAAGAACTTCAGAATTTACAGGAGAGCATTACTAACAATGTACGCACTGATGTTAATCTCTTTGATTGGGTGACTTCTTGGTTGCCTGATTTGTCTGTTCTTAGACAAGTTTTCTTTTATGGGTTCATTATTATTATCTGCCTTATACCTTTGTGTTTTTGCATTTATTGTATTACTAATCTTATTTCTATGTGTAACACATGTCCATGGCGTAGAAGAGGGACATCGAGTTTTGCACGACGGCAATTGTACTCAATGAGGTATCATCCTCCGGAACAAGGTACCAGGAGTCAGGAGGGGTACGATGTCCAGGAGGACAGTGATGATGTATATGGAGTAGTAGTTATGGAGTATGATGACATGCAGGGGTATGATTAGTCGTCCCTCTCTCAAATTTAAATGAAAAAGGAGGACATGTGGGAATGTATCTGGATTCTGTCAGGCTGTCTCCGACACATTTTGTAAACAAAGGCCTCCTTGGTTACAATAGAGACAACGCTTGATTGTGGGCATGCGTAGAATAGTGAGAAAGAATTCTCCTTATTTGGTTCGGACACTTCTAATTGGTTGTATGTGCCTTTTTTGTTTCTGATATACTCTGCTGGAATAAAGAAACGCCATGATAATTCCTTTGTTCAGCCAAAACTGCAGTCGTGTGTGTGTGTGTATGTATCCTCTCTATCTCTGTTTCCACCTTACCTTGTCTAATGAAGCTGGACTTCGTTAGCTTTTAACTCTTCCTCTGTTTATCTGGGGCTATAAACTGTTGCTAATGAGGCTGATTAGAGATCTTTACATGAATTGGATTCCTACAGCCTGTCTCATAACCTAAGGTTTTCATCCAATGGGACCCGTCTCCACCTGTTCTCTAGCCTTCTCCTTCATTGCTTCATCACTTGGAGTTCCTCTGTGAACCACAGGGATGGACGAGTTCTGCAGAGGAAAGGACGCTTAGGGGCGATTGTGTCCACTGCCCAGGTTGCCTCAGAGTACCATCTGGCAACCTGAGCATCAACAGGACCACCAACCATGTCAGTTGGAAACCCACCCAAAGCAACTTGGAAACCTACTGGATCCAGCAGGCTCCGTGGGTGGACCATTTTAATCAGTCCTATCTTTCGAGGTGAGGGTTGGTGTAACAACCTTAAATTTCAGTAAAGATATGAACCAAACCACTTCAAATTCCCCTGTCTGGATAGGTCTAGATATAACAGATGATTGCCTAGACCAGTGATGGCTAACCTTGGCACTTCAGGAATTCTTGGACTTCAATTCCCAGAAGCCCTGATCAGCAGGAGTGTTGACTTGGGCTTCTGATAATTGAAGTCCAAGAACACCTGGAGTGCCAAGGTTAGCTATCACTGGCCTAGAACAATTAACACTTCTTTCATCAAATTGCTATGGTTCCACCTTCATTCAATTGATTGGGCTGCGGTAGATTGGCTCCCAAATCTTCCAGCTTTCAAGAGAGTTTTGTTAGAATTCAGATATGCTAACATTCTGCTTATGAAGAATTTTATTTCTACCTACCAAATACAGCCTGATAGATTTTTTTTAATTACTATATTTAAAAACTCAAACATTGCTTGCAGGGTAGGTGACTTTAGGAAAACCTGAATGGCTACTCACAAAATGGTCAACCTATTGGTGGCTTTAATATCTAATGCGAAGTGTCACACTACCAAAGTGAAGAGTGACAATATCTTAGTGATGATATCAAGGAGGCAAACAAGTTTTCTCAGAGCTATATTTTCAGTTCTCTATAGTGTCCCTAGGGAGAGCAGTGGCTCAAGTGATTAAGATACTGAACTTGCTGGTTGGAAGGTTGGAGTTCAGTTCCCGGGTACTACATGGTGGAGTGAGTTCCCATCTCTGTCCCAGCTCCTGCCAACTTAGCAGTTCAAAAGCAAGAAATTGCAAGTAGATAAATAGGGATCACTTCAGTGGGAAGGTAGCAGCATTCCATGAACTCTGGTGTCTAGTCATGCCTGCCACATGTCCACAGAAATGTCTGCAGAAGCAGACAGCGCTGGCTCTTTGGCTATAAACAGAGATGAGCACTGAACCCTAGAGTTGGATATGAGTGGCTTTCGAGCAAGGGCAACCTTTACCTTTACCTACAGTGTCCCTAATGTGATTTTGTGCCCAGAGGTGGGTCTAATTTCTACTGAAGCTTGTGCCAGGGTATACATGGTAAACTACTTGTTAAAATGTATTTATTTTTCTGTCACTAGGATTTGCACCATTAACATCGATAGATATCTTTCAATCTAAATGGAAAAGGCACCTCTCTTGGGAATTACTGTCTCTGAGATTTGCTCCGAACACATTAATATCACTGGAATACTCTAAAGCCAAATTAGTTATTAAGCAAGGATCTGGGACAAAGAATTACAAGAACATTTATGTTTTCTGAATAAATATAGTGCCTAAGATAATAAGACCTTTCTGCCCTCTACCTATTTGGCTAATATAACTTTCTCCAAATTCAGGAAAGCCTTTACACTAGCCCAATTTAATGTCTTGCCTTCTATGTTTTTGGAGATGAGATATGATGGAGTACCGAAGGAGTCGCAGTAAGGACTAACACAGGTTTATTGGTTGATGATCAGGATGAACATGTGGTAATGGCGGAGGTACGTCACATTATATACAGTAGCACAATGCATTTGAATCTTGCTGCACAGTAGCTCATTGGCTGCTACCGGCGTGACGTCGTCCCAGTCACGCCCCTCTTCTGTAGTTGTTTGATCGTGCGGGAGAATTCCCGCGGCTGCCGGTGATTTGAGGAATGAGAACCATGTGAGTTGAACGCTCGCAGCTGCCCTCTATAGGCAGCTAACTCGCGTTCCTTTAACAGCTGGGTTACAACGTAATTGTGGTCAGGTTACATTCATACATTTCTTAAAGCAACATTGTACATACATAACACTTATCAAGATCGTTTATGTTCCTGTAATAGTGAAGACTGCAGTGGCTTGGGGTTAAGATGTTGAACTTGAAAACTGAAATGTCAGCATGCTATGACGAAGAGCACTTAAGAAAGTCCCATGCATAGTGTCTATATCTGACCCTTAGGCTTATTCTGGTTATGAACAGGTAGTCCAAAAAAGTAACCATTCCAAGCTTTAGTCATTGCAGTTTTCCTAAGTGGTTCACTAATACTAAGGAGAAACAGAAAACCAGAAAGATAATATATGTACGTTACATCAGTTGCAATCTTTCTCTTGTGGACGTGTGAAATCAGAATACAGTGGTACCTCAGATAAAGTCCGATTCGGATAAAGTCGCGGTTTTCATGCATGCGTGAGGCATCACATAAAGTCCAAAACCGCTAAAAATGGGCGTTATCTGAGGTATTTGGTATAGGAACCTCGGATAAAGTCAATTTTTTGAACGTTATCCGATGCATCGCCCATTTGATTCAGATAAAGTCCAAAATTGGATAAAGTCCAAACTTGTGGAACGTTGTTTGGACTTTATCTGAGGTTCTACTGTATACGCAATACCAGTGGCCCATTGCTAGGTGCAGCCTTTCTCTGCACTACGTGAATCTCATGAACAGCTATATTTTATTTATTTATTTATTTATGAGGTAATAGATAATTGATTTGTGGTTAATATGTGTAGCTTGCCTCTGGCTTTTTTTTAATAAAAAGATCTGTGATTTCCCCCCTCCCCTTTCTTCATGAAATCTTAATATCTGATCCAGCATGTCCCAGAAATAACGCACCAAAGTCAAGGGAGTTTTTATCTTTTTCAAAAATGCCAGGGTAAATAAGAACACATCATTTGCTTGGGATGTTTTGCGTTATACCAATTGTTTACATCTGCCCCAAAGTGCCAGGCTTTGCTTCCTGTAATACCTATGTACAGTACTTGTGTTGTGTGGTCCCCTGACTTCCATGGCTATCTTCCAAAACTGCACCTGTGTAAATTGTATCACTTCCTTTTGCCCTTGAATGTAAGAACATGGGGGTAAAAACCTCAACTGAAACACACATATTAGCATACAGTCTTCTGAATATTTTCACAACTTTCAAAAATTCTGAGCAACTTACAGAAAATTATCACCACAGCTCGCACTGAAAACAGCAAGACTAAGGATTGAAAGTGCTTCCACACATGTGCAAATCATTCAACCTCACTCACAAATTTTTGCAAAGCGCTTGGAACACATTTTTGTATTTTCAGCTCTCCCATGTTTTCCAACCACTACTTCGGTCTTATTTCCCCCCACATTTGAACGTCTATTGGAGGGGAAGATGTATAGGTGGCTTGTGATCTGAGCAGTCAGAGGTCACTCCATCACCATTTTGGGATGAAGCCCCTACCTCTACTCAAACAACAGGGCCACAACATGGAAGACGCAATAGCTGTCTTTTGATCTGTGGTCCTAGGGAACACCTTGGTCAGTCAAAAATTTACAGACGCTAGGAAACTTAATCTCTCAGGAGCCTGATGAATGCTTGCCACTGTGCGTGGATGGTAGGGCAACCTGGTATATCATCCACATGAAGTCATTGTTTACTAGCATTATTTTCAGATGCTTGAATAGGAATGTAAGATTGGACAACACTCATTTTTATCAGGGGCCTATTACCAAATTTATATCCACCAAAATTTACATTAGAGTGTGCCACAGGACTCTTTCATTTGCCTCCTGGGGAGGTAGGGGATGGTGAAATAATACAGCATTGCCTGGAGAAATATGAGACAATAGGGGTAAATCTCTTCTTTCCTGAAGGTGGGCATAATAACAGCTGAAGTTATATGTTCACTTCCAGTTTGATCTTGCTGGGCGAAGCATGATGAAGTAGCTAATAACTCCATTAAAATAAAGTGAGACCTAACATCAATGGAGTTGTGTTCAGTATTTTGAGGGTTTGGACTTTGAGTGTGAAGAATATTACATGGAACTCAGAGACCAGTTTGCTTCAGTTCCTTTGGCAGTGGCCCATTTCATCTAAATAAGTCATCCTCCGTCCATAGGAAAGGCACCTCTAGAACTTCAAAATCTGAAGAAAGGTGAGATGAAGTATCTTGAGCAGGGGTTCCCAACCTTTTCAAGCTGGGGGCTGGGTCACACTCTCTCAGTCAGCTTTGAAGGCTGGATGACCATGTTGCCCTGCCTGCATGATGGGAGTGGCCATTTTGTCCCAACAGCTTCAAAGGGGTGGCCATTTTGTTTCTCGAATGCCCTTGGAGGAGTGGGGAGGCACATGAAATGGCACGGGGAGGGGCAGATCTGGCCTGCAGGCCTTAGGTTGGGAACCCCTGATCTTGAGGATGTGTGGTGAAGTGAGTCAAAAATGCTATACAGAGGAGGCACCCCAACATTCGGCATGCTGTTACAGTCAAATAACTGGCAAAATCTCAAATACACTTCCAAGTCACTCAGTGTGCAAGATAAAGCTTCAATTCACAATTAAAAGCACAACCTGTCTGTGAGCTCCATTTACTAACTGTCTTGGCAGATAACATTATTGGCCACCTAAACAGAAACACCCCACCCTCACAATGGGACATGTCTGGGAGTCATTTTGGAAATGATTCCTGAAGGGTCAGCACTACTTGTCACAACTTTGCTGAGCTGTGATTGCTTAACTTGCATAGCTAAAGTAAATTTGTTTAAAGCTGCCACTTTCAAATGTTGGTTATAAATGTTGCCTTTAAAGTTCTCTTTGTTCTTCATCTTTACAGTTAAAATATATGGTAACAATCCCCACTGATTTGGGTAGCGAAACGGTGGGGGGATAATTTCCCTTTTTACTATTTTTAAGACCTAATTTATATGCTTAGCTTTCAAGGTTACATAAAAATTGTCTTTGAGATTGTTAATATATTCTTAGATTGTTCTGATCACCACACAATTTTTTTCTTTTTAATCCTTACAACAATTTCTTCAGATTGTTCATTATTATCCTTATGTGACAAATCAGAGACTTAACTGGCGTTCCCCCACCTGTAAGAGCTGCCTCACTCCCCAGAGTTTGGGTCGCTCTCCCCAAACACAAGTGACACCTCTTGGTTTTCTATTTTAATGTGTGGCGTATATACAATTAGTAGCAAAACAACATTCAAATTGCTTCTTCTGGTTCTCCCATAACTCAAAGTACAGCTGTTTATCTCCTTCCCTCAGCCAATCTCAGATAGAGGGGAACACAGAAAGAGCTTCCTTGAAGATTGTGGTAGTTTTGAACCACAATGGGGAGTACCCTGGGCAAAAACAACTTTGTGTTGGCTAATTTATTTATTTATTTTTCACGCTTATATACCGCCCACTCAGGTACAACCCAACTCAGGGCGGTTTACATAGCGGACAGTAAATACATAAAAGACACATAATAAAACAAAGTTAAAAGTTAAAAAAACTCACCCCTAAAAGAACCGAAGGGACCTTGGGGGAAGGCACACTTCTCTATAATTGTTCTCACACCAGGTCAGGCGAAAGCAACTATGGAATGAATTCATGCAAGGTAGCTTCATTCTGGCAGTTTAATGTCTGACCTAGACACGGAAGAAGGTAGAGGGAAAATTTGCAAGACTGTTTTATTTGGTTTAAATTCTTCTGTGTCCCAGACCCATTCTTTTGAAGGATAGCATGGATACCTTGATCTATTTCAGATGCCGCTTACAGGTCAACTCATGAACAATGTGGGATTTGGAGGCACCGACTTCCCCTATAGTTGATAATCAACATTGTTCTGAGTCAAATGTAGCCCCGCTAATGGTCGCCTCCATGCACCACCGTTGTTTTGTCTCCCCCGTGGTGCGGCCCCTGGCATGCAGTATCTAGGTCCTGCCGCAGCTGCTGGTGCCCCTGCTGTTCTCCCTTCTGCCACTACTGCAATTGCCACACAGGAGCCTGGCCACCCCAGCAACAGCAGCCCCAGTGGCCATATAAGTAGAAGCACTGTGAGATGCAGTGGAGCTTTCCTGTACTATAACCACTCATTGCCAGCCTGCTGATGCATAGGTAATTCAAGCTTCTTGTTCAAATATAATTCTAAATCTTAGACCACCTTATCAAGTGACACTCTTTAACCTCGTGATAGTGAACCTTGGCACTCCAGCTGTTCTTGAACTTCAATTCCCAGAAGCCCTGATCAGCAGGAGTGCCAAGGTTGGCCATCACTGCTTTATTAGCCCATTTCAGCCTGGGACAGTCATGCCTTCAGTTCATTAATAAGGAACAGGAAGTTGTCACTGAGTCAGGATGGAAAGGAACTGGTCCAAAGGGATCTGTTTGTTCGTACCAGCAATGGCAAGGCTGGTCTAAGATGATCATGCTGATGATGACAGGCCATCAAATGACACTCCCTTTCCCTCTGTCAAGGTATATGGTACCCAAAGCAAGCCTAGTAACTCAGCACATGAGGCGGACCCCAAAACACCACTCCCCACCCTAATAATAATAATCATCTTGTGTCAGAAATTATTCTGGGTGGAAAGGATTTTTTTGCTGGAGAAACTCTGCTCAGTGGATGCCCGAATGAGGCTCTTTTCATGTCTCCAAGATCTTTTCCCCATCGAAATGGTCTACTTGCAATTTCTTGCTTTCGAACTGATTGGTTAGCAGTCGCTGGCACAGAGACAGGAGTTCAACCCGTCTTGCAGTACCTGGGTCTCAAACTGTCAACTTGCTGACCTTCCAGCTAACAAGGCACGCTTCTTAACCACTGAGCCACCGCAGTATCAACCTAATAGTAATAGTACAGTAATAAAATTTTTTTGAAGGATTTGCTGTAGTTCAGGCCATCTCACAGAGCCACCAGGACCTGATGAGGCATACTTGCGCCTTATGCTTAGATTAGCACTCCAGGTTTACAGAGCTAGTAGTGGAGAAAGGGGAAGGATGTCATTTCAGTGGCATGAAATGGTTTGATGCCGATCCAATCAGTGGGAAGCATTCTGATGTCAGAGCTTTTTTTCAGATAAGAGTTGAACATGTTATTAGTGTCTAAAAGCTTACTTTGGAAACCACATACACCTCCTTGAAAAACCTATATGTATCTCCCCCTTCCTCCCCCCTCACAAAATCCCTGAATTCTCAGAACACTCCTAAAATATTCCTACTAACCCCTCCTGTCACCCAGCTGCCCTTTATAAAGTTGGTGCAAAACCCCTCAGGAACTGATCTGAGGATTCACACTCCAGCAGAAAGGGAGACACAACAAGGGGAAGAGAAGAGCAGAGGAAGGATTGAATTTCACGTCCTGCTGTGTCTACTAAGAAAGAAGCATCATGTTCCAGGGAACTCAGTGCCGCTTCCTGAGGTTTTGGCTGATTGCAGTGTGTGGCTGGAAGGCAGCTTCTGCTTTTCCCAATGTCTCACCGCTGCTCAACCCCAGCTGGGGAAACACAGACAGCCTGCTGCACTTGTATACCTCCACAGCGAGAAATAGTTTCCACCTGCAAATTAATTCCAATGGCCATGTGGATGGAAGCCCTTATCAAACCATTTACAGTAAGTAACATGGAAAGGAGTTGTGGGCAGGGCCGCCATCAGGGCAGTACTACCAGTACTGCCGGATAGGGCCCGGAGCTGACAGGGGCCCTGCCACCGCCAGCCATAACTATGACATTACTGTGAGAAAGTGTGTGTGAGTGTGTGTGTTTGTGTGTGTGTGAGAACCAATAGGATTGCTTAGTATGGGGCCCAGAAATTTCTGATGGTGGCCCTGGTTGGGGGCAGAACATGATTGATTTGTATGCGCTGATGAGTGTACAGAGGAAGCATGTTCCATAACACTCAGGAACCAGAGTATACATGTGGGACTAACAGATACTTCCAAGCTCTTCTTTCCACAATCTAATTTGTGGGATGTGTTGCCACAAGATACGGTGATTTCTGTGGCAGAAAGAGGCAACCTTTGTTAGTCTGCTGCAGCAAACAGAACAAGGTCCTGTGGCACTTTGAAGACTATTGCATTTATTGTGGCTTATGTATTCTAGAGTTCATTTGATAGCATGAGACTGTGTCATGAGTTAACAGGTATACATACATGGCTGTAAAGAGAAGACAGAAGGTTGCTGAGAAATGAAATACAGGTGGAAGTGGGAGCTTTGAATGCCAAATACAGTGATACCTCATACAACGATTTTAATCCGTTCCACAGGGCTCGTTGTTGTATGAAAAAATTGCTATATGATGCATGCATCATATAGCGATTTTCCCTATGGGATGCATCATACAACTATTATTATTATTATTATTATTATTATTATTATTATTATTATTATTATTATTATTATTATTATTATTATTATTATTATTATTGCTAAGTGGTTTTTCCCATTGAAAATTGTTGTATGATTTTTTCCATAGGGAAAATTGTTATGCCGGATGCCATTCCTCCCCCCCCCAACCTAATTGTTATGTGATTCCGTTGCTATATGGGGCGATTGTTGTATGAGGTTCCACTGTACTTAGAAAAGACAGGAAGTTTTTAGCCTTCATTCCCAGCTTGAAATCTATCAGACATATTATTACAGGAATTGCAAGATCAGCTATTTATAATTTGTGCAAGCTTTCCTAAGGAAATTCTAATAACTTTGCCTTCTATTCATGGTTTCTTGGATTGTTAATGTTTTGAGAAGCATATTTGTAAGAGCATGCAGACCTATTATGACTACGGTAGATCTTAAGTAGTATGGTACTATCTTATCTATATTTTGCTGTTGATGTATCATTTGGAAGAATTTACATTTTGGCATTGAATGTAATACAGTATTAAAGATTTCCCATCTAAGGTGTAATCTAGATGGCTTGGACACTGGAGAATTATGCCATGCTTTCTCCGTCACTCCACCCTACTAGGTCTATATGTGTCTTCCATACCCTGCAAAGCAATCCAAACCACTAGGTTGAGAGTGTGGGCCACACACTGCACCATCCCCATCTTCCCAGCCTGCAGTGATGCCAACATGTGTGTCCCATTGTCTGTGAGCAACAGACTTTCCCATCCTGTAGCTAGACTCCACTGCTGCAGGTCTCTCAGAGCCTCTTGGATGTTGTGAGTAGTGTGGCTGTCCTCCGCCAAAGCCACTTTCAGTAGGACCTGCCTATATCCTGTCCTGGTGTGTGGCCCTATGCCTCATGCTCTCCCATGCTACCCCTGTTCTGTCAAGGAGAGATAAGCAGATTTTGAACTCCAACTTCTAAAACTGGGTTTAGGTTGTCTCTAAATGCAAGACTTCATATTATTTCTCTTGGATTCATCTTTAGTAGTCAGCAGTTCAAGACCAGAGTACTGCATGGCGGAATGAGCTCCTGTCCCTGTCCCAGCTCCTGCCAACCTAGCAGTTTGAAAATAAGAAAATGCAAGCAGATAATTAGGGACCACCTCGGTGGGAAAAGATCTTGGGGGTATAAAATGAGCCTCATTCAGGCATCCCCTGACATTTCCTGCTATACAGAATCTAGCTCTTTTAGCCATTTCTCAGAGGACTTTATTTCCTTGGCATTTTCATTGCCATGATCTGGTAAGAATTCAGCTTTTTCTTAAGGTCTTACCAGAAGCTCAAGTAAGTATACCTGCTGATCAGGGCTTCTGGGAATTGAAGTCCAAGAATACCTGGGGCACCAAGGTTGGCCACCCCTGGCCTAGAGCCATGATGGTGAACCTTGGCACTCCAAATGTTATTGGACTTCAATTCCCAGAAGCCCAAACCCCTGTGAATCCACATGAATGGGTTAACTGCAATTCATCTGGCCCATGCCACCCTCATCGCTCCCGGGCACGTTTTACTTCCACCTCCGGGAGCGACAAGGGTGACGTGGGCCAGATGAATCACAGTAAACCCATTCGTGTGGATTCACGGGGGCTTGGGCTTCTGGAATTAAAGTCCAAGAACATCTGGAGTACCAAGGTTCGCCATCACAGGCCTAACGGGACCTTAGCAAAAAACTGAATCCTTAACCAGATCATGGCACATGGTGCAGCCTGGCCAGTGCAGAACAGAGTAGAACATTTATCTTGTGTGATCGGTACTCTGTGGGCTTGTTCATGGAGCATGGCAACTAGTCTGTTATCCACTGCAAGGTATGGCTGGACGGACCTATTTTTCACTTGTGATGCACAAAAAATATTTACCTATGTAATGCAGCCATACAATCTGATCCTACGCAAAACTGGGTTTAGGTTGTCTCTTAATGCAGGACTTCACATTATTTCTCTTGAATTCATCTTTAATAGTGCTTGTACAGTATTTGATCGAGTGGATAGCTTTGATCTTTCTAACTTCTTTATGTACATACTGTAATTCAAAAGGCACCTGAGGGGCTAGAAGTTTGTTTGGGGGTGCATACTGACTCCCTAATTAGCAATTAGTGGCATTTAGCATTATGAATGTCACTGTTTGGGACCATGAATGTTTTAGTGGTTCTTAAAGGTTTCCCTTGCTCGAAAGCCAGTCATATCTGACTCTAGGGTGCAGTGCTCATCTCTGTTTCAAAGCTGAAGAGCCAGCGCTGTCTGCTTTTGCAGACATTTCTGTGGTCATGTGGCAGGCATGACTAGACACTGGAGCGCACGGAATGCTGTTTACCTTCCCACCAAAGTGGTCCCTATTTATCTACTTGCAATTTCTTGCTTTTGAACTGCTAGGTTGGCAGGAGCTGGGACAAAGACAGGAACTCATTCCATCATGCAGTACTTGGGAATCGAACTGCTGACCTTCCGCCTCCCAGTCAGTGTCTTAGCTACTTGAGCCACTTATGCTATATGTATGCCATTGTCAGAACCAACTTACAATGACCCTAATAGGGATCTCAAATTAAGTGAGATATTTAAGTGGTTTTAGTAGTTCCACCCTCACCGGTGAGCTTCCACGGCTGAATGGAGATTCATACCCAGTCCATCACTCTATCCACTATTTGACACTGGGTATATTATTCAGTTGCAGTATTATACTGTATATAAATCTTTGCTTACAAATGTTTCGTTCAAAAATCAAAATATACTTTTTAAGATGCTGTTTCTTGCAAATTAAATACTCTTAATGCTTTAACTTGGGGAAAGCATTTTGCCATCACTTGACTAACATTCAGTAGAACTGTTTGTGATTTGGATCTGGCCATCCATTTATATCTACAGTCTAAGTTGTTAGAAGATCTACTAATATTTGATAACTTTATTTCTAGGTGCTTTGACAATCAAATCTGAAGGAGCTGGCTACGTGGTGATAAGCGGTGTGAAGACTGGACGCTTCCTTTGCATGGACATGAATGGGAATATTTTTGGCTCAGTGAGTCCTAACATACATATATAACTACTTGCCATCTTTTTCTCTTCCACTGAGATAATTAAATCATTTCTACTGTGAAGTGATTCAATAGCTGGGAGGTGTTTTGCTGTGCCTCTCAGGAAGCCACTGTTAACAACTCTTCAATATAATTGTGGGTGTGGGTCTATTTGGTTTAGGGTGGTGGTCTTTTATTTTCAGCAGAGTATGTGGGATTTTGTGGAGAATTAGAACTTGCAAAACAACAACACAACACTTATAAGGGGCCATTCAACATTTACGTGATCCTCGAGGGGGGTGAGGAGGTCTGTCATCTGAATTACGGAAAATTTCATGGGGGCGGGGGGAGGGTCAGGTCAAAGATTACATAATCCATTTGGAGCTGTTGTGGTTTCAAAATATGGCGCTTTTTAGGTTTAAAAAAAACTCTGGGGATTTTGATCCGATTTGAGATTATTGAATTGCTTGTGCCGTCTATTTCTATTTCACCAATAGTGAAAAGCTCTAAAAATTAGTTTCAATACAAAAGCTCTGGATTACGTCATTTTAAAGGGAAAGTGAAAATTACGGTCAGATTACATGGGGTGGTGGTGGTGTCAATTTCCCCAAAAAAATAGATCACGTAATTGTTGAGTGGCCACTAAAGCTCTAAGCATAGAGAGATACTGAATCAGAATAGAAACGAGACCTCATAATTAAATGCTTTAGAGCAGGGGTTCTCAACCTTTTCAAGCCACGAGCTAGACCATGCCCCCTCAGACAGCTGAGCAGACCAGACTGGTGGTTCCCTCCACTGTAGACGCTGCTGTAAAACACATCCATGGCTTTTGTAAAAACGTCCACTATAAATAGCTGCCGTAAACGTGCCTGATTCCACTTCTGGTGGTGGTAGCAATGTGGGCCACATTAAATGGTGCTGTGGGCCGTAGGTCTCAACCCCTGCTTTAGAGTAATTGGGGTTATTCCCCATTAATTTGGCAGGCATGACATATCTCACAAGATGTTATCACTCAGTGGACAAATCTTGATTTCATTGGATGTAATCCTGTCTTGCAAGATTTTTGAAAGCAAAGTGCTATAAATTAAGAAATCTCTGTAGACTTTATTTGTGACATGCAAAGTTGCATAACTTTAGTGTGCAATAGATAATGCCTATGGAAATGCCAATGTTTACAGCAATTCACATTTAAAAATTATGCCATTTCTGTAACCGTACAATAGGATTTCAGCCTCTGTATGCCACTGCTAAAAACATGTTGTGCTATAAAGTCCAGTGAAGGATGCAGTGTTGCAATCAAATATCATAAAATAAAATAGAGGTGGCAGATATTTGATAAATACTTGAGGAAGGTTTATCACCAAAATTTGCAGGTGAGAATTTTGACAAACAAATAATTTTCAAAAACCAGCTCTACTGGTTGTCTTAATTGTTTGTGTTTGTTTTCTTCAGCATCACTTCAGTTATGATGACTGCACATTCAAACACTGGAGCCTTGAAAATGGATACGATGTTTACCAGTCTCCCAAGTACAACTATCTTGTTAGCCTTGGAAAAGCTAAGCAACCGCTGTTCCCCAGTATGAATCCCCCACCTTACTCCCAGTTTTTGGCCAGAAGGAATGAAATCCCTTTATTTCAATTCAACACACCCAAACCTCACAGACATACACGACGAGATGCCAATGACGATCCTTGCGGTAGTATCCTATCGTCTGGAAGTGCCTCTAAAGAAAGCTTTAATTCTCAACAGTTCAGACATCGCAGTTTAGGACGTTCCAACACAATAGACGGAGACCCAAACAGTGCAATTCTCCACGGAAGAATTCCAAGTCCTAGGACAAATAAGTGAACCTGAGCCAAAACTGGAATAACCACAAGGTTTCTGAACTGACCAGGACGTAACTTGAACTTTAATTTGGAATTCTCTAAAGCCTGAACTGTACTAGAACCTTAAATTTATTTATTTATTTAAATTCAAATTTTTATGCCGCCCAATCAGGTAAAGTTTTTATAGCCCAAAACCAAGGTTTAACAAATATTTATTTTAAAACTATGTACACCCGGTGGCACCAACCAGGATGACCCATGAGGACATTAGACTGATTATATGTAAGGATTTTGTACGTTTTCACCTATCCAAGATTCCAGGTTTGGTCCAACTTTAAAATTGTAATTCATAGCAGCTTGCTGGAAGGTAGCAGAATTTTGCATTTCCCATGTTACAGTGCTAATCTAGCCTCACTAGCTGATAAAAGCTGGAATGGAAGGTACAGAGTAGAGTAGGCATGCATGTTTTGACAAAGGGCACTTAAGAAAGTCCCATGTATAGTGTCTATATTTGACTCTTAGACTTATTCTGGTTGTGAATAGTCTAAAAAAGTAACCGTTCCAAGCTTTAGTCATTGCAGCTTTCCTAAAAGGTTCAATAATACTGAGCAGAAACAAGAAACTAGAAAGACAATATATGTACGTCAGTTGCAATGTTTCTCTTGTGGACATAGGAACTCAAAATATATGCAATGCTAGACATTATTTATACTATTTATGTGAAAACAAGGGACTGCAGTGGCTTAGCAATTACCTGTAAGACGCTGAACTTGACAACTGAAAGGTCAGCAGTTTGAGACCTGTATGCTGCATGATGGAGTGGGCTCCTGTCTCTGTCCCAGATCCTGCCAACCTAGCAGTTCGAAAGCAAGGAATTGCAAGTAGATAAATAGGGACCACTTTGTTGGGAAGGTAACAGCGTTCCGTGCACTCCAGTGTCTAGTCATGCCTGCCACATGTCCATGGAAGTGTCTGCAAATGCAGACGGCGCTGGCTCTTTGATTATAGAGATGAGCACTGAAGCCTAGAGTCGGATACAACTGGCCTTTGAGCAAAGGCAACCTTTACCATTACTATATAAAAACTGGATTTTATCTTCTGTACATAATCTTACTGAGCCAGCAAAGGAGACAAGCTACATGATCCACAGAATCCACAGGCTTGCATTCTTCTTTCATATTAAGTACAGTATCTTGAAATTGCAAGTAGGAAAAAATGAGAAGATATAGGAGTCTTGAGGGTTTTTTACTTGGACTATGTTAATTAATAATCTAAAGTGCCATTTAGTTTGGCTTTTTCTTGCACTGAACCTTTGAAGAGGTTAGACCTCAATAATATAGTCAGTTGGTAAGAAAATTTATCTTTCTTAGGACATGATAGTAATTCACTCGGATTATTTTTTATGTGTGATGGGGCAAAGGGGATTAGAGATATTGTATGTAGAACAATTCTATGCATATTTACTTAGACATCAGTTCTATTATGTTCAGCAGAACTCACTGCCTGGTAAGTGTATGTAAAATTGTGGGCAAAGGTTCAATTTTTTGGATACTGATTTTAGAGTCTCCCTCAATGGAACTTGCTTCTAAGACATGAACTGGTATTTCATACAATACAACTATAAATCTACAGGATCTTTTCTACCACTATAAACTCCACCCAAGACAGCTCTGAAGTAAGTCCAATGACACCTTTATGTGTGGCCAGTAACCATGGCATGATTGATGTCTTGTGGGGGATTCAAAAAAGCTTTTAGACTGAATTGTTCAAAACGAGGTCTTGGGTGGCAGCAGCTGATCGAAAATGTGGTTTAATATCTTTTAATATTTTGTATTTATTTATTTATTTCAATTATGTACACATTTCAGAAATATTTATGACTATTTATGATAACTGCGTATCTTCCTTTCCCATGACATTTCACAATGAAGACAAAAACAAAATAAAAATATTTTTGTTGCTCAAGAAGTGTTTTTATTGTGATTCAAACTTTCATCCAGCCTGCATAAGAAGGACTGTTCTGTATTTGAAAGTAGCCCTTTGTTGTTTAAGTTTTAGGCAGACTTTTCTTTTCCTTCCGCTGGAGGGGAGACACCACAGCCTCTCTAAAATAGCTGGAATTATGCCTTTTCTCAGTGAAGTAGTACTCACCTCTGCCAACACTCTGTCAGTGCTTTTCTAGCCATCCAAACTAGGAAAGACAAAGTTCAAGCCCTTATGTTTCCATAATAATAATAATAATACAGTAAAACCCCTACTTACGAAAAGTTTGTTCCATAGGCTTTTGCTTAAATCGGTTTTTTATGTAACTCAAAGCAAGCCCATAGGAAAAATTATTTTTTTACGTAACTTGAAGCAAACCCAGAAGAAAAATGATTTTTTATGTAACTCGAAGCAAACCCATAGGAAAAAGAATCTTTATGTAATTTGAAGCAAACCCATAGGAAATCGTGTAAATCGGGACATGGTTTTAGCACAAAATCATTATGTAAGTCAAATTTTATGTAACTCGAGGCATATGTAAGTCTGGGTTTATTGTAATCTTAGAACTGTAGAGCTGGAAAGGACCCATGCATCATCATGTCCAGCCCCTGTCAAGGAGGAGCAATGGGGAATCAAACTCCCAATTTCTGGCTCCCAACCAGATATTTAAACCACTAATAATTTTGTGTCAGAAATTATTCTGGGTTGAAAGGATTTTTGCTGGAGAAACTCTGCTCAGGGGACACTGAATGAGGCTCCTTTCATGTCCCCAAGATCTTTTCCCACTGAAGTGATCCCTATTTATCTATTTGCAATTTCTTGCTTTCGAACTGCTAGGGTGGCAGGAGCTGGGATAGAGACGGGCGCTCAAAACGTCATTCAGTATCCAGGTCTCAAACTGCCGGCTTGCCAGCCTTTCAGCTAACAAGGCGAGCCATCACAGCCCCTATCTAAACCACTGAGCTATCCAGACTGAACCTTTGAGCTTTGTACAGTATGAGAATTTTGGGAAGTGGAGGCAGAATTAACAGAATCACCTCTGCTGCTGCTTCTTTTGTATATTCCTCTCCAAACCATTGTACAGTGGAACCTCGGATAACAAAGGGTCCAGATAGCAGAAAAACTCACATAACGAAAAGAAATCAAATGCGAATGGCACCCTTGGATAGCGAAAATTTCCGCAGCAGTTTCCCCCCATTTTCAATGCACTCCTATGGGAAGTCGCATTTCGCATACAGAATTTTTGCTAAAACCGCATTGTATATCAATGCATTCCTATGAGAAATTCGCATAATGAAAAGTTTTGCTATACGAAAAACTCATGGAGCGGATTAATTTTGTTATCTGGGGTTCCACTGTATTTGAAAATAAAACCCGAAGAGACTTGATAAAGCAGAGCTGTCAAACACAAAGCTACAATTCTGTAACACTGAACAATTTTATTTTTAAAATGCTCATTTCAGTAAATAAATACAGTTATGTTGCTGCATACTTACGGATACAAAGAATGGAGTGAAACATCATAAATACACAGTATTTATACAGTATACACAGTAAACTCTAGGCATTTAACAAGTCCACTAGATGTTACTGAAGTCAGATCAAATGTTCATATTTGCACAGAAACTCGATTTTTTTTTTTAAAAAAAAACCTTTTTAAGTACAGTCAGATTCAAATTACTTAATACATGGGGAGGAAAGTTAATTATGAACTGTTTCATTTGTACATTGCTCAATACTAAAAAGCATTAAAGTGCTTCAGTAAATTCCTCATTCCTCTCTAATCAAAGTCACACTTCAAAGAAGTAATTATATCTATTTGAATACCTTTGTCACCATCTAAGAGGGGTGGCCAACCCTGGTGCTCCAGTTGTTCTTGAACTTCAATTTCCAGAAGCCCCAATCAGCAGGTGTGCTGACTTGAGCTTCTGGGAATTGAAGTCCAAGAACAGCTGGAGCACCAAGGCTGGCCATCCCTGATCTAAGATAACTAAGATATTAAAATACAGCCTAATTGGTTTACTCTCTAAGCTTTCATTTGGTGGAGTGGTCCTTTCTACAGTATTTTTTTACTAGGCAGGTGCTTTGACATTTCAATCACATGTTCACCAAGGGCTAATTAACAACAGAGGCCACATTATATTTGCATCACACTGTATGTAAATATTAGTTGGAATCCTGTTCATTCACACATGTCTGATGATGTCACCAGAGAAGGACATCAATCTGTTTTCTATTTCCCACCATGCTCTCTTGGGATTAATTTCTACCTAGGAAAGACTTGGGAAGTCTCAGGATGGGCTAGGGAGCCATTTATGTCCAAAAATTGCTATCGCTGGAATCAGTGGCTATTTTTGGACATTAATGATTCTTGCTCCACACCCTGCCCTGAATCTCCAAAAGATTTCCACAATTGGAAAGAAATCCCTAGAGCTAAGTTCCCCATAGTGTTTGTCGAGGAAGCCTGGAACCATCCATCTGGCAGACATGCCCTATCCATCTACGACGATGGCCTATGATGGAAGCTTCAATGCTGTTTACATTTGCTTTTTCGAGAACTGTGATGTTGGTGACATAGTCATCCCACTTGATGTTCAAGATGACCTTAGCTTCTGTTGGTGAAAGCGCTCAAGCTTTTTGATATCTTGGTGGTAGAGGGTCCATGTTTCATGGCCATACAAACAGCTTGGTATATCATGAGCTTGGTCTGGATTGTTAAATCTTTGTTTGTGAAGACCCGGTGTGATAGACATCCAAAGGCAGAATGGGTAGCACCAATTCTCTTCACTACATCTTGTCCACAGGAACAGTTTTTAGACAGGATGCTACCAAGGTAAGGAAACTGGTCTACCTGTTCCAGTGTTGAGTCTAAGATGGAAGAGCTGTCCTTGGGGTGGGTTGTGCAAGAACTCAGTGCTACACAAACAGGAGATGAGTAAAAGTTTATGGTTTAAAGCTGTAAAAACTGACAACTTGAAACATTCTTCTTATACAGTGGTACCTCGAGTTACGAACGCCTTGCTACGAATTTTTTGCGATACAAATGAAAATCCATTGAAAATAATACCTTGAGTTACGTATTTAAATTCGTAACTCGAAACGTGGTTTCCCATAGGAATGCAATGAAAACCAATTAATCCATTCCAGATGTCAGAAAAAAGGTTTTCAATGCATTCCTATGGGAAACTGCATTTTGAGTTACAAATTTTTCGTAATATGAAACATTCCAGGGAATGCATTAAATTCATAACCTGAGGTACCGCTGTATTTTATTTTTAACCTTCCCTGGATCTTTTTCTTTGGCCGCATTAAACAAAGCTCCCTTTGGCTTATAAAACCTGCTTATTATCTTATAGATAGCAGCCATAAGATATACTATTGGTACTGTTGATCAGTGCAATGACACATGGTTTATGAAGGGTCACCAACGTAAATAAAGCTGTGTTTCACCAAAAACATTCTTCCTTTTGAAAGGAAAGTGTGAAGCCCTTAGTCATGGCAAAATTATAGCAGCAAGGTAAAAGGAAGCATTGGCAGTTTGTCTGCATTGCTGATAATCAAAGAAAAGGTGTCCCTGTTCACAAGTTTACCCCAAACTTTGTGCAGGATAGTACTTGGGCAATAGTACACACAGGTATAAAAAGTGTGTGAGCATTGCAACATCACTGGACATTTATACATTTAAAAAATTCTCTATGAATCTATCAACATTAAAAATCAGAATTAAAATCTTAATTAAAATGTAATATAAGATGCAATCAATTAAAAATAAAAACAAAAACACAGACAGCATCCATTTCAGTTGCCTAGACCACTGACCTAAAAAGGCAGGAGGATGTGTACTTCTCCACCAGCTACAGGATCTATTAAAGCTATATAAACAAAGACAAAACTAGAGTTTTGGAGAAGATTTCAGAGTTCTGGGGGTTCTTGGAGGGGGAAAAAGGTACATAATTCTGGCCAGGTACTCCCTCGTCATATATGCTCAAGATGGATTGCTTTCAAATCCTATTTTCAAAGCCCTGCTAGTTCCAAATATGCCCTTCATTGGATAGACCGCCACCCAGCTGACCCGGGCCCCTCCCTCCCGGGGCTGGGAAGAAGAAAAGCTTGTGATAGGATAGGAGCCACTGCGGCCCCTGTGGACGGATGAGGACATGTTATTTGTGCTGCTATGGGACTTTAAATGAACATTTATGAATATGGACATTTATGAATATTTTGAGTATTTTATGATGTGCTGAGTACTGCAGGACGGAAATGAGCTCCCGTCTTCATCCCAGCTCCTGCCAACCTAGCAGTTCGAAAGCAAGAAATTGCAAGTAGATAAATAGGGACCACTTCGGTGGGAAGGTAACAGCGTTCTGTGCGCTCCGGTGTCTAGTCATGCCTGCCACATGACCACGGAAACGTCTGCAGAAGCAGACAGCGCTGGCTCTTCGGCTTAGAAACAGAGATGAGCACTGCACCCTAGAGTCGGATACGACTGGCTTTCGAGCAAGGGAAACCTTTACCTTTTACTATTTATATTGTGATTTATTTTCTGTTATGTGATTTATTCACTATTATGATTTGCATTTTTGTTAGCCATCCTGAGTCACATAGTCGAGTGGGCGGCTAATAATAATAATAATAATAATAATAATAATAATAATAATAATAATAATAATAATAATAATAATAATAATAATAATAATAATAATAATAATTATTATTATTATTATTATTATTCTCTACATGAATGAGTACTAAGCCTAAGACTGCACTATCTAAATCAGAGTTTCTCAACCTTGAGCCTTCAGGTGTTCTTGGACTTCAATTACCAGAAGCCCAAATCAACACTCCTGCTGATCAGGGCTTCTGGGAATTGAAGTCCAAGAACATCTGGGGACCCAAGGTTGAGAAACCCTGATCTAAATGAAGCAAAAGATCTTAGATCAGGGGTGTCCAAACCTTTCCCGCCAGGGGCCTAACCATGCCTTCAGATAGCTGAGCGGGGCAGTCATGTGGTTCCAGTGCATGAACACCGTGCATTTTTGCTGCCTCTGCCGCTTCCCATGGTGGCGGGAGCAAGGGCAGCACATTTTTGCCGCATTTTCCGCTGTGTTTTCACAGCATTTTGGCATGATTTTAGCACGATTTCGCGAGATCCGGTGGCGGGAGGTCACTTCTGGTGTTGGTGGCAATCCGGCTGACAGGCCATAGTTTGGGCGCCTCTGTCTTAGATGGTTAATCCAGAAAACAAGTAACTCATCAACAGTAACATCTTTAACTCAAGGCTGTTGCTCTCCCAGCATGTATTTTAGATCAAAACATCACTCACTACCCACAACCACTGCTAGATGTCTGCACTTTCAAAAATGAAAACAGACTCTGGTTATGCTTTCGGTAATATGCAGTGCTGGTTCTTGGTTCCTCAAACTGTGGCAACGGTACAGCTCCAATGAGGATTACTGGAATCAGTGACAATCCTAACAGAAAATAAATTCCATCTTCAATGGAAAGATGAGACTACAGTATTTTGCAATTGACAATAAGCATACTACTGAATGACACACATACTTCCCCATCTATTTCAAGTGAATATTATGACTTTTCTACTTTTAAAAATGGTATATAATTGTTAATGCTTGTGTCTGATCTTTGATGTTCTTGTTAATTTAAACGAACTAAACACCCATACTATACAGTACCTTCATGTATGCTCAAGCTTCCTCATGCATATTAAAATAAGGAGACAAGTTTAAAATTTGGGTGGATTGACTTCACAATATATAACTTTGTCTTGTAGAAGAGCTATCTTTGGTAAAGTGGTAGGGTGCAGAAACAATACACAAGGCATATAAATGTTTCTGTACATCACTGTAATATTACAGTTACTACCATAGTACTGACTGCATAGCCAGGATATGTTTAGCTGCCCATATAAGTACAGCAAATGATTTTCTTTTTTACAATAACTTTATGACATTTACCAATAATCGAGGTTTGGATATCAACTTTCCAAATACAGGCAAATTTTTATTTTACTCCATTTGTATCTCCTGAGCAAATTAGTCAACATGACTACAGTAATTAAAAATAAACTCTATTTTTCACTGCATAAATACACTTTGCACTTTTAATGTTTCAGTGTGACATGTTTTCATCTTTTATGCCACCTAAATGTTCATCTCTATTAAGACAGATGCAGTAGATTTTAGGTTTCTTTTTCATGTCTAGTGTTGTAATAAACTGACTAATCCCAGTATTTGGACTAAGGGAAATCACTTCAGTCCTTGTCAAAGCAGGTGGCATAGTGCAGTTTAAGTTTGAGATGAAATAGCTAATCCAGGTTTTCATGTATCCTCCATGGCTCACAACCAATACATTGGCATCCAGAGCTTCAGCAGCACCATCAGAATCTGAATGAAATAGTAGTCCACCATCAAACTTTGATAATGATGTAGAATGTCTTTCTGCAACGTCTGTGCGCTTTTCTTTTGTTCTTGGGGAAGTTTGCTTTTCTGGACATACTTCATGGGCAATGAGGTTACATAAGTATTCAAAAAAATCCTGGGCACGTGCTTTCACCTAAAGCAAGTTGAGGGAAAACTTAAATGATTGTAAAATTCTTTTTTCTTGTTACCTCTTATACATTTGTCCTCAAAATCCCTTGTGTAAACATGAAAAATTCCTCCAGATCCTTCCTTTCCCAAACCTCTCATTTGTGAAACCTTTGATAGGAAGAAAGAAAGAAGGAAGGAAAGGAAGGAAGGAAGGAAAGAAACCAACAAACAAACCAATGACAGGATACAAATTATTGCAGTGTAATACTCTGAAAATGAACAAACAAACAAACCAATGACAGGATACAAATTATTGCAGTGTAATACTCTGAAAATGAAAGGCCCATACAACTTAGCCCTAGGAAGGGTAATTTGCATCCACAGAACTTAGTTAACAAAGCATAGTAAATACAATGTTCCACAGAGAGGATATTTCAATGGAATTCCAGAAGTAAAATTAATTGCCAGCGTAGATTAATCCTGTGTTAAGTATCATGAGTACCTTCTATAGCATAGCAGGGAGAACAGGTTGTTAGTCTGTTAACTGTAGTTCTTCAAGTGGCTGTCTGTGAACTCTCACGAAGGAGTCTTGCTTTTCCACAGAACTAGCTATTGAACCTTCAAAAGCTAAGCAGTCTCAGTAGGAGCCCAGCCCCATCTATCATGTATATTTAGGCATGGCCCAACTCAAGCTTCTCAGTTCCAGTCCACCACTAGACAAAAAGCTTTAGAGGAGAAAAGTGGATTATATGAGTTCGCAAATGACTACTTGAAGAACCAGTTACATATACGCAATCTATTCTTCTTCAGATTCACTGTGACTTACACAGGTAGGAGACTTCTAAGCTCATTTACCAGAGATTGATAGTGTCAGGCCAGAACAGAGGAGACAACTGCAGTACTGGAAGAAACATTTCCATAGGCCCAAATGCTCCAGTGATGACAAAAGTGCATGACTGGGTCAACTTTCTGATAGCAGGACACCATTCTGACTGCAGCAAGCATCATGATTAACCTTATGGAGTTGCTTCTCAAACCATAAGGTAATGGAAGATGAGCCACCTGGAAAGTCACGGCAACACAGTCATCAACCCAGTATGTGAATCACTGAGAAGAAAAAGGTAGTATTTGGTATTTCCCCATATAACAAAGGAAGAGATAAGAAGTGAGAAGATGCTATTTTGGAAACATAAATTGTCAGTGCCCAATGAAAGTCCAGGATGTGAAGTGTTTGTTCCAAAGCAAACATCAGGTTTTGTTGGAAGACAGGTAAAATCAGATGTTGACTAAGGTGGAAAGATGAAAATTTTAGGTAGAAAAACAATAGATAAGCATGTCATAAAGAAAAATATGCAACTCTGATTCTCTTCTCATGTTACAGTGACAAGGAAGGCAATCTTTCCAGAAAGAAAGTAGCAGTCTTTTTCAAAGGGTTTTTCATCAGTTAGAAAAGAATGACCAACCAATACCAAGAAGGTAGAGATGGGTTAATTTCTGGAAAACATTCTTAGGGCCCTCCATAAACTTCTAAACTATATGATCAGAAAAAAGTGAAGAAAGAGATGTTAGTAGAGGAATATCTGTTGGCTTGGGAAAGAGACTCCCTATTGCTTTGCTAAATCCTCCACCCCATTAGAAACAAAAATGTCTGTGTGCTGAATAAACCCTCAGCATGAAGGAAGACAATTTGGTTTTGAAGTACCACTGATGAAAAGGTTACAGAAGAGCCAAAAACCAGGGTTGCCTGGGCCAACATGATGGAACTAATATGTCTTGAGCTTAGTCCTTCCTGAGTCAAACAATGATTCTTGAAAGAAGTGGAAAAGGATAGACAAAAAAAATGAACTCCACATCCCACAATACAAGTAAAGTGTTCTCTTTGGGGATGTGTGCAATTCTTGCCCTGCTGCAGTACTTGTGACATTTTCTGAACTTGAGAGTAACTCCATCTTGGAGCATCTTGATGCATTTCCCACCCAAACATTGTTAACAAAGAGCAACTAAGAGTATCAGCAAGTGTGTTCTCTGTACATGCATAGGTGATGAGAGATGTCTCAGATCCACAGCAGTCAAGAAAGATGAAATAGAACAGATGGAATATGCCACCTTATTTGTTTATGGAGTATATGGCAGTTGGGTTGTCTATTACTACTTGGACTGTTCTACTGCTTAGGATGAGATCAAAAGACAGAGGAAGGTGAGCTTAGCAGCTGTTGTGACTCAGTTGCTACAACCCCATAGCAAGATATCTTGTTATGTTCAGTAAGTTCACTGAGCCTACTGGGTAAGTTGATACAAGCAGTGACTGCAGTACATCTCCAAGGAAAGCCAGCCCCACAGTACCAGCAGTGTTCTAAGGGCATTATAGAATGAATTCTGGGTAGTGAGGATCTTTGTTGGCACTGAAGAAGTTTATGCTGCCCTCAAAGCAGGCGCACAGAGGGGCTCCTATGGAACCATTTATTAACAATCTCCCAAACACATCTTTTTTCTTAAATGTGTGTGCACACATATACACAATAAAAGCTCATCCCCTTGCAGCTACCACAAACCTATCTACAGGATCCCAGGCATAACTGATTTGTTTATCTGAGCAACAATGGAGGTGGAAAAGCCAAACGAAATGGATGGGAGGCTGCATATTCACTTACTTCATCTAGTGTTTCTGCCCCAGGTGGTGTAAAATATGGACACTGTTCTCCAGAAGCTTTTGCCATGGCCTTGAGATCACTCTGAGGTCTTCCTTCTGCTACTCCATATTTCTGTCAAAGAGTTAGGTTTAGGGTCACTTAATAACATATTAAGTAAAGGTGATGCAATAAGAATGCAGCATGTTGAGAGGCATTGTGGCCATTTCTTTGACCAAAAGGAAGAACGTTTTTGTAATGCTGCATCATCTTAAACATGAAAAATCCAGAATGGTTTGCCAAAATTAGTCTTTAGTCTCGTATTGGCTACTAAAAAGTTATCTTCTATCAAGTAAGTGCTACTGTGAGTCTAAAAAGCCATTAAATGTCAGTTTCCACCCATGTACCATTAGTAGAAGACAGGCTCCAGATATATTTCACCAGGTTTTGCCTTGGCCCTTCCAGTAATTATTGAGCTGTAAATATTAAGTCACAGCCAAAAACATGCAGGGACCAGCAGTTCGATTCCCCACACCTTCCCAGCCTATGTAATCTTGGGCAAGCTACATGGTGCCTTGGAAATGAAGAGAATGGTAAACTACTTCTCAATACTCTACACCTAGAAAACCTCATAAAGGGTTGCTGTACATCAGAATCAAATTGATGGCATATAATTATACTACCCAGGAAATGTTGGGTCCATTTAAGTTCTCGATTCCAGGGTAACTAATGACAGATGCTCTGTACAAAGCAGAGATATTATTTTCACTTTAAGGCGGGCAATTCTATATAGAATTCTATAGGAGCCCTGGTGGTGCAGTGGTTAAACTGCTGTACTGCAGCTGAAAAACATTGCTGAGTGAAGACTAAAAAAAATCCTCAGACTTTAGATTTATTTTTAATGCTGCCTGATGCATTAAAAGACCATAATAGAAGCTTGGCCTGCAGGCTGTGACAATCATCAATGATGGTAAGCTAGGGCCCCAATATGTACCCAATTCCAAATCTACTCCAAATGCCCAGAAGGTGCCTGAAAAACTGATCTAGTCACTATAGACATTTACAAACTACACTACACTGCAGTGTAGAGAGATAGGGAGAAGCCTGCCCATCACTTTCTGAATGTGATGCTATGAAATAAATAATAATATACAGTACAGTAATACCTCGCATAACGAACGCATTGCATAACGAACGCATTGCATAACGAACGCATTGCATAACGAACACATTGCATAATGAAGCATTCATTATGCAAAGGTGATACCCCGCATAACGAAAAAATATATAGTTCATTATGCGGGGGTTTTGATACCCGCGGTATACCCAGTCAATGGGAACCCCGGATAATGAACATTTTTGTTCGTTATCTGGGACATCTCCCATTCACTTCGCATAACGCTAAAAACCGCATAGTGAAGAGCTCCGTGGAACTGAGTTTTTTCGTTATGTGAATTACTGTAGTAGTATTTAATATACAAAATATATACCATTGATACGTCTTGTGCTTCAATAGATATACAGTTAGAACCCCGCATAACGAAAAAACTCCGTTCCACGGAGCTCTTCGCTATGCGGGTTTTTTCGTTATGCAAAGCTAATGGGAGATGCCCTGGATAACGAACAAAAAATGTTCGTTATCTGGGGTTACCATTGACCGGGCATACCCTGGTTACAAAAAAACAACAACCCCGAATAACAAAAAAATTTCGTTATGCGGGGTATCACCATTGCCTAACGAATGCTTCGTTATGTGAATTTTTCGTTAATCGAAGTGTTCGTTATGCGAGGTATTACTGTACTGTACTTGTCTTGAAGATCACAGAAGTCTGGGTTTCTTGACACTGATCAATGGAAACAATTTACTTACTCGTTCCCGAAGTCTTTCATCATATTTTACATCAATCTCTTTGCAGAATTGACTGTTTTTAAGAATTAAGTCAGCTGTCTGAAATAGTAAGCAAGCAATTCACGTTTTTTAAAATACAGATATTATTTAAGATACTTATTTCTGAAAATAAATCCAACATTGAAAGGTATTTTTAAAAAAATCAGTGTTCTGCATATATAAAAAGTATTTTTGAGATTATGCTTTTTCTATTCCATATTTTAACACCATTAAACCGATAAGCATACTTCCACAAGAAAACAAGGCTGCCCCATAAGGGTAGATTCCTTACCTGTACCCGTAGTTCTCCGAGCGGTCCTGTGAGCATTCATACTTTGGGTTTCCTTCTACACATGTAGACAGTTGTTCTAAGCTTTAGCTTTTCATTTTAGAAAAGCCTCTATCCCAGCATGCCTAGCATCGGGGGGCCCGCCCCCTTCTCCAGTCCCATTTGCATTGATGCAAAGTCAGGGCGGCTTCTACAATGAAAAGGGGGAAGTAGGGTGGGACGTATGAATGCTCACAGGACTACTCAGAGAACTACAGGTACAGGTAGGTAACCTATCCTTCTCCGTTGTGGTCCATGAGCATCCATACTTTGGGTGATTCCCAAGCTTATCTTACCAGGACAGAGGGCATCATTGGAGAACTGCACCCAGGACCCTTCGGCCGAAGGTCACATGGCGGGATTCCCTCACGTCCAACTAGTAATCCCTCACAAAATGGAGGGTAGCGCCCACGTCGCAGACTGACAGATGTCATGAAGGGCGACAGTGACAGATGTTGAGACGGCTCTGGTAGAATGGGAATGAGGAGCCAAAGATGGATCCCGATGTGCCAGCTCGTAAACAAGGGTAATGGTATCTGCCATGCACTTGGAAAGGCGTTGAGACGACACCGGTAACCTGTCTTATGTCTAGCATGGCAGACCAACAGGCCTTTCTAAAGCTTAGTCCTGTCAAAGGAAAGAACCAATGCCTTCTTTCACATCCAATGTGTGAAGTGGCCTTCCTAAGTCCGATGATGGGGATGGGAAGTTAAACAACTTTTGGTAAAAAGGACACATCCTGGTGGAGCACCACTGTGTCAGGAAAGAACTGTATGTATGGTCGGGCAGATCTGAGGGCTGAGAGCTCAATGACCCTTCTGCCTGAAGTTATCACCAATAACAGGCAGTCTTGTAAGTCAGAAGGTGTAACCAGCACCTCATTAATTAGCCACAGTTAGCTAAAGCAAATTGTACAAACCTTAGATGGACACCATTAAATATTTCAGCCAGTGGACAGATCTAAAACCAGACAATGGTTTGAGGATGGGCCAAACTGAATTTGATATACAAAAGAGTTTCAGCTGTTTGGCAGGTATTATTAATGGTTTTATGGTATGCTGTGGTTAGGATTTGTTGGCCTTCTCTATTTATGCTCCATTTTTCAAGAAACTATTTGGCATTAAGTAAAGGGCAACATCTAATGCACATTTTGCTCTGGTAGTCAAATATGGTAGTTGTTTAAATTCAGAGTAAATCTAACTGAACAGGAACTACAGCTTCATCAAAAGAACTGTTCCATGGCAGTGGCAGAAGAAAAGAAAACCTTCTTATACATCACATTTGTACCTTTCTAGCAGAGCTGTTTTGAGCAGAGCTGTTTTGAGCAGTTTGAGGGCTATTATGTCTCGGCCCAAGTGCAAGAATAATGAACTACTTGACAGTTCACTGTGAAGAACTTGTGTGATACTTTTAAGACAAAATCACCTGAATCCATTCTGACTTAGATGCTGTAGTTGATACAAATTCTAAGGATACACCTTCAACACCTGCTTGTTTCATGTTAATCAATTCATTTGAATGTGTCCCTCCTGAGGATATGAACAAGATCCTTGAAAAGATGAGACCCACCACATCAGTGCTGGACTCTTGCCCTTCTTGGCTCTTAAAAGCAACCAAGGAAGAACTGGCTGATTGGGTATGAGTGGTGAATGTCCTTTTGGCTGAAGGTATGATTCCATCCTGCCGAAAAGAAACAGTTTTAAGACCTTTCATACCACACTATATTGGACATATATTGGCCAGTCTCCAACATTCTATTTTGGGCAAGATGCTAGAGCATGTACTTCCCTCTCAGCTCCAGGATCAATTGGATGAAAGGTCCATTAGATCCATTTCAGTCTGGTTTCATGCTTGGTTGTGGTACATAGACAGTTTTGGTCATCTCCTTGAGTGACCTATACTGGGAATTGGATAGGGAAAGTATGTCCTGTTTGTTCTGCTAGTCTAGACCATGCAATGGCTTTTGATACTATTCTTCTAAATTGTATCTCTGGATTAGGACTTGGAGGCACTGTTTTGTAGTGAGATGCAAACTCAGATGGTGGTGATGGGGAACTTCTGATTGATGCCTTGACAATTGGCTTTGTCCCCCATGCAATTTAACACCTACATGAAACCACTGGGAGTTGTCTAGAACTGTGACATGAGTATGCTAATGATACTCAACTCTAATTTTTCCTTTCTCTCTAATTCAAGTAAGCATGTCTTGGCTTAAACCATCTGTAACTAAGTGAATGAAGGCACACAAATTAAAGCTTAATCCTAGCAAGATAGAGCTACTCACGGTCAATTGTAAGTCATATCAGGGAGTGGGGATCCATTCCATGTTAGATGGGGTTACACTTCGCCTGAAAACTCAGCTTTACAGCTGGGGTGTAGACCTGGGCTCATTGTTGATCCTGGATGCCCAGGCTTGAGTTAGGAGAGCATGCCTAACACTGCCATACCTGTATTTTGAAATGTCTGAATTGCTAAAGTGACACATTCCTTAATTCTATACTGTTTGGATAATTGTAACATGCTCTGCAAGGGTCTGACTTTGAAAATGGTTCAGGAACCTCAGCTGGTTCAAAATATTGCAGCCAGACTGCTGACTAGATCAGTTACAGATATCATCTAAATCCCTTATTACAACAACTTCACTGGATGCCAGTCTGTCTCTAGGCCTAATTTAAACTGCTGGTTATGATTTATAAAGCCCCATACGGAATATTCAAAGGACTGCATCTTCAATATAACCCTCCCAGGTCACTTGAGGTCTTCGATGGATACCTTTTCTCAGTCCCACCACCATAGCAGGGGACCGAAGAGGCCAATTTTTCTGTGCTGCTCTCTATAGAATCCCCTCCCTGAGGAGGCTAGGTTGGTCCCCTCCTTAGTGTCCTTCCACTAGCAGTGATAGCCTACCTGATTAAACTGGCTTTTGATTTGTAAACACCTTGGCAGGACTGGGTTTTTAGCACAGGGTGCAACATACTCTATTTTTATGTTTAAAAATTGTTTTAATTTTCTTTGAACTAGTGTTTTTATATTGTTATAGGTTCAACTGTATGTTATTAATACTCTGATTGTGGTGCTGTGGTGGCTCAGTGGTTAAGGAACTCGCTTTGTTAGCTTGAAGGCTGGCAAGTTGGCAGTTCAAGACCTGGGTAATGCATGATGGTTTGAGCGCCCGTCTCTGTCCCAGCTCCTGCCAACCTAGCAGTTTGAAAGCAAGAAATTGCAAGTAGATAAATAGGGGTCACTTCGGTGGGAAATGATCTTGGAGACATAAAAGGAGCCTCATTCGGGTGTCCCCTGTGCAGTGTTTCTCCAGCAAAAATCCTTTCAACCTAGAATAATTTCTGACTTGAAATTATTATTATTAATACTGTACTTTGACTTATTTTGATTTTTAAATATGTACACACTGTCGTGGCCCGGCCCAAGCAGAGCTCTGCAGCTGGCAAGTGCTGCAGTAGGAGCAAGGGAGAGTCCTTTCTTACAGTACTTGAATTCCAAAGGGGCAAAGCAGAGCCGTCTCAGAGCCGTACCAAAGATACCAGGTTCTTCCGGGAGCATAGTCAGGGTCACAAGCAAGGGATCCAAGATCAAGAGTTCAGGGTCCAGAAGCCAGGAGCGTAGTGTAGGGTCCACAATAGGGAAGGATTGATCTGACAGGAGCTTGCCAGCACGTCTCCCCCTTTAAGGAGAGTGAGACTCCATAGCTGAGGGCCTGTTCAGGAGGCCCTGATGGACCGACTCCAAAGTGACAGCAGGCTGTGGGGCTGGTGTCAGGTCCATGTCCTCCAGCTTGGCATCCTGATCTGCCCCAGGCATGGCCTGGGGACTGGCAAGGGGTCCTCTGGCTCAGACTCCAGGTCGGAGCCGGCAGCAGGCAGCTGAGCCGGCTAAACGTCCTCCACCTCCTCACACCCAGGACCCCAGGTCACAACACACACACAAACATTTTACATCACCTTGAGTCCCTTTATTGAAAGGCATGATATAAAATAAATATTTTGTTTTGGTATCCATTTTAGCCTATTGTGGTGATCATGTATCTTGTTGAACATGCCTAGCAACAGTATAAATTGCACAGAGACAGGTGGAGAAATAGGTGCTATAGCTTATATACTGTCTGTGTAACCTTTGAAACAGCTGAGAACTTCTGTCTAAGTGATAAAATATGAGCTGTTCTCAAGGAAAGAGAAATGCCTTGAAAATAAAGATACAGAACAGCTGAGAATGACTTCTGTAAGAGCTGGTGAAATCTGACCCAACCCCACACCAGGAAGGACAAAGGTTTTTGGGGGGAAAAGAATACTTGAATAATGTAACTCATGTTCCAACATAGGCTTTGTCTCCTTAAAAAGTAGTTAGCAGCAGGATCATACTACTTTTTTTCCTCTTAACTCCTACATCTCTACACCATACCAGTCAAGCGTGGCTCCAGAAAATACGGGAACTGCTCCGGCCTGGACATGCATGCGCAGCAACAACTCCTTCTGCACATGCACAGAAGGGTTCTGTACATGCGTGAATGTACAGTAACTACTTTCCCCATTGGTTAAATTACTGGATGGTGGCGGGAAAGTGAAGGAACGGGCGCAGAAATACAGGAAATCCCGGCCAATCCGGGATACGTGACAGGTATGCTCTACACTCTCCACCTCTGCATCTCAAAAATGAAACTTGCTGTGCCAACTTCTTTGTAACGAACAGAAGTCTGAATAGTCTCACCAGAATTTAGTGTTCTCAAATGTGATTAGAATGTTAATTATCTAAAAAGTAGAATGTTGCCAGTTCTAGGTCTGTTGTACAAAACACAATTTCCTCCTGTTCATTTATTGTTGTGTCAGAATCTACCAGCAGGGCAGGAGACAGAAGCATGACATGGAGCAGGAGCCAGTATTTAATCTACTACATCAAGAGTTCTCAACCTACACCCTGTAGGCCAGATCCGGCCTGCAGCAACATTTCATATGACCCACGTTGCAGCCACTGTGAGAAGTGGACGCGTTTATGACAGCCGTAAATGTGTCCACAGCTGTCGTAAATGCATCTGACAGCCGCAGACACATTTTACAGCGGGGGGGGGGGGGGACCACCAGTCCCGCCTGCTCAGCTGTCTGAGCGTGCGTAGTCCAGCCCATGGCTTGAAAGGTTGAGAATCCCTGATCTACATGTTGTGTTCCTCATTTATACTACATTCAAGTTACAGTCTAGGAACTGCAACAATTATTTTAAAATGTATACAATGCAAAAGAAATGTACTCTTCCTAAGTTACAGTCATCATTGTCGTTGTCACCATCTTAGGACTGGAAAGCTGGAAGGGACCCTATGGATAATCAAGTCCAACTTCTGTCAAGGAGGCATAGTGGTGAACACCCAACTTCTACAGCCAGATACATAAACCACTGAGCTATCCAGAGTTCCTTACAATGTAATGTAGCTGTATCTTTGTTGTTTAAAAGGAATTAACTAATGTGGAATGTTCTCCCTCAGGAGGTCAGGATGGCAGCTGCTTCTAGTCCTTTCAGCATTGGGTAAAGACATTTATTTTCTACAGGCTTTTAACAGCTGCACTGGGCATAAAAGGTAGATGCCTCATGAGATGGTGGTAATGTTTTAAAGGTTTGTATGTTTGTTTATTAGACTTATATCCTACCCATCCCACTCTGGGTGGCTCACAATACTAAAAAGAGCAAAACAGACACCATATAACAAATAGAACAACCACCCCAGTCAAATCAGAACCGAGGACCACTAGCCTGAGTGGCCAAAACATGATGGGAGGTTCTCCTATTTGGTCTTCAAAGGTCTCCTCAAAAAGAAAGGTTTTCAGTTGCTTATTATAAGTCCCTAAAAAGTCAATCAAATGCAGCTCCCCAAGTAGAGCATTCCAGTTAGTCAGAACCACCACCGAGAATGCCCTCTGACGGGTAATGGACTTTCTAGCCAACCTGGGAATTGGTACTTTGAGTTGAGTTGTCAGAGAAGAGCAAGTGAAGCGAACCTGATTTCTGAGGGATAGACGCTCTGCCAAGTAGGAAGGTCCCAAACCGTTTAGGGCAGGCTTTCTCAACCTTTCAGGGTGGGGCCAGATCACTCTCCTTAGAATGGCTGCGTGGGCTGGTCACATGTTTCCGCGCGAGATCTCATGAGAACTTGCTGAAATCTCATGAGAACTCACTGAAATTTCACGAGAGCCTATTGAAATGAGAACTCACCGAAATCTCACAAGATTATGCAGAAAATGCACTTTTTGACAGTTTTCGGTGCTTCCAGGCAGTGGCAGGAACGAGGAGGACATTGGGGGCCGGGTCTGGCCCATGGGCCATAGATTGAGAATGTCTGGTTTAGGGCTTTGAAGTTAGCACAGTCACATTGAACCTGACATGGAATACAATGGGAAGCCAATGCAGTTCCGATGTGCGAATTTTCTCTCCCCAGTAAACAGCCTAGTTGATGGAAGGCAGCAGCTTCACCAATACTGCCCTGGGGCTGATGAGGTCTTTGTGTGCCAAAAAGACTCAGGACCAGAAAGTGACTCACGGAGCTGGATCAGTTGTACGGAAGTCATGCTGCAATGCGGAAGGTAGATGAAAGGCCACTGCATTGTATTCTTAAGGCAGTCTTCATGACTAATTGCCATGAGGATGGCCAATATTTGGATTCGAATACGGCAGAAGAAGAAGAAAAATGTCTCCTTCTAACAGCAAACCACTTTGCACTTCTAACTCTGTTTCAAAAGGCCAGAAAAAAACTCAGCAGTTGGTTTTGAGGCAGCTATGAGAACTACGGAAGAAAAGGGAAGGAAACAAAATTTCCTACTATAACCATATTTATCAATTTTCACCTATTTTGCAGAGGATACCACTGCTGCATCATTTATACTTCATGTTTGGCAACTAGACATGAGAAGCAGAACATTATTTTCTACAAATTAATAGAAGAAATTATAATTACAACGATATATTGAAAATTAATTATTTATTAGACCTCATTTGAGGTTTGTAATACAAAGGATTAAATGTTTATTTACCCTAGAGATGCACCACGCAGCTTTCATTTAAATTTTTATGACTATAAAAAAGTATGTCACAAATTTATAACGAAGAAATGTCCTGATAATATCTGTGAACATCTCTCATGACGCAGCAGTAGACAACAACAGCAAAGACAATATCTGGCCCTTTTGTCTTCCTTGTAATGCAACCACAGCAAGATATGTATGTTCACAGCAGCTGCATAGCTTCTTATGGGAGATAAGGAGCATAGGGAAGCCATCCCTGTTAGCACAGCTACATAGGAAACACCAAAGTCAACCACCATCCTATTTATCAATGGCTGCCTAATTCCCCCCCCCCCCAACTGATCTCACAGCAGATTTCTGAAATTGGTCACTTCTTTCTTTTTGGGAGGTCACAGCTAATAACAAGTAAAGCCTCATTAAGCAATGATGATACAGTATCAGTATGATACTCATCTAGTGTTAACTTACAAAATGCTAATTAACTTGTCAACTGCCCAGAATGTGCTGTATGTGCTATGGGGAGATACATAGGTACAATTGCTATTTTATTCCATGTAAGGCTAATGATATCACAGCAATTGTTTGAACATTAAACCTTTCTGACACCACCACCCCTGCCCCCTTTGAAGGCTCTGCGATTCCTGTGTAATCACATTAATTGCTGGGAGGCCGTTAGGAACCAAACTATAGGACAGGGGATCCCAACCTTTTCAAGCCGGGGGCTGGGTCATGCTCTCTCAGTCAGCTTTGAGGGCCGGATAGCCATTTTGCCCTGCCTATATGATGGGATCAGTCATTTTGTCCCAACAGCTTCAAAGGGACAGCCATTTGGGTTCTCAAATGCCCTTGGAGGGGTGGGGCGGGGCACATGAAATGGCACCGTTAGCCGCCTTAGGTTGGGAACCCCTGCTATAGGAGAATGAAGTCATCTTCAGTAACTAAAGACTTCTGCATCCTGTCCCACAAACCCTAACATTGTTCTACAAATAAATGTGATTACACAGGACACCCAGAGGGAGAAATCATGAAGGTTTAATTTTCAAAAAAATGTCACTGCATCATCAGCTCTAGGTCCCATAACTAATACAACAGGATTTCAGCTAGTATGATCCCCTCAAAAAAGAACATCCACAATCAAATAACAGAACATCTGTGGGATTTATCTTACACTGTATAATATACTGTACTTGCCTGCTTTGCACGGATCAGATCACTTGAGAAGACATGAGTAAATTTTACATTGCTGAGATATACACCTGCAGCATTGGCTTGTCTGACACCTGTTTCGGTGAGGGGCATATCAATACCCTGCCCTGCAACAACCAAAATTGATAGTCAAACATCTTATGGCAATTCTGGTTTATCCATCAAAGGCTGTGAACACTTAAGAGACAAAAGGAAGGTCCCTGAACTGGGTCCCTATGTACAGTACTTATGTACTGTACTAATATAAGGGTTGGGGTCTTTTGTTTTGTTTTGGCATGGCCTTTTGTTGAAATTCTTAGTCCTCACCTCAAGAAATGGAAAGCTAGATTCAACTCCACCATTCTTGGCCTTTTCCTTACGCCACATCCTTATCTCCCATGATGCCCAAATTTGGTTGCAAACATCTCAGAGCAGAGACCTGTTTTTCTTTTGGCTAGGGTGGACAATATGGCTCCCCAAATATGGCTCCCCAGATGTTGTCAGACTGAGACTCCCTTGATTACCCACAATTGACTATTGCTGGAAGCTGAAGTCTGACATCTGGACTACCACAGTTGCCTGCCATTGGTATACATAGAACAAAACAAAAAAGCCTGAATAAGAACAATTTGACAACTATACTTACTTTGTATATTTGCAGGCTTTTACTAGAAACTAGCAGATGTTCTGCCTGGAACTGCATACTTGTTGCCCATCTACTAAGTAACTGCCACCTTGGATCTACTTCACTCAGTAAAGCCAGACATTTTGTATTTATGGCTGGATTTAGCTTCTGCTGAAAATCTCTTTCATCTAGGACCGGTAGTGCCATCTTGATGCTGTGCTACTAACATGTCCATTAGCAATTTGCACAACACAAAGAGTGCAGTGAAGGAAACATTTCAAATCACATGTTATTAGTATGTGGTGATTAGGGTGATACAAGGTAGCATTTGCATTGGAAACAGGGGCAGGAATATGTGGGGATCTCACAATGAGCATGACAGATATTCCCATATGCTGTATATGCAAACATGGGAGAAGGAGCCTTATCTCACAAGTAGCTCTATAAAAGCTTGAGAGAAGAGAAAAATAAACTATGTCTTTTCTCTGCCATCTCTGAAGTGTCTTGTTTTTTCCATGCTGTTTTAACATATTTTTTTTCTGTAGAAAATTTAGAAATCGGAGAAAATAGAACTCTTAGAAACTATTTTCTTATGGGGAAATTCTGCTACCTGCACTTTATTCAATCCACGTGATTTAACAACTATAGTAATTACAAAAAGTAAATTACAGTATTAGATGAAAATAATGTCAGAAAACACAATTACAGTGGAACCTGTTAACAAATGGCTCGGTTAACATAAACATCGCGAAACAAAAGTAAATCCATAGAAAACAGCAGCTCAGTTTACAGATTTTTTTCTGAATGGATTAATTGGTTTTCAATGCATTCCTATGGGAAACTGTATTTTGGTCAAATATTTTGGTTTTCAATGCATTCCCATGGGAAACTGCATTTAATGCATGCCTATGGGAAATTCAGTTAAAGTAATTTTTGTTGTAAGAAACGTCCTGGAAAACACATTAATTACGTTAACCAAGGTTCCACTGTACTACAATACTACTGTGAACATGTGTAATTCAAACGCTAGACACAACACTTTATTTTTAACAACTTTGGAAAAAGGACTCATTGTGGACAGTACAGCTGCTCCAATGCGGCTTCACAGGAATTTGTGCTATATCGCTTCATCTGCTTTTTGATAATGCTGACTATGTAGATACTTTCTACGATTTAGAACCATGGTGGTGAACCTTGGCACTCCAGGTGTTCTTGGACTTCAATTACCAAAAGCCCAAGTCAGCACTCCCACTGATCAGGGCTTCTGGGAATTGAAGTTCAAGAACAACTGGAGTGCCAAGGTTAGCCATCACAGATTTAGAGCTTTGCAAGCCCAATGCAAGGTTTTTTTCCTCCCACCAGCGGCTTGGAACGCGCACCTGCCTTCCCTTGTTCTCCCAGCATGGATCTTTAGCAATAAGGAAAAAAAAACCCTTTCTTGTCCTGCTGTTTTGGAACGCATGCACCTGCCTCCCCCGTTCTGTTGTCCTTCATTGCTACAGAGATGTGCCAGGAGGAGGGGGGAGGCAGGCACGTGCATCCCAAACCAGAAGCAGCAAGAAAGATTTCTCCGCACTAGTTTGAGACGTGCCCGCTTCCCCGGGCTTGTTGTCAGTCACCGCAACTCAGTCTAGTGTTGTCATGGGACCCTCGGGGTCTTTGGCCCGAGTATAAATCGAGTCCCCCTTTTGGACATCTTGTGGGTTCAAAAACTTGACTTATACTCGAGTATATACAGTAGATATATTTTCTCTTTCCTAAATTTCCTTTTATTTTCAAACTACACTTCAAATCATATCACTCTGCACTTTCTAGAAACTTTATACTGTACTGCACTGTAGTTAAGGCCATATGTGCACTGAGGTTTGCCTCCATTGCTGTTTATTAATTAAGAAATTGCCTACAAATAGCTGAAAACATCACATTGAAGCCAGTCCACAAGAGTCTTGCTGTCCACTTTCTAGTCAGTCTGATTTTCCTCCAAGATGTAGCTCCTTGATCAGATTCTCCAGGCCAGAAAGACAAACATGCACCAACAGCTCACTGCTATCCTTGTGTGGCCCAGATGTAAGGTTAAGGCCTTAAGACAATAGGCTCAGCTTAACAATTTGACAAGATCAGGTCACTAATCCTTCTGGTATCTAATAATATCAATGAAATATATAGAATAACAGCTATGACTTAGTAACACTCATAGAGTTGCAACAGATTCACAAACCTTGCATCATCTTCTCTTTGTTATATCTTGTTTCTCCACTGAAATAAACAAAATACAATGTCAAAAATAAACAATAAAATAGGGGGTGTCTTTACTTAATGTGTACAAAGTGTAGTACTGTATATGACAACCCAGCAATATAAACTAGTGCGATTCCATCCAATTTCTTTCTTTCTTTTTCTTTCATTCCTTCTTTTTGGAATATGAAGTTATGTAGTGGTTGTGGTGATGCTACTGGCAGCACTGTATTTAACTTTGTACTGGCAAGGATAAACTATGGAAAGCACTGAGGGTTTCTATCATGATTTGGAGATGTGTTACTGGAACACAAGATCTACATTTTAAAGGACAGTTGGAAATTATTTATTTGCTGCTTACATTTATATACTGTTTCTCCTTTAATGACCTCAAATAAATGTACAGTATAGGAATCTCCTCCTTCTGTCATCCTCACAAAAACTTTGTAAGGAAGCTAGTGGCCAACATTTACCCAGGCAACTTCATGGCATAGTGGCAATTTTTGACTATTAAAGTCATCTACACCATCCTAAGGCTCTCAAATATTTCTCCAAAGCAAAAGTGAGTTCTACGTAGCCACAGAACCTTAAGGGTGAGGTGGTAAAAAACTTTCAATTAATTCAGGTCTAAGGTCAGTAAAATGAGTACCTAGCATGTTAGGGGTAAAATACTAATTACTGTGTGAAATGCCCAAAGAGTGCATAAGCACCATGGGATGGTACATGCTATTGCTATTGGTCTAGATGGCAAAG
Source organism: Bradypodion ventrale (assembly GCA_035047345.1). Lineage (NCBI taxonomy): Eukaryota > Metazoa > Chordata > Lepidosauria > Squamata > Chamaeleonidae > Bradypodion > Bradypodion ventrale. Next base: position 179,562,892 of record JAWDJE010000005.1, read on the forward strand.
TCATCTAGCTTCTGTAGCGTAAATTTATTCACCAGGATTTTATCCACTGATACTCTGAAACATGCTCAGCAATCTCAATTGCATCAATAGAATTTGAAAGGACTTTTCTGTGACTATTGTGTATAACAGAATTGAGAACTGATTATTTTATTTAAGCAAGGAATTCAGCCAGGAGGTTCTGAACTCTAGGACACCACATCTTCCTGTGAGCTTTATCTTTTCTGTTAGCGGGTGAGGAAGCACAGAAATTCAATGGCTGCTCCATTCATCTCATCCTCTCACTTATCTGCATTCTCCCCTCCAAGGGGCATGATGATGAAATCTTGGCCCAATTAACCCAATATCCCACACACATGTATGAGAAAGCACATGAGCAGGCAGAGGTGGTGGCTGATCCTCAAATCTTTTGATTGTGCTTCCTCCTGCAGCATCCAAGGTGGCAGAAATAGAATGAGCCTCACTACCCTTGTCCTTAAACAGCCTTGCCAAGTTCAAGCCTGCTTGTCTAAAGAATGAGAAAATGGGTAAGCAATCAGAGACAGCAGCAGCTATCACTTTACCCATTCTGCTACTGTATAATAATGAAAGAAGCAACTGCCATCTTTTCCTGCTCATTTTCTCCTGCCCTTGGAAGATTTAACTCACTGAACAGAACCTCCACTATCTTGCTGCCCTGATGGAAAACACAAATGAGCAAGTAAGAGAATGAAGCGGGTGCCTTTTCTGTGACCAGTGTTGTATACTACAGCACCTCGAGAAAGCAAGAGTAAGCAAGTAGAGGCAGCTGCTTACATTATTCTTTTCTGAGCATAATTTTTCCCCTATAGTGTCAGAGATGAGGGGAAAAAGAGGCAGCGCAATGTCACTGGTCTTATTCTGGTTCTATGCCATAGCAGCATGCAATTGACTGAGCAAGGGAGAGAAAGCAGTGACTACATCTTTTGGCAAAAGCCACCCCCTCTTTTCCTTCCCTTGGTAGTAAGGATTGGAAACTATATCCTATGGTTTTGGATGATGCATAGAATAGAATAGAATGTTAGCAACAAAAAAAGGACAAACAAACGGGGGCTGTGTAGAGCAGCATCCACCAATGCCATCACCTTGCCTTCTTACATTGGATGGTGCAGAAGAATGAGATAACTGGACCTCACAACTCAACCATTAGAATAGGGGTCAGCAACCTACGGCCCACAAGCTGAATCTGGCCCATGGCGCAAAATCATCAGGCCCCTGCCCTCGCTCCAACTGCTGCCTCCAGAAGCGGACAAGTTTACAGCGGCTATGGATGCGTTTACGGTGGGTGTACATACATTTATGGTGGCTACGGACTCATTTACGGCAGCATTTATAGTGGGGGGACCACCAGTCCAGCCCCCTCAACTGTCTGAGGGAGCGTGACCTGACTTAAAAAGGCTACCCACCCCTGCATTAGAAGAAAATAAATATGACTAAGGGAGAACTAGGATGATTGCTCTCTTGGTGACCAGACCTCTATACTACAGGGTGGGGGTGGGGGGGCAGGGAGAAAGACAAGCACACCAATTAAGACAGATTCCCATACAATGCCTCTGTGCAGCATCATAGCTGCATTAAACCAATCCTCCCAGCCAAGTACCCAAAGAGCTGAGTGTTAGAAGTAGGATGAATCTCCTTCCTTTCAAAATTCCCATCTCATCCCACTGGACAAATTGGTAACTCTCTCTTTTCGATTTTATCTTCCAACCTCTCATGTAGGACAATGAAGAAAACTCTACCTTTCACTGCTTTATTACCTTTCCGTGCCAACAGGCTATTTTTGTTTCAAAACAGAAGTGGCAAGGATAAATATTCCTTTTCTTAAGGAATTGGGGGGGGGGGGGAGAGACAAAGCCACTTCTACTATTCATAGGTATCTGACTCTAGGGTGCAGTGCTCATCCCTGTTTACAGCCAAGGAGCCAGGGCTGTGTGCACCTGCAGATGTTTCCATGGACATGTGGCAGGCATGACTAGACAATGGAGTACATGGAACACTGTTTATTTTCCCACTAAAGTGGTTCCAATTTACCTACTTGCAATTTCTTGCTTTTGAACTGCTAGGTTGATAGGAGCTGGGACAGAGACAGGCGCTCGCTCCGTCATGCAGTACCCGGGAATCGAACTGCTGACCTGCCAACCTTCCAGTCGTCAAGTTTAGCATCATAACCACTAAGTCACCATTAGGACTATTCATAAAGCAGAGAGAAAACCAGCAAGCCTTTTGCCTGAGCAGCTTTCACATCATATACAGGGTAGCCTGTAAGTCCCTATTGAATCTTTCTCTATATTTGCCACTTATTGTATTCATGGTGTCACCAGCTCATGTACCCACATACTTGTCACAATATGCTCTTCACGTGTAAATGGGCTTAAATCAACCATATTTCTCTGGGAAAAAATAAAATAAAATTATAATACATACGGATGGGTAGGGACTTACAGGCCACCCTGTAGGAAGACAGCCAACTATTTCATTTACACCTGTGCTTTTGTCTAGCACAGGGGTGCCCAAACCTTTCAGGCCGTGGGCCGCTCACATGATTCAGCGGGCCACTCACATGGTTCCTCCCACCAGAAGCGGAAGTAAAATGCACCTTGCAATCTTGTTTTGCACTAGGATGAGATAGATTTCAGGCTGCCACTTTCTCTGCTTAACAGGAGAGAAATCAGATGGCAAAGTGGTTTGAAAACCAGAAAAAAATGGAATACCGCAAGAAAGAAATCAAAAACGCCAATTTATTGTTAAAGATAATAGTATTGATATTTCTCTGTAGTAATGCAGAAGTCAAAGTTCAAAATTCAAAGTAATGTAAATCTTGACTTCAAAAAATCCACGTGAGTTGTATTGACTTCACAGGTAAAGGTAAAAGTTCCCCTTGCTCGAAAGCCAGTTGTATCCGACTCTAGGGTGCAGTGCTCATCTCTGCTTCAAAGCTGAACAGCCAGTGCTGTCTGCTGCTGCAGACATTTCCGTGGTCATGTGGCAGGCATGACTAGACACCGAAGCGCACGGAGTGCTGTTTCCTTCCCACCGAAGTGGTCCCTATTTATCTACTTGCAATGTCTTGCTTTCAAACTGCTAGGTTGGCAGGAGCTGGGACAAAGACGGGAGCTCATTCCGTCCTGCAGTACTCGGGAATCGAACCGCTGACCTTCCGCCTCCCAGTCAGTGTCTTAGGCACTTGAGCCACTGCAGTCTCTACAAAGCTCAAAAATAATGACTTAACCCTTTGAGGCATTATTTTTGAGCTTTGTATGAAGTCAATACAACTCACCATGTGGATCAAGATTTACATTACTTTGGATTTTGAATTTTGAACTTTGACTTCTGCATTTCTACTGAGAAATATCAACCCTATTATCTTTAATAAATTGGCGTTTTGGCTTTCTTTCTTGCGGTATCGCATTTTTTTCCTGACTTTCTCTGCTTAAAGCAGGGGTGCGCAAACTACGGCCCCGTGGCCCAGATCCGGCCGGTCCCCAATGCCAATTCATCCGGCCTGTGCTGCCCTCATCGCTCCCGGAAGCGGAAGTAAAACGCACCCATACGTTTTACTTCCGCTTCCAGGAGCGACGAGGGCCGCGCGGGCCAGGTGAATTGGCATGGGGGGGGCAGATCTGGCCCACAGGGCCGTAGTTTGGGCACACCTGGTCTAGCACTTAGGAAACAAACCCGTCAGTTCTCAGAAAAACTGGAGAAAAGAAGGGGCAATTCTCCCCAGCAGCAGCAGCAGTCAGGCCAGGTCTCAAGGAGGGAGGCCTGCTCGCTTCCAAGGACGTAGGTCTCGAATTGCAGCCCAAACGTCCTTCTCCGGAGACTGAGAGCCACCGCCCTTCGGGAGAAAACCCTTCAACAGAGGATAACGGGTGAGGGGAGCGCGACCCACCGACACGAAAAGGTGCCATTTTATGCCTCACTGAGGGGACCTGAGTCCTTGGAGAAGACAGTTGGGGGGAGGAAGGAGAGGGGGCTGGGGGGGGGGGAGAGAAGAAAGAAAGCAACAACACACACCCCCCCCCAACCGGTACTCACTGGCGAACGACGGTTAATTTAAACACAGCCATGGGCCCGCCTTCCCCCTTGGCCCAAAGAAGGGCAGCTCGCCTTCCCAAAAGCCCCGCCAGTCAGTCAGTTTAGCCGGCCGGCCGGCGCCCTAAACCGCCGTTGGCCGTTGATTGACGGTTGCACCCGGGGGGTGACGTCACGCGGCGCGCGCGCCTCTCGCTCGAGCTGCCCCGCCCACTCGGCAGGGCCGCGGCGCGCGCGCCTGACACACACACACACACACACACACACACACACACACACGCGGGCACGTTGGCAGTTCAAGACCCGGGCTGCGGGCAATGCATGAGCGCCCGTCTCTGTCATAAGAACATATAAGAACATAAGCACAGCCTTGCTGGAACAGGCCACAGCCCATCCAGTCCAGCATTCTGTCTCACACAGTGGCTCACCATTTCCTTCAGGGTATTCCCAAGGAGATGCCTTCACCTGCTTAGGATTCCCTGGAAATGGCATTGAGAGATATCCTGCCTATCTCTCCAACCCGGAGGTTGTTCTTAAGTATCCATAATTATAGCCATTGATACCCTTGTCCTCCATGAACTTGTCTAATCCTTTCTTAAAGCTGTGAAGACTGACAGCTGTCACCACTTCTTCTGGCAGGGAGTTCCATAGACCAGTAATCCTCTGGGTGAAAAAGTACTTTCTCTTATTTGTTTGAGAACTAGTACCCAAAAGTTTCATGGAGTGGCCCCTAGTTCTAGTGTTGTGCGATAGGGAAAAGTTTTTCCTTGTCTACTTTGTCCACACCGTGCATGATTTTATGAACTTCAATCAGGTCACCTCTTAGACGTCGTCGTTCAAGAGTGAAGAGGCCCAACCGTTGCAGCCTCAGATGGTAAGGAAGGTGTTCCAGTCCCCTAATCATTCTGGTTGCCCTCCTCTGCACTTTTTCCAGCTCCATACTATCCTTCTGGAGGTATGGTGACCAGAACAGTACACAGTATTCCAGGTGGGGCCTCACCATAGATTTATAAAGAGGCAAAATGACACTTGCTGACTTATTTTCTATACCCTTCCTAATGATCCCTAGCATTGAGTTTGCTTTTTTCACAGCTGAGGCACAATGGGTTGACACCTTCATTGAGTTGTCCACCAGGACACCAGCTCCTGCCAACCTAGTGCTGGCTCTATAACGTATTTTGTTGTTGTTCAGTCCCACAGTCGATTCCGACCCTTTGCGACCCTATGGACCATTGTCCTCCAGGCACCTCTGTCCTCCACATACCTGTCAACCCGCGGCTCTGGAAAAACGGGACCTGCGCAGATCGCTTGTGCGCAGGTCGCTTTCCACGCATGCGTGGAAGTGCTACGCCACTTGTGCAGCCCCTACGCAAGCGGGGTAGGGGCTGCACAAGTGGCGTAGCGCTTCCACGCATGCGTGGAAAGCGTTTTCCCCCGCTGCCAAATTATGGGGTTTTGGCAGCGCGGGGCGGGTTATGACGTCAATCGACATCAAATTACGGGGTAATCCCGGCCAAATCGGGATGGTTGACAGGTATGGTCCTCCACCATCCTCCTCAGTCCACCCAGCTCTGTGCCCACTGTGTCTACAATACCATCTAGCCATCTCATCTTTGGCCGCCCCCTTCCTCTTTTGCCCTCCACCTTTCCCAGCATCAAGGCTTTCTCAAGTGAATCCTCCCCTTCTCATTTGGTGTCCAAAGTACTTCACCTTCATTTTTACTATTAGACCTTCCAATGAGCAGTCAGAGTTGATTTCTTCTAGGTAAAGGTTTCCCTTGCTCGAAAGTCAGTCGTATCCGACTCTAGGGTGCAGTGCTCATCTCTGTTTCAAAGCCGAAGAGCCAGCGCTGTCTGCATCTGCAGACATTTCCGTGCTCATGTGGCAGGCATGACTAGACACCGGAGCACACGGAACGCTGTTGCCTTCCCACTGATGTGGTCCCTATTTATCTACTTGCCATTTCTTGCTTTCCAACTGCTAGGTTGGCAGGAGTGATTTCTTCTAAGATAGACCTATTTGTTCTCCTCACTGTGTCCAGGGGACTCTCAGAAAAGAGCCCCCATACAGAATATTCAAAGGACTGCATCTTCGATATAACTCTCCCAGGTCTCTTGAGCTCTTCAAGGAGTACCTTTTCTCAGTCCCGCCACCATAGCAGGGGACCCAAGAGACCAATTTTTCTGTGCTGCTCTCTATAGAATCCCCTCCCTGAGAAGGCTAGGTTGGTCCCCTCCTTAGTGTCCTTCTCCTAGCAGTGATATCCTACCTGTTTAAACTGGCTTTTGATTTGTAAACACCTTGGCAGGACTGGGTTTTTAGCACAGGGTGCAACATACTCTATTTTTATGTTTAACATTTGTTTTAATTTTCTTTGAACTAGTGTTTTTTATATTGTTATAGGTTCAATTGTACGTTATTAATACTCTGATTGTAGGGCTGTGGTGGCTCAGTGGTTAAGGAGCTTGTCTTGTTAGCTGGAAGGCAGGCACGTTGGCAGTTCGAGACCTGAGTACTGCAGGACGGATTGAGCGCCCGTCCCTGTCCCAGCTCTTACCAACCTAGTAGTTCGAAAGCAAGAAATTTCAAGTAGATAAATAGGGACCACTTTGGTGGGAAAAAGATCTGAGTCGCGTAGCCGAGTGGGCGGCATACAAATCCAATAAATGAAATGATCTTAGGGACATGAATGGAGCCTCATTCGGGCGTCCCGTGAGTGGAGTTTCTCCAGCAAAAATCCTTTCAGTCCAGAATAATTTCTGATGAAATTATTATTAACATTACCCAGGGCCAATCGCAGCTGCCCCTACGGAACGAGTTTAGGGTTTCAGCTTTGCTGGTTGTTGTTGTTACGTGCCGTCAGAAAGAGCCTCCTTGAAGATGGTGGTGTTTGTGAACCACAACTGGGCGTACCCTGGTAACAACAACCTTGTGTTGCCAGCTAATCTTTCTCACATTGGGTCGGGCGAAAGGAACTGCAGAATGAACTCGCCAAAAGGTTGCCTTCATTTTGGTAGTTTGACGCCTGGCCTAGGCACGGAAGAAGAAGAAGTCGCCTCCAGAATGTCATGTCCTCAACAGCACTGCATCTTCTTTCATGTCCTGATCAAGCCCTGGACAGCCAAAATGAAGCCACTCTCTTGGTTTTGTCGTTGGCCAAACTTAAGTCCTCATCAGTGCACGTCTCTGGTTGTCATTGGCAGACCAATAAATGAGCCGGATTCCGTATCTTTCCACATTCACACAGTGTGTTGTTCACACAACAGCCCCTACTCGAGCATGTTGGTCTTGCATTTAGGGACTCCGACCCTCAACCTATTCTGGGTTCTCCAAGTGACTTAGGGGAGGTTGAGTTCCTCAGCATAACCTCCTTTAATGTGGTTCCTTGTCCAGTGAGCTCCTTCTTCTAATTTGATTTTGCTCTTGCGTACCTTCAAGAATACTGGGACTGCGGTGGCTTAGTGGTTAAGACGCTGAACTTGACGACTGGAAGGTTGGTAGGTCAGCAGTTCAAGACTCAAGTGCTGCACGATGGAGTGAGCTCCCGTCTCTGTTCCAGCTCCTGACAGCCTAGCAGTTCAAAAGCAAGAAAATGCAAGTAGATAAATAGGTACCACTTTGGAGGGAAAGATAACAGTATTCCATGCAGTCTGGCATCTAGTCACACCTGCCACATGCCCACAGTACACTAACTGAATTGATTGTTATGTCAAAACTGTAAAAAGGCTTGTCTTCTGTGCTTGTTCCAAGACTTTGGTATCAGGAACTTGTTCTGGCATTTATTGAGAATTCTCTTAGAACAGATAAGATCACAGCCACTGAGTTTCCTTACATGACATTAATATATAGCCAAGTCTTCATTCTATAAATCAGAGATAATAGAATGTCAAGGCTGCATACCTTCAGCTTGAGAGAAAAATTGATTCCACTTTGATTCAACGCAGAGGATCAAAGCCTTCCAAAGGCAATCTGAGTTTAAAGATTCAGGAATGTTTCAAAGGTACATAAACTTATGCACTGCAAAAGGGGGGTGTTCATAAACCTTCATAACCAGTGTTTCTCATAAAGTAGGTTCAGAGGAGATGATAAAATGCAGAACATGTTACAAATCTGAGCATTATTTGCTGCCATCTTCTGGTAGAGTGGAAGAGCAATGTTGTCTGCAGTATTAGTAATAATAAGTGCATGGCATCGAATCAATTTTTACCTGTGGCTACCCTTTTCAGAATTCACTAAATATAAAATTTACAGAAGTGATTTACCTTTCCCTTTATCTGGAGGTGCCCTGGGACTGTGCAACTTGCTCATGACTACACAGGCTGGCTCTTGTCCTAGAAGACACAAGGGGAATTCAACTATTAACTGCCTAAACCTGAGCTATCTAGTCAGTTGTCTGCAGCATTAACATGCTACAAATCTAAATCTATGTAATATATTTTTCAAACATTGAATTATCAATGTGTAATTTTTAAAAACTCAAACAGTGGGCAACTAATTTAGTGAAGACAATATATTTACTTTTTGACATTGGAAAATGCTTCTTTGCTTCCTGTTTTACCCCATCGGGTGTTGAGGGAGATGCAATGTTCTTGTTTTGGCACTTCTAGAGACCTCCACTGGTGTTATTTGGTGTTCTTGTAATATGTCTTTGATGTTATCACCTTCCTTTGGATCTGCCTCGTGGTCTTTGTCCTTCTCTTTCCACATGCCTTGTAAGGTATGGAATTCCAAGACATTCTCTTCAAATGGGCAAACCACTTTATTTGTTGTCTCTGTATGTAGTGTAAAATTGGTTCTGTTCCAATTCTTTCCCTTATAACCTCATTCCTGATTTTATCTCTTCTAGTCACTCCAGCAGCCTTCCTCAGACATCTCATTTTTCTGTGGTGGCCAACTTTTGCTTATGTTTTCTTGTGAGTGTCCATGTTTGGCACTGGTAACATAAGGTGGAAAATGCTACTGGTAAAAAAAGGGGTGGATTTATTCCAATTAGCAAACTGAATCCTAATTCTAGAGTACCATTTTGAAGAAGGGAATGATGACCTAAAAGGCAGGGTTTTTTTGCTGGAAGAAGGTCTTGGCCAAAAGATATGCCTCCAGGGGGTTGGTTGGCAGATGGGAGATTAGATTACGAGAGAAATAAACAGCTGCCTTCATAACAGATATGTACATGACAAAGCATGTTGCTTCCCTGGTGTGAAGATTGTGGATATCATATACTGTCAAGATGACTTGGGTACAGTAAGTAGTGGGAGAAAAGACATGGTAAAGTTATGATGGTCAAATTAAAGTTGCTAGGTAGGAAACTGAATGTCAGCACCTCCAGTATAGCTTCCTTGAAAGGCTACCTGTTGCATACACAGGACCAGTTAGAGAATCAAATCTCAAAGACAGCAGCAGAGAACAAATTAACAACAACAGAAGAATTTGCTCTCAGACTGACCTTTGTGAAATCTAGACGACCCTAGATGCCTCCTTTAGTCTGCAACAAAATACCATTCATTACAACAAAACACCAATTTTCCTAAGCCACACACCTAAACATGAAATAGGTATGCAACACTAGACTACATTTCAGTGTTGTTGTACACAACCTGCAACATGAGGAATTGTGCTCCTGACAATATTCCATGCTGTTGTCAAAAGTACAGTACTGTACTCTTTCATCTTCAGCCCTGCTCCCAATCTGTATATCATATGTGCTTTGGTCCAAGCAGAAGACACACTTTATCCCACTGTAAAGAAGTAAGGCTGACCAAGATATAGTAGTAGATCTCAACAGCAATGCAAGGCATAAACCATCATCTCATCTTTAGCCTGATCTCACCCTGCAACATTCAGAATAAACTATGAAGCAATTTTAAGCCATTGTTTACAGGCCATGCTCTCCTCGACCTGAAATTCAGAGAGAATCCTGTTGATTGGCATTGGCAGGACTGGGTCCAAGTCGTACCACTCACCACACCACACCTATCTCTTTACAACTCTCAAAGTGAGAGCTATACTAGCAATATTTGCCATCAAATAAATTACTGGGGACATTTGTTTGCAGGCAGAGATGCCAGTACTCAATCACTGTCAGATGAAAGATATTGAATTTATCTCTTTTAAAACAGCTTCATTTTTTTACCACAAGAGCAGCAACCTTATTGCCATAAGCAAGCAAGGTCAGCAGTACGCAGAGATAGGATTTTTATGCTTTTAGTGAAGCGATACAGAGCAACAATGATTACCGTATATAAAAAAAATTATTTTATTTCCCCCAACCACCCACAGATGATCAGGGGAAATTACACTGCATCACAAAAAAATATTGTTTGCTACTTGGTGTAATCCATGTGTCCTACACTAAATCAAGTGCGCTGAATCCAAATCTGGAGTCTGATTGTGCCTAAGACATCAGGATCTTAAGTAAGCAAATCTCACCCTCTTGGTTAGGTTCTTGTGTTGACTACATGTGGTATATTTGCCATAAATGTAGCAAAAGCTGTCCGGTTTATTAACAACTGCATCTACTCATCTTTATCTCAAAACAGACTCACTATGGCCTAGCTCAGTGATGGCGAACCTTTTAGAGACCTAGCGCCCAAAACTCACTGACTTATCTCAAAGTGCCAACACAGTAATAGGGGAGGAAGGAAATGCTCCCGTTGGGCAGAGGGGCAGGGCAAACTCTGTGCTGGGGGGAGGGAGGAAGTGCTCCCATTGGCCTGCTGGGAAGAGGGGCGGTGGTGGTGGTGGTGGTGAACTCTGTGCTGGAGGAGGGAGGAAGCCCTCCCATTGGGCTGCTGGCCAGAGAGGCAGGCAGGACAAACTGTGCTGAGGTGACTGCACAAGTGTCCACAGAGAGAGCCGAGTGCCAACTCTGGCACGTTTGCCATAGGTTCGTCACCACTGGCCTAGCTGTACTATCCAATAAGATGGTTTTGCACTAGACAGAGACAAACCCTTGGTCCATCTCGCCTTATATACTGATTTCTGACGTCAGGTCACTGACTTGCCCATACATGCCTGGCTGCTGCTGGAACATGCATGCCAACACCAGGGGACGTGATTCAGCTGAGACAGCAGCAGGCATAGTGGTAGCTGCAACTGTCATAATGTACCCATGTAAAAATACATTACCCAGTTACCGACCATTTGAACAGCTATAGCACACCTTAAAATCTGTACATGACAGGCAAATTCTGAGTTCAGATTTGGAATCAGCACACTTGAGATCATGTAAATTACATGTGTTATTCCCAGGCGCAAAATTATTGTTGTGCAGTGTTATCAATTTCCAACATCCTGCCATACCTGTCAAGTATCCTGCAATTAGCCGGGATTTCCTGTATTTTGGCGCTCGTTCCTCCCTTCGCTGCTGTCCCGTATTTTGAACAGCTGGGAAAGGGGTTACTGCGCAGCCATACGTGCATTCGCAGAACCCATTTGTGCATGTGCAAACATGTTCTGCGCATGCATAAATGGGTTCTGCATGTGCACGCATGCGCAGAAATTTCCCATGTTTTTGGGAGCTGCGCTTGATGGGTATGCATCCTGCTTACAAAGTGGGAATTTCGAGTTCAGCCCATCCAATGCAAGGATAGTTTAAGTTAGTAAAGTAAAGGTAAAGGTTTCCCTTGCTCGAAAGCCAGTCTTATCCGACTCCAGGGTGTATCCGACTCTAAAGTACTTGGGCATCAAATGAGAAGGGAGGACTCACTTGAGAAGGCCTTGATGCTGGGAAAGACCATTAAGTTACAGTGCCTGCAAAATAATAGACACCCTCTAAGGGGGAGTTTCGAAAAGTAGAGAGACAACCTAACCAGATTTATTTTGAGTTGCTTTTTGTACGTGTTTGCTGGGAATCGCAAAAGGGCAGAAGGGGGGAAACACAGCGCAGCCTTTGAACCATCTTGACTGGACTCCGGAAAAGTCGTAGCAGAAAAAAACCCTGAGGAAGGGGCTGATCACGATTTGCTTTTTCCACACAGCAAGGACAGCTTGCCCAAATCACAAGGAAGTGACACGAAAGCCCGCGTTTTTCTCCGTCGTCGTCATCGTTGGGGTGTGTGTGTGTGTGTGTTGCACCCAAAACGGACCAAGAAATCCCGCTCCCCAAGCGTGGAATGACCAGTCTAACTTTTAAGTCTATGGGTATGGAACCCAACCCGGGAACTAAGGTTCCATCTCTACGGAAGCAGGCGGTGGGCGGGGCCAGGAGGCGGGGCTAATCAACGACTCGACTCCCCTCCCTCCCTCCCCCGCGATTCACCTGGCTGAAGACGAGCAGCAGCTGGAACGGGGAGGATGTTGGCCGCGACTCAGTCTGCCGTTTTGGCGGCAGAAGATGCGGTGAGAGGGAGGGGGGAGGGGCTTCTTGTCTGGCGGTTGTGGGCGGAGCCAGGGCGCCTGTAAAGGGATGGGGGGGGGGGAGGTTCGAGCCGGGACTGACTGAGGCTCTTCAGTCTTGGCTGGCCCTGCGGGGAGGAGGAGGTGGGGAAGGGGAAGGGCAAAGAAGAAAGACAAGGGAGCTGTCCTCTCTCTCTATCTATCTATCTATATCTATATCTATCTATCTATAACTATAACTATCTATATATCTCTATCTATCTATATCTATAACTATATCTATCTATCTCTATCTCTATCTATCTATATCTATATCTATCTATCTATCTCTATCTCTCTATCTATCTATCTATCTATCTATATACCTATCTATCTGTATCTATCTATCTATAACTATAACTATCTATATATCTCTATCTATCTATATCTATATATCGATATAGATAGATAGATAGAGATATATCAATATAGATAGATAGATAGAGATATATAATTTAATAGTCATATTTATATATGCCGCCCACTCAGGTAGAACTTGACTCAGGGCGGCATTACAACAAGTTCTAAAAACATATAAAAACACTTTTAAAAGACCCACATCCCACCCACTTTAAAAGACCCATATCCCACCCACCCACTATAAAAAGAAGAAGAAGAGAGAGTTCTTAATGGTTTACATAAGCCAGCAGGCGGGGACCGTGATCCCATTCGGGCCCCACACCTGCCCCGCCAGCCAGGTCTTCAATCCTTTCCTGAAGGGCAGCAATTCTCTTTGAAGTCTTAGATCTGTTGGCAGGAGGTTCCAGAGAGTTGGTGCGGACACAGAGAAGGCCCTCCTTCGGGTGCTGGATAGATGTGCACCCCTAACTGATGGCACCATTAGAGAGCCCCTCCAGTCCGCTCTGGTTGGACGGGCAGACACTCTTGGGGCGATGCGGTCTCTAAGGTATCCTGGCCCACTGCCATATAGGGCTTTAAAGGTCAAAACCAGCACCTTGAATTGCACCCGGAGGCAAACTGGTAACCAGTGCAGCTCCCGAAGTAGCAGTGAGGCACGGGCATATCGTCCGCACCCCATCACCACCTGGGCCGCCGCATTCTGGACCAGCTGCAGCCTCCGAATGGTCATCAAGGGCAGCCCCATGTAGAGCACATTACAGTAATTTAGTCGGGAAGTGACCAGAGCGTGAGTGACCATAAGCAAGGAGCCCCGGTCCAGGAGCGTGCGCAACTGGCGAATCACCCAAAGTTGGGCAAAAGCCCTCCTGGCCACAGCCACTACCTGTTCTTCTAGCAGCCGCCGCAAATCCAGAAGGACCCCCAGGTTGCGCACTGGGTCTGTACATACATATACATACACACACACACACACACACACACACACACACACACACACACACACACACACGCGTGTGTGTGTGTGTGATAAAGAAGGAGATAAGGTAAAGGTTTCCAAGTCGTATCCAACTCAAGGGTTCAGTGCTCATCTCTGTTTCAAAGCCGAAGAAGCCAGCGCTGTCCACTTCTGCAGACATTTCCGTGGTCATGTGGCAGGCATGACTAGACACCAGAGCGCACGGAACGCTGTCCCTATTTATCTACTTGCAATTTCTTGCTAAGTGAGCAGGAGCTGGGACAAAGACGGGAGCTCCTTCAGTTCCGGGAATCGAACTGCTGACCTCCCGCCTCCCAGTCAGCGTCTTAGCCACTTGAGCCGCTGCAGTCCCCAAAAGGAGATAGCTACTCCTTAAAGAACCATATCAAATCAATCTTTATTACGATCCAAGACCAGCATAGGAGAACAAAAACAGCGGGAATTGGAAATATATCAAGAGACAGGAATTAAAATGAGGGTACTTGAAATATATTTTAGAAAGGAGTATTTCTGCTCAGAGTTAGGTAAAGGTAAACATCACCCTTGTTCGAAAGCCAGTCGTATCCAACTGTAGGATTCAGTGCTCATCTCTCTTTACAGCCAAAGAGCCAGGGCTGTTTGCGTCTCCAGATGTTTCCGTGGACATGTGGCAGGCATGCCTAGACACCAGCATGCACAGAACGCTGTTTACTTTCCCGCTGAAGTGGTCCCTATTTATCTACTTGCAATTTCTTGCTTTCGAACTGCTAGGTTGGCAGGAGCCGGGACAAAGACGGGAGCTCATTCCATCATGCAGTACTCTGGTCTCAAACTGCTGACCTGCTGACCTCCCAGTCATCAAGTTCAGCGTCTTAACCACTTGAGCCACCACAGTCCCTCAGAGTTAAGGAGTACTAAAATTAGTATTTAAGATTAATAGTGTTACAGCTATTACTAAGCCTGTGATGTAGTGCTAGTGGTTTGTTTAGCTCAGGGGTGGCCAAACTTTTCAGGTTGCAGGCCGGTCACGTGGTTCAGGGGGCTGGTTACTATGGCCCAGGGGCTGAATCCGGCCCCCAAAGCCAATTCATCTGGCCCACGAAGCCCTCATCGCTGTTGGAAGCGGAAGTAAAACATGTCCGTATGGGCACACTGTACTTTCGCTTCTGGGAGCGATGAGGGCTTTGCGGGCTGGATGTGAAGTGTTTGGGGATCAAGGAGACAACGGAGGCTTGATTCATGAAGAGGCATAGGGCATAGATAGCCCGGACGGAGTTTATTAGGAATAACAGGACAAAGACATTCCAGGCCTAGGCACCAGGCATCTAAGTTTCGGCATAAACAGATGAGGCAGGAGAATGATCACCCACGATTTATGACCATGGTTTGCCAATAGACACAGCGATCGTGCTGTGAACATCCTCACATGGATAAATTGGTGTTGGGGGCTGGATATGGCCCCGGGCCGTAGTTTGGACACCACTGGTTTTGCTGAAGGACCTGCCAGGATTAATCTTTTGATTTTACAGGTTACAACTCATAACCTGGCAGCATTGTGGGTGAAGGTAGGCCTTTCATCGGATAGCAGCCAGTGGGTGTATGTGCTGTTTGGCCACCCAGGAGACAGGCGGAGCAGTGGAGATATGAACGTGTTCTGGTTGTCTCTATAAAAAGAGCATCTGCAGAGAACATGTTCTGTGATTTTGATTCTTTTCTTTATTTGTGTCAGAGGCACCACAAGCATATAATAACATACAAAGTTAAAATCAACATATCTAAAACAAACAGGAGTTAGATGACATCCACCCCACATCATCAGCATTTCCTCCATTTCAATGTTTCCAGTGTCATGGGGCATTGTCTCTCTGACATTAGTTTCCTTTGGAAGTTTCTCTTTGAGAACCACAGACCGGGGGGGGGGGGGGGGGGGGGACCACAGAAGGGCCTGGTAGGTGGCAAACGTAAATGCCCTCTGATGACTTGGTACCTCAAAATGGAGCAGGTATCAGGCCTGGGCAACACTGTGTCTCCAAGACTCTGGATCCAGAAAGGTTTGGCCCCTGCCTAGGTCGGTTTGCCTTTCTGTGTCTAGGATTCTCTGTTTGATAGCTTGTTTTGCCTGGTTGTGACTCATGGCCTGTATGAGAGGTTGTGAAGAGCCAATGTACTGCAGTCTGGACTGAATTGTTCTTGTCCATGCTGAATGGAAGCTATCTTGGAGAGTCAGAGGAGCCAGGCCACTGGGACATACCTTTCAACCTTGGCTCCTGCGAATCCTGGACCTGCGCAAACCGGGTCTACGCAGGTCGTGTTGTACACATGCGCGTGGAGGGCTACGCCACTTGTGTAGCCTTCTACGCAGGCGGCGTAGCCTTCTGCGCATGTGTGGAAGGGAGCTACGGAAGTGTAGAGCCCTTTACGCATGCGTGCAACGCGACCTGCACAGTACCGCCTTCCCCCGCTGCAAAATTACGGGGTTTTGGCAGCGCGGGTCATGAAATGGCGCAAATCGGCACCGAATTACAGGGTAATCCTGGCCAAATCGGGATGGTTGACAGGTATGCACTGGGATTAAACAGAATGTTGAGCCAAAGGTTGAGAGTGGCCAGCCACAATCTTGCCTCAACCTTTATCATGCCTGTCTCCAAGTGAAGGGTGGCATTGGGTACAAAGTGTGTGTGTGTGTGTGGGGGGGGAATCTGGAGCATACCCGTCAAGTACAGCTCCGGAAAATATGGGACCTGCGCAG
Source organism: Bradypodion ventrale (assembly GCA_035047345.1). Lineage (NCBI taxonomy): Eukaryota > Metazoa > Chordata > Lepidosauria > Squamata > Chamaeleonidae > Bradypodion > Bradypodion ventrale. The sequence continues at coordinate 179,579,377 of JAWDJE010000005.1, forward strand.
AACCCTTCTGTGCAGAACCCTTCTGTGCATGTGCAGAAGGGTTCTGTGCATACACGCGTGCGCAGTAACTACTTTCCCCGCTGGTCAAATTATGGGATGGCGGCGGGAAAGTGGAGGAAGCAGCGGGAAAATACGGGAAATCCCGGCCAATCTGGGTTACTTGACAGGTATGGTCTGGAGAGTTGCATGTAAGAATTTAGATTGTACTCTTTCCATAAGAGCCAGGTTGTTGGGTGGAGGGCCTGATTGGACTCCATAGAGTTGCTGCAACAGGATTTTGGCTGCAAATAGTTGTATTGGTCTCCTTTTAGTATGGCGAAGATGGAGCTCTGGGCTGTAAAAAACAGCATGTGTGGTGTTGGCATTCCTTGAGCCTGAAGCTTGGATGACACTCCCGAGTATTTAAAGCTGGTAGCGTGTTCTATCTTGTGACTATTTATTGTCCAGGTGTATTTATTAGGCCTTTTAGCAAAGGTTATCACTTTGGTTTTCTGGTAGTTGACCTCTAATTGGTTGCTGTTGCAATAATGAGCCAGAGATGCCAGCGATCTTCTGAGGCCTGTTGGGGTCCTAGAGAGAAGTACAGCATCGTCAGCATATAGGAGGTATACCTGTCAAGTTTTGGATTTGGAAATAAGGGAAATTTCCCAGCAAATAAGGGATACTTGACAGTTATGCTTATCCTGTGCTGCCCTCCAATGGCGGCAATAGGGCATTGCAGTGTAATTAATAAGGGATGACAGAGGGAAAGAGGGTAAAATAAGGGGTTTTCCTGGCCAATAAGGGATACTTGACAGCTACGATAGGAGTATGGGTTCATCGGCAAGCTTGGGAGGATGGAAGGCAGAGCTTCTTAGATGGTCGACCATGTCATTGATAAAGAAGTTGAATAGAAGTGGGGCTAGTACACATCCTTGCTTGACACCCTTCTGTGTAGATACTGGTTTCGTGAGGTGTGTGTGTGTGTGTGTGTGTGTGTGTGTGTGTGTGTGTGTGTGTGTGTGTGTGTGTGTGTGTGTCATTTTTCAAACATTCCAGTCCTTTTTTCCACTGCATTTCAGGGAAATATATATTTTAAATAAGTATATTAGAGACTACAGTAGCTTAGTGGTTAAGACGCTGAACTTGACAACTGGAAGGTCGACAGGTCAGCAGTTCGAGACCTTAGTGCTGCACGAGAGAGTGAGTTCCTTTCTCTGACCCTGTTCCTGCCAACCTAACAGTTCGAAAGGAAGAAATAGCAAGTAGATGAATAAATCAGTACCACTTTGGTGTGAAGGTAACAGTGTTCTGTGTGCTCTGGTGTCTAGTCATGCCTGCCATGTGACCGCAGAAATGTCTGGAGACGCAGACAGTGCTGGCTCTTTGGCTGTAAATGGAGATTAGCACAGAACCCTAGCGTCGGATACAACTGGCTTTCAAGCAAGCGTGTCTGTCTGTCTACCCACCCACCCATATAAACGATCTCCTTTATTACAACAAGAAAAAAAAATATCTGTGACATCTTTGGAGGCAGGTTCTTTCTCTTTGAAAATGGTGGTTTTTGTTAGATCTGAACTAAGCAGGGCTGCTTAGATTAAACTCCACTTACCTTAAACATTTCCCTCCCCCTTGCCATTCCCCATCCAAAAGGAAAAAGGAGCTCTCTTCCTGTTCACAGTTGCCTCCCTCTCTATCATGCCTGCCACATGACCACAGAAACGTCTGCGGAAGCAGACAGCACTGGCTCTTCGGCTTTGACACAGAGATGAGCACTGCACCCTAGAGTCGGGTACGACTGGCTTTCGAGCAAGGGAAACCTTTACTCCCTCTCGAATGCATTGTTTCTTTCTCTGATAAACTAATATATTGTAGGAGTAATAAACTCCTTTTTTGGAGTGTCATAACAAATATGCTTGTGGTTACTATGATCTTCAAAGAAGTGCCTTATTACTTATGATACAAGCCATACATGTGTGTTATTTATTTATTTCACTTATGTTCCACTTTTCCTTTCATAACGTACATGGCTCTCTTACTTCACACCAGTGTTATAAAATGGCACATGCCTCACCTAAGCTCATACAGTAGGTTTCTCTACTCAGTGGGGGCTTAGATCTGAGCAATCACGTGTCAATCTCACAATAATCACTAGCCCCAACTATACCTCATTATCCTATACATCTAGACCTCTGTATAATAACTTCAGAAATCACAAGGCATAATATGATTTCATCTGTAAAATTGGGTTAAAATTTTAAACCAGTCTCTGCTTCTGTAATTAGAATTTCATAAATGTGTTTTTACTATTTCAGGAAATGCTTCAAGGACCTGACAAAGTCTTTCAAAATATGGCGCATCCTATTGAGGAAATGGATACCTCAGACACTCAGTGGGGATGGTTTTACTTGGCAGAATGTGGCAAATGGCATATGTTTGAGGTAGTCTTTTGTTCTTTGGTATCCTCCCCCCACCTCTTCTCATGACAAACATTTGCTTCAGATGATAGATATTTCCATTTCATAGATGGGTTTCCAAAAACTAAATGGTTGCTAACACTTAGCACCAAATTATATTGGTGTTCAAATAAGGAATGTATAACTTGCCGTGGCTAATTGATGAGCTGCTGTGGTGCATTTCAGTCACTTGCCTGGTAGCACAATTGAAGTGTATCCTGTGGCATTTGACGTTTAGTTGCAATTAATCATGACAATTTATGCAAACTTTCTGACCACTGTTAGATTCCAGCCACTATCTATCATCTTTTAGACTTGAGATTTGATTTGATTTATGTAGTTTGGGAGTTTGCTCTATTTTTTGCTCATTCTTGTTGTCATTTTTGTAGTTATTTTAGGTTATTAATTGTGTACCCTAAGATAAATAAGGGATAAGGGGCTGTGGTGGTTCAGTGGTTAAGAAGCTCACCTTGTTAGCTGGAAGGCCGGCAATTCGGCAGTTCGAGACCCGGGTACTGCATGACAGTTTGAGCACCCATCTCTGTCCCAGCTACTGCCAATTTAGCAGCTCAAAAGCAAGAAATTGCAAGTAGATAAATAGGGACCTCTTCGGTGGGGAAAGATCTTGGGGACATGAAAGGAGCCTCTTTTGGCCGTCCCCAGAGCAGAGTTCCTCCAGCAAAAACCCTTTCAACTCAGAATAATTTCTCACACAACATTATTAATAGGGGATCAGTTGATCATGTGATTTTTTTAACCTAGGTAAGAAGTTCTTAGATGTACAGATTTTGGAATTAATAGCAATGCATGCCTTGTGAATTATTTATTTTACCATTTTGACCAAAACAAGCACAGAACATTTAGTGGCATACTGTTTCTGACTTCCTCAGGTGTTTACATGATTAATTATGTTCAGATTAATAGAATGTATGAGTGGTAACAGAATTAAAATTTGATAAAGACATAAACAAAATTTTAGATGTTAATATTTTGCAAGATTTTCTAATAGAAAATACTAAAAAGATAGAAATGATTGTAGACACTCAATGGCTTGGTGCAACCTGTTAGCCTTAATATCCTACTGCAGCAAAAGTGAACTACATTTAACTGAAATAATCATGAATTTTCCCTTTGAATTTTCCATCCCCTCATCTCTGTCACATCACTTATATTTTAAATATTCTCTTCTGTTTTTAAATATAGTACCATCCTAGAGATCAGCATGTAGGAAAGGTAATTATAAGTTCAAAATTATGTAGTTTGTTACAGCCATTTGTTGTGGCATTAATAATTGTAAGGAACAATCCATTTGTGACCTGTGGAGAAATGTCTATTAGGGAATGAATTCTATCTCTGAGACAAAAATAATAATCAGATAGGCACCAGCTACACCCTGTTCCACCAAACCTCCTAAAATTGAGTTCCCCTCCAGTTAAACAGTTCAATCTAGTGGTGGGATTCATTTTTTTTACTACCTACTCCGTGGGCGTGGTATTGTAAGCGTGGCCAGGGGGGAAGCCCTGTGTTACACCCAAATTAGGACTACAGTACTTTATTTCAAAACTTGGATTGGTGGGGCCAGCCAGAATTTCTGCTACCAGTTCTGGCGAACTGGGGCGTACCTGCTGAATCCCACTACTGGTTCAATCTGTTCCCAACCCTTATACTGTGGTAGTTAGTATTCAGACTTTAAGACTTTCTTCAGGGATGACTTGAAAGGGTGGGAGGCAAATATCTCCCCAGTTGCTGAAGTCTCTACAGGAATGTGGTTGGCAATGATGATGGACTGAAGATTACCTCTCCTCCTAACAGCTGGAATATCTATTCAGGACTTTGTCCAAGGGTCCTGACTATATATTCATATCCCCAGTGGTGTACAGGACTGGATCTAGCTCCTCTTCCGTTTTGCTCCCCTCCTTGGCAGCTGTGTCAAACAAGTACCCTGTGTAACCCCCCCACCTCTTCCCTTCGCTTCTCCTGTATTCCAAGCTTCCCTCCCTTCACCTTGGTCTCCAACCCCTCAGGTGTGCTATATCATCTCTCTCTTCCTTGCCTCCACCTGTCTTCCCGTGTCTGCGCCCTCCCAGAGGATCAGGAGCTGCGGTCTCTTTCAGGTCTTCCCATGGGTGTAGGGTGCAGGCAAATAGCCCACAAGGAGCCCTCATCATGACCCCAAGTGATTATGTAAGAAAACATAAAGCAAACCTATGATTTTGAACAAATTTTCCAGTAGTCAATGATAGGTTTTCTGCCATCTTGCTCTTTTCAGCCAACAGATTAATAATTAAAAAAATCATGCACCTCAGCAAATATTCAAACTGTATGTTAAGGAGAACTAATCTTGCCCTCTGCAATGAGATTGTCTCAAAGAAAAATGCCTCAGCAATCGGACTTGCAAAATTAAGCTTGTGTTTGCCTGGCAATGCCCAGTCATAAAACTGTGCACACTAAATACAAGTGCCACAACAATAGACATTTTGTACCAGTTAAGGGAGTATTTCTGCACAAAACATATTAAATTTATCACCTAGTTTGAGCCTTAATCCCATATTTTACTTTATTTTCTCCCTGCTCTTCTGGTAGTTCTGCTTACCATGGAGGTGAAAATGCAAAACAAAGCATGGGAAGCATGTAATTTGTGCAGAATCTGTGGTTCCTTTTAAATAGAAATTTGTGAAATAGATTGGTGCATATATGCCTCTGTCATTAATTCACTAGGAAGCTTCTGGTGAAGAACAGTCTCTCAACCTCAATTCCTTATCTACAATATGAGAATAACAATAGTGGCTTCTATTACAAAGTTCAACAGAATCTGTGTGGTTTTTTTTTTAAGGAGAGCTTTATTTGTTTGTTCTGATATTTAAACTTTCAAAATATGATTTCTGTTTTGTTTTAAAGACTGATTCTAACACCCAGTGTTCGCTAAGCAGTGAAGAGATTGAAAAGAGGTTCAAAATGAATCCACATGGTTCCAGTTCTTTCTCAACTTCTAAATTTAACTATATTTTAGATTTTTCAGGTACGTTTTATAACTTTACATATATATATATATATTTATTGGAGCAATATGTAGAGGCTAGATTTCCAATCCTGGTACCAAGTAGTTTTGTAACAGGTATATGCTATGGACATCTACTTGATATTTGGATGTCATTAGTAGGTATGAATCTCCGCTACAAGTGAAATGGTATTTCATGTGATACAATATGTTTGAATTATTCTTTTTTTATCTTTTCTTTCCCCTAGTAAAGGAACTAAAAATGACTTCCTAAATGGTTAGAAACATTTCCGACTAAAAATAAATGATATTAATGCTCAGATATATCATCATGTTAAAATAGCCAATGAATTTAACCAGTTTAAAAAGCCTATCCCAGGAGAATACACACACACACACACACACACACACACACACACACACACACACACACACACACACACACACACACACACACACACACACACGATTTATACGATCTGAAGAGAAACCAGAGTTTTAGTGTCGGTTCAAGTATTACAGGTGTTTCTCTCCCCCTCCCTCCACCTCTAGAAATTCAGGTAAGGATTAGAATGACAAGGAATAAGAGAATGTAAAATACAAATGAGTAGCTGGATTGTGACTGTGACATTATCTGACTTAATTAAGAAAATATTTGGTTTTAGCAGTTAAGTGCATAGAGGTAAGGCAAATGATGTAGTGAGAATTTTGAATTTGAACAGATCTTGGTCTGTTCAGGATCTGAATGTGACACTGGTTGGGATTTTTGTTTGTGTGAATTATATCTTGTTTTTTATTGTGATACTAAAAAAGACTAATAACATTTTAAAGTGGAATTTCACTTATTTCTTATGTCTCTGACCCATTTATAATGTTGTATCCCTCATTTTAGGTTATGATTATTCTCTGAATTCATATCAGAGACAAAACAAAACAAAAATACAAAAAATATTGTGGCACCTTAAAGACTAACTGCTGCATTTTGATGTTAGCTTTTGTGGATCAAGTCCACTTCGTCAGACATAAGAGTGAGACTTCATGGCATCAATTTATACACATCAGGTACAGAGCCACACAATGGTTGGCCCGACTAACAGAAAAGTAACATTGTGGCTTTTTACAACTTGCAATAATGGAAAATCCCCGGTTGCTATTCAAACTTGCTGTGAAGCTTGGCTCTGTTGAGTTGCAAATTGTTGGAAAACTAACTTCTCTTCCAAGCTGATGCATCCCACCCAAAAGATGGACGCAAAACAAGCTCATAACAACCTGTTAGTTGTGGTGCATCAATGTCCCAGAAACCCTTGACTAATTTCAAACCCCTGAGATGGGTATCCAGCACATGCATGTACTTGATCTCTACTGTCTCTCTCTGGATCCTTGTCTTTAATTCCTCTGTTCCAGAATGGCAACTTTGAAGTCTTGTGCAGAGTGTCCAGGTAGACTGAAGTGGTTTGAAACAGGTTTCTGTGTATTGCCATTTTTGATGTTTGGTTTATGTTCATTAACTCTTTTGTGCAGAGATGATGCCTTGTCTAGATAATGGCGGAAATCCTATATAGTATAAAATTAATTCTCTGTGTGTGGCTGCATACTTGATTGTGCAACTATACCTGCAGAATTGGTTCTGAACACTAATTTCACTTTTGTACAAATTTTGCAGCTGCTTGCACATCTTCAGGCTATACAACAGGGGTGGCCAAACTTTTCGAGCCGCAGGCTGATCATGTGGTTCATTGGGTCGGTCACGTGGTTCTTCCCACTAGAAGTGGAAGTAAAATGTGCATGTGCAAAACACTGCTGTAAATGCACCCACAGGTATCGCAAACATGTTTATGACAGCCACAGGAGCATTTACAGCAGCTTTTTGTGTGTGTGCATTTTATTTCCACTTCCATGAGTGGTCCGGGCAGCGTGGGCAGGATGATTTGGTGCCGTGAGCCAAACTACGGCCCACGGGCTGGATCCATCCCACCCCTGCTATACAACATAGCTATGTAACAGAAATTTATCTGATAAAGCAGTACAAATGCATATACGCATCCTGGAGTTGGACAGGAGATAGTTAGAAGAGGAGAATAGGTTCGTATAAATCAGTGGTGAAAACAGGGTAATCACACATCATTATGATTATGGATTTTTAAATGTTTTACAGAAAAATTTGGGTTGGCAGCATTAAATAAAATTGTAATGATGATAAAACAATGTTTGAAGGAGAGTGCTTAAAAGAATACTATCTTTCAGTTTCCAGATCTTTGCTAACATTGGTTTTGTCCACAGGAATGAAACAAATTAACCAAACAACTAGAAAAGAACGTCCCATAAAAAGAGCTCCCTTTTCCATCAGTGCTTTCAGGTAGGAAAGAATGGTTACTTAATTTTTATTTGTTACATGTGTATCATCTGTCATGTTATTATGTTAAATACAGTCTCTTTTCTCTGTCATGGATTTTAAAAAACGCAAGAGAAAGATGACAGAGTAGAACTGATTTCTAATTTTGATGTAACAAATTCCTCACTTAACTCTGTGTCAGCTAGAGGTGTAAAATGTTCTGAAATTTTTGAAGCGCTGGCTCTTTGGCTATAAACAGAGATGAGCACTGAACCCTAGAGTTAGATACGACTGTCTTTCAAGCAAGAGCAACCTTTATCTTTACCTAATTTTAAAAGGGACCGCTCTTTTACTGTTTCTACTGTATTGGCGATGGGAATATAAAAATAGGGTGTAACTGTTTGCTTATTTCACCTTTTGTTTTTCAAGTTATATCTGTGAAAACCAGTCTATCCCTGTGCCATCACACTGGGAGAATGTGAACTCAGAAGAACCGTATCAGGTAAGACCTTAGGAGAAACTCCTTAGCATCTTGGAAGTAAATGAGATTGCAGCTGGGTAAAGCTCTGTGATATCTCTCTTGCAGCTTATGCCTTTGCACAAGCAGACAAATGAATATATCCAAGTTGCTAGCTACTTTGAGAGAACAATGGACACCAATCGGATTAAACGAATTCAGAGAATTCAGAATATAGACTTGTGGGAATTTTACTGCAGGTAAGAGGATTTTCAAATTGATGTTTCTGAGAAATTTCTGAACAGAATCTCTCCTTTTTAAAACGACATGCCATAGCAGTGTGGAGATGTATCTAATTTTCAAACTTAAAACAGCATTTATGTGGATCTAGTTCTCAAGTTAAGAAATCTTTATTCTTTCTACGAGTCTTTGTAGATGCAAGGGACATACCTTTCCCAAGAATTCTGCCTTTCATTCCTTAATGGATTTCATAGGTAAGAAAAAGAATAAAAAATCTGTGGGAAAATTTGATAGATTTCTTCTTATTCTTCTTGTGCCATATCTATTTCTGAATATTGGTAATAATTATGGCAATCAGTCATGAAGATTGTCCTGAGAATATAATGCAGTGGCCTTCCATTTGCCTTCTGCATCGCAGCATGACACCCATACCACTGATGCTGTGAGCCCTTTTGGCACACAAAGGCCTCCTCAGCCTCAGGCCAGTATTGATGAAGCTGCTGCCATCCCTCAAGATAGATTCAAGTGGGATTTAATCCACTTGGTGACCGCCACCCTTGAGAGGTTACAAAGGAAGAATATTGCTTTCCCTGCTTTCCCACCCCAATAAAATCACATCAATAAGGCAGGATGTTTACACAGCAAGTTCCCACTACAAGGGATCTTAATCGGCATCTTTTTGCCTTATACTGCTGTTGCTGCATTTTCATCTTGTTTGATAGATTGTATACTGGGATTCAAACTGCACACTATCATTAACAAATATCAACTGCTGAGCCACATCTTGTTCTGAATCACCCTGGTGATGTTTAATTCAAGACAACGGCTAAAATTCATTACTAAGTTGCAACTTGCATAAGCCCATCTAATCAGTGGAAATTTGATGAATCAACTTCTCCATAGCTTCCATTGATTCAATGAGCTTATGCTAGTTTCAACTTTCTACTAAATTTCAGTCAGTATAATTAATATATGCTATCATCATGATCAGGATGGGTGGCTATGTCAACCTTCCACATCCATCTATGTAAGCCTAACTGGTTTATGAATTACCCTATTAAACTATCATCATTTTTTCACTTCTTAATCTCTGAGTTATAACTTTGCTGCCATTTGAGGACAAGGATTGGAAGTCATGGAAATTAAAAACTGCCAAGATTAAATCTAGCCTTTCAAAGCATGGGATCAGATTACATATCTGTTCTTGCACTGCCATTTGAGATTATTTTTGTGACACATCCCTTGTTTTGGTTTTTGATATGCGAAACACTTCTGTGATAGCATATGTCAGTGCCAGAATCATCCCAAAAAACTGATGAAGTTCCCTATTAGTGGAACCCTATTTAAAGTAACATTGTTCACACAGCTTTTCAAATAAATCCATATTATCCTGTTTGCTCACTTATATATCTGTTGGTTTAAACACTTAAAAACAACCCTAACTAGTCACCTGGAAACATTTCCTATGCACCATAGGTGATTAGAGAAGTGGCTGCTTACAAGCGTGTATGTATGTTTGGAAAACATTTTTAAGTCATTGAGCTTTCAAGAATCTCTTTTCATAATTTTCCCTTGGGATAAATGAATGTTGAAGTCTGGCCAGGTTATCCTGCTACGATAATAGAGTAGACCATCCTGTCAGCAACTCAACACCATGTGTCAGCTGGCAGTTAACTAAACTGACCACCCTGAGGACTAACGGCCTTGGGTGCTGAAATCCACAGGTAGGGGTAATGGTCCTCAAGTGGATTAAATCCCACTTGAATCCATCTGGATGGAGGGCAGTAGCTTCATCAAGACTGGCCTGGAGCTGAGGAGGACTTTGTGTGCCAAAAGGTCTCAGGACCAGAAAGTGACTCACAGAACTGGATCTGTGGTATGGGTCTCATGCTGTGATGTAGAAGGCAAATGGAAGGCCACTGCATTATATTCTCAGGACAGTTTTCATGGCTGATCACCATGATGATCGCCAATATTTGGATTCGGATACAGAAGAAGAAGAAGAAGAAATGAATGTAGGAAGCAGATCTCTTTTGAAGAAGTGTTTTGTTTTTGCATATTTTCCCAGAAAAAACTCAGGCAATGAGTAATTTGTTCACTTGTGAAGGTCTTGCTGAAACTATATACTTACGTATTATTAGTAGTAGTTCCTTCTCATGCTGCCCGGGGTCCATCTCCGCCACTATAGCATATCGAGTAACAAGGCTCCTCATTGCTTCTTCAGCAATAAAGTTTTATGGGGACAGGTTGCTAACCTGATGCCCAACCCTCCTATTCATTTGTAGTAAATGATACACAATTTGTAATTCAGGATTTCTCTTCCATTGGGATATAAAGGAAACCCTGCACATGTAGAAGAATGAGATGTTAGAAAGAGCTATGCTAGACAGATGGAGAATGCTATTTTTCAAATAATCTTCTCTAAACAATTTGAATAAATCATTCCAAATAGAAAGCCAGCATATCAGATCCACCACAGTGCTCTCCTTGCGTTTGAAAGAGAGTAATCTTCTCCCTGCTGTCTGAACCAGTGCAGCCTATTGAGTTATTTTGTGATTTGAGCTTTAAGCAGCTGTCTGTGAAAAGGCAACAGCTGACCATGCATGCAATAGGTTTGCTGGGCTTTTATTGCAAGATATAGAAATATAATTACCAACAGCTTTTTGACCTTTGCACTTGGCTTTGCCCAGGTACTTGATTTCTATCACGAACAATTTGTAATCTTACCTTTCTGCAGGAAGAAAGCTCAGCTGTTGAAGAAAAGAGGCATTTCCTTCATTAATGAACATATGTTGTTTCATGGCACCAGCGGTGACTTTGTGGAAGCCATCTGCATTCATAATTTTGATTGGAGAATCAATGGCATGCATGCTGCTGTATTTGGAAAAGGCAAGGCACTTATTTTATATACTGTAATTTATTTATATGCATATTATGTGCTGTCGGTGAATTCTTTTATATAATTTATATGCATATTATGTGTTGGGTGCCAGAGAATAGCTTTGCCACTCTTGCTGAGTGTCCCTGAGTCAGTCTGACATCTTTGCTAGGTGTCAGGAGCAGAGTTGTAAATCAGAACTAATCCAATGAACAAAGCTAAAGAAAAATCCAAGAATTCCTTAGTTCTTGAGGGAATGATATAAGCAAGTAAGAATGGCAACTGCATTTCATCTGGTGAACAGTATTCTGACTTTACAGGACAGAGGAAACGTGGGGCATGTGAATCAAATATAAGAGTCAAGGCCTTGGAAATGAGGAACCAAATAAATTGATTTATCTAAATCAGGAATGGATAACTCTGGCTATCCAGATTTTTTTGGACTGAAACACCTGTAATTCCTCTTCTTTGGCTGTGCTGAGAGTTACAGGTGAAAAAATCTGGAGGCTCCCTTCATCGGCAGCCTATATATCATAATGGAAATCAAGCTCTTTTAGTCAGTGAACGTCTTATATATTTCCAATAGGCAGTTAGGCTTCGCATGGTTGGCCAAGCACCATCAAGTAGAGGTGTGATGCTAGTACAAACATGGATGGATAAATCCATTCCCCCAATTTGATATGAAACAAAAGGAAATTGCAGTACACATCTGGTGACAACTACATACAGTCAGCATATATTTGTTATTAGCATACAAAGAAGGCTAGCAATAAGGGTGGCTGTCTCAATAGAGGCCAGTAAGATACAATTAAAATAAAATGAATACTAGAATCTTTCTAAGAGTAAGTTTTTAATACTCTGTTTGGAAGACAAGTTAAAGCCATTTATTCTGGTTTACCTCAATGTCCCTGATGCTTAAAAAGAGTTAGAGTGGGGAGACGAAGGATTCTCTGATATTCATTACTGCCACTCCTAGGTAAGGTAAAGGTAAGGGTCGCCCTTGCTCAAAAGCCAGTCGTATCTGACTCTTAAGGTTCAGTGCTCATCTCTTTATAGCCCAAGAGCCAGTGCAGTCTTTGTCTGCAGATGTTTCCGTGGACATGTGGCAGGCATGCCTCAACACTGGAGTGCACAGAATGCTGTTTACCTTCCCACTGGAGTGGTCCCTATTTATCTACTTGCAGTGTCTTGCTTTCCAACTGCTAGGTTGGCAGGAGCTGAGACAGAGACGTGAGCTCACTCTGTCATGCAGTACCCAGGAATTGAACTCCATCCTTCCAGTCAGCAAGTTCAGCATCTTAACCACTTGAGCCACTCCTAAGTATCCCACTAATCTGGCAAACAAGAAAATGTGTGGGAGAGAACAAGATGATGAAGGGCCTGTCAACTGCATAGACTTCCTTGACAAAACCCACCCCAGTCTGAAAACCTACAGAAGTGTACAGTTGTTCAGAAGAAAAGGCAGCACTTAACTTCTTGGTAGAGCAACTGAATTATTTAATGTAATTGAATGCTCCCACAGAATTACAAAGTCTGCTGCCTCATTTTAAGGGCTTTTAAAATGAAAAGCGTTAGATGGGTTGGTTGTATTTAGCTGCTAGTTTTGCACTGAGACATTTTGCACAAATTGCAAAAACTTCTATGGGGAAAAATACAGATTTTATTATTATTGCACAAGAAGTGAACAGGCAGTTAGTGATTTTTCAACAACTATATTAAAAAGAATGGATAGTTTTGTGACAATTCCTCTCATTCCTAGTGTGGAAAGTCAGGCCTGATATTTATGAGGGAGGAAATCAACAAGAGGCTATCAGAGTGTGATCTATGTAGAGCAGGGGTTCTCAGCCTACGTCCTGTGGGCTGGGCTGGCCTGTGACCCCATTTCACCCCCTTTTGACTCTGCATGTGCTCTTAAGCAGAGCTGCTGCTGAGGAGAGCCAAACAAAGGAAGTGAGCACTGGTAAGTTTTGCAGTTGGAGTAGAGCTGCTTTAGAGGCCTCCACTAATTTAAATTGATAATTTAAACTGCTGAGAGCCACCTCTGTTCAAACAGAGGAAGCAGTTTGAAGCTTCCAGAAGCAGGGGGGCAGAGCCACACCAGGCCCTTCCCTGAACTGTGACTCATAGGGACGGAGCCACACTAGCCTTTAAAAGCTCTAAGCTCTTTCAGGGTCAGCCCTTTTGACTCTGCATGTGCTCTTAAGCAGAGCTGCTGCCGAGGAGAGCCAAACAAAGGAAGTGAGCACTGGTAAGTTTTGCAGTTGGAGTAGAGCTGCTTTAGAGGCCTCCACTAATTTAAATTGATAATTTAAACTGCTGAGAGCCACCTCTGTTCAAACAGAGGAAGCAGTTTGAAGCTTCCAGAAGCAGGGGGGCAGAGCCACACCAGGCCCTTCCCTGAACTGTGACTCATAGGGGCGGAGCCACACTAGCCTTTAAAAGCTCTAAGCTCTTTCAGGGTCAGCCCTTTTGACTCTGCATGTGCTCTTAAGCAGAGCTGCTGCTGAGGAGAGCCAAACAAAGGAAGTGAGCACTGGTAAGTTTTGCAGTTGGAGTAGAGCTGCTTTAGAGGCCTCCACTAATTTAAATTGATAATTTAAACTGCTGAGAGCCACCTCTGTTCAAACAGAGGAAGCATTTTGAAGCTTCCAGAAGCAGGGGGGCAGAGCCACACCAGGCCCTTCCCTGAACTGTAACAAACTAGTAACAAAGGAAGAATATAGTCTTTCTAGGTAGAAAGGTAGTAAACGTGTACATTTTTGAGGCCCGGAATACTGCACTTGTTAAAATGGATTCTGAGGGAACAGTTGTAGTTACCTGCAATACTTGTGCCATGTTCGTGTTCTTGCCAAAGCATATGGAGAACTACACTTGCAGCAAGTGCAAGCTGGTTGCACTACTAGAAGAGAAGGTCCAGCAACTAGAGGCCCGCATATCTAACCAGCAACAAATTAAGGAGCTTGAGCTGTTCTTGGACAGAGCGGAACAGACTATGCTGGACAAAGTAGAGACAGGGCACAGTTCTGAGGGAGAAGGCCCTTCACTAACTCAGGAGGGAGATGTTTGGAGGAATGTGACTCAAAGGAGGAAACGAGTAGGGGATCACTCTGAGAGTCTGAAATTACAGTATAAATTTGAGGCTCTTTCCCTCATCACACCTGATGAGGAACACACAGAGGAACAACTGGTTCCACCTGATGATCTGTCCTTCATCACACTTGATGAGATCCAGGAAGATAAACAACAGGAACAAACTGAGGTTCTCTCCCTTAATATGGTTGATGAGGTACATGTAGATGAACAGATTGCAGGAGAGAGGCTCCTTGTACTAGGCGATTCAATAATTAGAAATACAGAGAAATGGATTTGTGATGCACATGATAACCGTATGGTGACTTGCCTGCCAGGTGCAAAAGTTGCAGACATCACAAGAAATCTAGATAGATTGTTAGAGAGAACTGGGAACGAGCCAGTTGTCATGGTACACGTTGGTACCAATGATGTTGGGAAGGCCAAGCGGTCTGTTCTGGAAGCCAAATTCAGGTTGTTAGGAAGAAGATTGAAGTCCCGGACTTCCAAGGTAGCATTTTCAGAAGTGCTGCCTGTCCCTCGCGCAGGACCTACCAGGCAGGCAGAGCTCAGAAGCCTCAATGCGTGGATGAGGCGGTGGTGTCGAGAGGAGGGCTTCAGATTTGTCAGGAACTGGAGAACATTTTGGGACAAGCCAAATCTGTTCAGGAGGGATGGGTTGCATTTAAACCATGATGGGACCAGATTGCTGGCACTCAACATCAAAAAGGCTGCAGAGCAGCTTTTAAACTGATAACTGGGGGAAAGCCGACAGGAGCTGGGCAGCATCCGGTTCGGGAAAGTGTGTACTTGAGTAGTGAGGAGGATGCAAAAATTACTGAGCAGAGCGAGGAGCTAGTCACTAGCATTCTAGCAGAAGGATGCAAGAGGCAGTCTAACAATGCAACTGGACACAAAAGACTGTGTCAGAAAAGCATATATAAATGCTTGTATACAAATGCCAGAAGCCTCCGGAACAAAATAGGGGAGCTGGAATACTTAGCAATAGATAAGAATATTGATATTATTGGTATCACTGAAACCTGGTGGATGGATGATAACCAATGGGATACAGTTATCCCAGGCTACAAACTGTACAGGAAGGATAGGAAGGGGCAAATGGGAGGTGGTGTGGCCTTGTATGTCAAAGAAATGATAAAATCGTATGAATTGGAATATCTAGGTGTTTTGGAGTCACCATTAGAAGCTCTGTGGGTAAGAGTACCAGGCCACAAGGATGGTCTAACAGTAGGCATATACTATCGGCCTCCGACCCAAACTCTTGAGGGAGACTGGCAGTTGGAGAATGTTGTAAAGGAGGCATCCAAGAAGGGAAGCCTGGTTATAATGGGGGACTTCAATTACCCTCACATAGACTGGGTGAACTGTTGTTCAGCACATGATAAAGAGATAAAGTTCCTAGATATGCTAAATGATTGTTCCCTGGGACAGATGGTCGAAGACCCAACTAGAGGTACAAGAATCCTTGACTTGATCCTGAGTAATACTCAGGATCTGGTGCAAGATGTTAATGTGACTGATCCAATAGGGAACAGTGACCACAACTCAATTATGTTTAACTTGATCATAGACCACAAGTCACTGATAAAATCTAACACAGAGACCTTAAATTTTCAAAAAGGAAATTTCCCAAAGATGAGGAAACTAGTAAAAAAGAAGCTGAAAGGGAAAATTGAGAGAGTCCAAACACTCCAAGAGGCATGGAGGCTGTTTACAAAAACAATAACAGAGGCTCAATTGGAATGCATACCCAAAAGGAAAAAGGGCACTGCCAGGTCCAAGAGGACTCCAATGTGGCTTACAGGAGCTGTTTGGGAAGTGATCAAGAGCAAGAGAAGCTCATTTAGAAGATGGAAGGCTTGTCCAAATGAGGACAGCAGGCAAAAACATAAATTCTGGCAGAACAAATGCAAGGCAACAATCAGGGAAGCAAAGCAAGACTTTGAGGAGCATATAGCTAAAAATAGTCAGAGAAATAACAAAGACTTCTTTAAGTACATTAGAAGTAAGAACCCAACTAGGAAGGCCATTGGAACATTAGATGACAATGGAAGGCAAGGGGTTATTAAAGAGGAATCAGAGATTGCAGAGAGACTCAATGAATTCTTTGCTTCAGTATTCACTGAAGAAGACAGAGGCCACATGCCCAAAACAGAGCTTATCTTCGTAGGGAGGGAAACCGAAGAATTAAGCCAGATAGAAATAACCAGGGAGGAGGTCCTTGCATGTCTTGTTAAACTAAACACTAACAAATCACCAGGACCAGATGGCATCCATCCACGAGTTCTCAGGGAACTTAAAGATGAAATTGCTGATCTCCTAGCCAAAATATATAATCTTTCCCTCAAATCAGGCTTTGTGCCTGATGACTGGAAGGTAGCGAATGTAACACCAATTTTCAAAAAAGGATCCAGGGGTGATCCAGGGAATTACCGACCTGTCAGTTTGACATGTGTCCCAGGTAAAGTGATGGAAACCATCCTAAAAGATAGAATTAATAGGCACATAGAAGAGAAGGCGCTGCTAAAGGAGAGCCAACATGGCTTTTGCAAGGGCAAATCATGCCTCACTAATCTGTTGGAATTTTTTGAGAGTGTCAACAAGCATGTGGATAAGGGAGATCCAGTTGACATTGTTTATCTGGACTTTCAGAAGGCTTTTGACAAGGTCCCACACCAAAGGCTCTTGAATAAACTTACCAGTCATGGAATAAAGGGACAGGTCTTGTCCTGGATCAGCAACTGGCTAAGGGACAGGAAACAGAGGGTAGCACTAAATGGACACTTCTCCAAGTGGAGGGAAGTCAAGAGTGGGGTCCCCCAAGGTTCAGTACTGGGACCCCTGCTTTTCAACCTCTTCATGAAAGATCTAGAGGTAGGAGTAAAAAGCAAGGTAGCCAAATTTGCTGACGACACTAAATTATAAGGGTAGTGAAAACTGTGAGAGATTGTGAGGAGCTCCAGAGGGATCTCTCGACACTGGGGGAGTGGGCAAAACAGTGGCAAATGAGCTTCAACATTAGTAAGTGCAGAGTGATGCATGTTGGGGCAAAAAAACCCAATTACATTTATAAACTGATGGGGTCTGAACTCTCTGCGACAAACCAGGAAAGGGACCTTGGTGTCCTGGTGGACAACTCAATGAAGGTGTCAACCCAGTGTGCCTCAGCAGTGAAAAAAGCAAACTCAATGCTAGGGATCATTAGGAAGGGTATAGAAAATAAGTCAGCAAGTGTCATTTTGCCTCTTTATAAATCTATGGTGAGGCCCCATCTGGAATACTGTGTACAGTTCTGGTCGCCATACCTCCAGAAGGATATTATGGAGCTGGAAAAAGTGCAGAGGAGGGCAACCAGAATGATTAGGGGACTGGAACACCTTCCTTACCATCTGAGGCTGCAACGGTTGGGCCTCTTCACTCTTGAACGACGACGTCTAAGAGGTGACCTGATTGAAGTTTATAAAATCATGCACGGTGTGGACAAAGTAGATAAGGAAAAACTGTTTTCCCTATCGCATAACACTAGAACTAGGGGACACTCCATGAAACTTTTGGGTACTAGTTCTCAAACAAATAAGAGAAAGTACTTTTTCACCCAGAGGATTACTGGTCTATGGAACTCCCTGCCAGAAGAAGTGGTGACAGCTGTCAGTCTTGACAGCTTTAAGAAAGGATTAGACAAGTTCATGGAGGACAAGAGTATCAATGGCTATAATTATGGATACTTAAGGACAACCTGCGGGTTGGAGAGATAGGCAGGATATCTCTCAATATCATTTCCAGGGAATCCTAAGCAGGTGAAGGCATCTGCTTGGGAATACCCTGAAGGAAATGGTGAGCCACTGTGTGAGACAGAATGCTGGACTGGATGGGCTGTGGCCTGTTCCAGCAAGGCTGTTCTTATGTTCTTATGTTCTTATGTTCATGCTACCCGCATCGCCACCACTGGAAACAGAAGCGAACCATTGATGACAGCCATAAATGTGCCCACGGCTGTCGTAAATGCATTTATGAAAGCCATAAGTGCACCCACAGCTGTTGTAAACGTGTTTACGACAGCCGTGGGCGCATTTTACAGCAGCATTTACAGCGTGAGGAACCACCGGTCCAGCCCACTCAGCTGTCTGAGGGGGTGTGGTCTGGACTACGGCTTGAAAAGGTTGAGAACCCCGATGTATAATTTACATGCTTCAATAATACCTGAATGGAATATTAGTGTGAACTTATATATGTGAGGTGGGCAAAACCAGCTTTTTCGGCCATCCAAACTGTTATTGGCTGCTATTCTGGCTATTTAATATTTGATTTAGCTATGCAATGAGCTCTGCATAGGGATACCTGGTTCAGATATATGACATGAAAGTATGAGAGACCAATAGAATTAAGTAATTTTCTCATGTCCATGTGATCATCTGATGGATTTAGCAAATCTTGCAAAGTCTGGTGGCTGCTGGGACTAGCTGAACGTTAGCTCTTCTGTCTTGGTGTGTTGTAGTTAGATGAGATAAAGAACAGCAACCTGGTGCAGAGTTTGTGCTGCCCTCAGTCATACAATACACCATAACATGGTGCTGTGCATTTACTTAAACCATATTCTGAGTAACAGTTTTAACATGCATCAGGAAACACAGGACCTGATAGTATTTCCATTAGTGTATGTTTTGGGGAAGAAGAGGGAATGTGACATGGGATTGCCATTTTAAGACATTTGTTTCATGACACATGTCTCCACTGTGAGACCTCTGTAACCAGGAAAAAAATATTTCTATGCTCAAGCATATATCTTTTCTTCCACAGGGACGTATTTTTCCAGAGATGCTTCATACGCCAGCCGTTTCTGCAAAGACGACCTGAAACATGGCAATATATTTCAAATTCACGGTGCTGATCTTCAGTTGCATGTTCATAGGAAGCACAAAATGATGTTTCTTGCCCGCGTTTTAACTGGAGACTATGTTAATGGGGACTGCAAATATGTGAGGCCACCTTCAAAAGATGGGAGCTTTGTAAATTTGTATGACAGCTGCGTGGACAATGTTTGGAACCCCAAAATTTTTGTTATCTTTGATGCCAACCAGATCTATCCAGAATATTTAATAGAATTCAGCTAAGACCTCTGGATGTTGGGCTGAGTAATGGTGTGTTTTATTTGGGTGTGGGTGAGTGTTTATTACATAGGTGATTGGCACAGTCCGCTGTATCTGTCTGACAGGAAAGATGCACTTAAGAAGACTAACTACAGTGGTGTGCAGATATGATGTCAGGGATGGAGGCTGTGTCCTCAATTAGTTGCCCAGTAATGCCACTACTAAGGCTCACCAGCAGGTGACAATAACAGGGAATAGAAGTCACGGTTGCAGCCGGCAGTGAAAGTCCACACATACTTGGGCAGAGAAGTTCTAACATTTGCTCTGAGAGAAAAACCCTACACTTTCCTAACAGCTGAGGAAGAAGGAGACCCCCAAGTCCTGAGCCAGAAGGACAAACTGGGAGGCATGGGTGGAGATCAAACCTTTCATCCCCTGGAAAGAATGCAACACATGAAATGCCCAAGCGATGATGGGATAGCCCTTCTACCCAACCTGCCAGGCCCCAACCCTGCTGACCAAGTGCTGTTAATGAATGGGGCACAGGTTTGACACACCAACCTTCCTATCCCCTTGGCCAATTATTGGGGGTTTGAGTTCAACAACCAGTGGCCAGAAGAGGTTTCCACCAACTGCCCCGTATGCCTGGATCCTGCTTTCATATTCAGTGCTCTGTATAGTAACCCTCCTGATACATATCTTTGACCTACAAAGATCCTGTCAATACCTATGATTGACCAACTGTGATCCTTCTGGAGGCTTCTGATGGAGATGTTAGTTTTTTGCTGTGTATTCTAACTTTGGTTCCCCCAGTGCCTTAGTTTGCCATGACTGAAGAATTACAGCCTAGGGATGCAGCCCCCTCAAAAGTACACAGGTTTGCTCTACCCTCACTGGAAAGGACCAAAGTATACAGAGCGCCATGTGACAAAATGAGAAATTGTAACTAGGGCCAGTCCAGTAGTAAATTATATAATAAAACTTCATGTCATAACGTCTAGAACTTGATGGTCTTTGCTGATTAGGTTGAATATGGGAGGATACAACATGCTCCTCTCCATGGAATGGGCAAGGCTACCTTGGAGGAAAATGGGCAAGAGTTAATCTATATGGAACTATAAAGCATGACCAGCTTTAGGCATCAAATTACTTAAATTAAAAATCTGCAGCTCCCCCAGTGGTTTAGTTGTGGTTAAGACGCTGAGCTTGGAGACTGGAAGGTCAAGCTTTGCACCCCGACGGCTGCACTTGGGGACATGAAAGGAGCCTCATTCGGGTGTCCCCTGAGCGGAGTTTCCCCAGCAAAAATCCTTTCAACCCAAAGTAATCTCTGACACAAAATTGTTATTATAATTAAAAATCTGAGAAATACTTACAGACACAATTATCATTTCACTGGGTTATATGTTACAGTTGATCTTGGAGAAGTTGTGCCAGATGGAAATACCAGGACAACAGTTGGTCTGGTTTAATTGTTTCACGCCCTTATCACCCATGAAGCATTAAATTGAGCATAAATGGGACTGTAACATGTGACCTTAATTTAAAATCAATTAGTAGCTGTAAATTATAATAAGACAAGTATTTTAGTATCTAAACTGTAAGCCTTGGACAATAATGCCTAAACTCCAGTTTCATGATTAGTCATTTTGAGAACATGATACCTTTTATTTCTCTTAATAGAAGAATAGATACTTTTGATGATGTGATTAGGAGAAATCTAAAGAACTGCAGGTTATGTTGAGTTTCATGTTTGAATGTACTATGACAGTGGTGATGAACCTATGGCACGTGTGCCAGAGAGGGCACTCAGATCCCTCTCTGTGGGCATGCATGTCATCGCCCCAGCACAAAGTTTACTCCACCTCTCCTCCCCTAGCACAGAGTTTGCTCTGCCCAGCAGCCCAATGGGAGTGTTCCCCCCAGAACATAGTATGCCCCACCCCTCTATTTGGGCACTTGGTCTCTAAAAGGTTTGCCATCGCTGCACTATGATATACTCCATTGCAGTGGTGGCGATCCTATGGCATGTGTGCCAGAGGTGGCACCTAGAGCCCTCTCTGTGGGCACCCATGTAGTCACCTTAGCAGAGAGTTTGCTCTGCCCAGCAGCCCAATGGGAGCACTTCCTCCCTCAGTGCAGAATTCACGCCCCCCCCCTCTGCCCATCAGCCCAATGGGATCCCTCCCTCCCCCCAGCACAGAGTTTGCCCTACCCCTCTGCCCGCAGCCCAGTGGGAGCATTTACTTCCTCCCTTGTTGCTGTGTTGACACTTTGTGATAAATAAGTGTTTTGGGGGGTTGCAGTTTGGGCACTCGGTCTCTAAAAGGTTCACCATCACTGCTCGATTAAAAACAACATGATTCCATTACCTTCTCCCCCATTATGTCCAGAGCTACAATACTCTGTTTTAAATAGATACCAAAGTTTGCAAGTGAGTCAACATGTAGTGGAACAGACCAGTTTGAGTCTGTGCTGCTTTCCAGTTACAGGTGACAGCATAACAGCACCTTCTGGGCAGTCAGGCTGTACCCTGGACATTGTAAACAGCAAAAAGCAACAACTTGGATGGAAATTTGGAGTCAGACGCAGGGAGAAGAAAGTGGCTGCTGCCTTCAAACAATTGCAGCTGGAAAGGCCCTATCTTAGACTCCCCTCAAGCTTTCTGCCTGCAGCTTTCTCCTGCACCTATCAGTAATTGCAGGCCTCATTAACCTCTTTCAGCATCACAGTTCCATGGTTTTATCTGTGGGTGCACCTAGGTGGTCAGACTGGATCTGGATGGACTGGGCGAAATAGGATCACTTGTTGCATAGATGTGCAGCATATTGTTTGGGGTGATTCTTGCATCCACATGCAAGGATTGGGTAGTTTCATGGCAGGAAACCTCACTGGACCTCAAATGACACTATTTAGTTTGTTCTGCCCTTTTAAAGGGAAAGAAAAGGAGGGGGATTTTCAATAGACTTCTGTTAATGCACTCTGACAACTTGCGGTAAGATGGGAAACAGGCCAGGTGGTGATGGTAGATCTTTCCAGCTGAAGAAAAAATGGAGTAGAGTGAGAGCAGGTAGGCAACTGTACCTTCTCACTTCCAGGCTCCGTAGAGCCCTGTGGGCACGTAGCTTCTAACCCAGTGTTTTCCAACCTTTGGTTCTTGGACTTCTGTGTAAAGCCTTCTGTGTAAGGATGATAATGCCAGGCAGTTGGTTCTCTACAGCACTGACCTGCCTGTGGCAACCTTTTCATCTGCTGAGAGCTGACAGAGGGAGCATGACAGCATCATTCATATCCCACTGACCGAGGAAAGTCCCAGGTAGCCACTGCTGCCTGCCTACATCAATGGGAGAGCCAGTCAATGGGCTGGTTTTCAATTGTCTATACATTATGTCAGGGTTGGTTTTCTTTAGGATTCGTAGAATCACAGAATAACTGACTTAGAAGGGGCCTTTTAGGTCAGCATGTCCAACCCCTTGCTCAATGTAGGAATCCGAATCAAAGTGGATATGTTGTCCAATTCTCCCTTGAATGCATCCAGTGTTGGAGTGTTCACCACCTCTCAAGGAAGTTGGTTCCACTGTCGTGCAGCTCTAATCGTCAAGAGGTTTTTTACTTGTCTTGTACTTTGGGATGGCCGAGAACAGATCCCACCCACTCCTTTTTATGACCATCTTCCAAATACTGTATTTGAAGAATGCAATCACATGCCCAGTTCCTTCAGTCTTTCCTATATAGCAATAGCAATTACACTTATATTCCACTCCATAGCACTTAGTGCACTCTCTGGGCAGTTCACATGTTAATCAGCATTTTGTCCCCAACATGCTGGGTACTCATTTTACCGACCTCAGAAGAATGGAAGGCTGAGTTAACCTAGAATCCCATCAGGACTGAGAGACAATGCTTCTGTTAATGCAACCTAAAACAGTGTTGGCCTTTATTGCACCTCACCACACTGTTGACTCATACTTAACCTGTGATCTACAACAATTCCAAGATCCTTCTCACTTGTAGTATTGCTGAGCCAAGTATCCCCCATAATGTAACTGTGCATCTGGTTTTTGTTCCATAGGTGTGAAAATTTGCATTTATCTCTGTTAAATTTAATTCTGTTGGTTTCAGCACAGTGTTCAAGCCTATCAAGATCTTTTTGAATTCTGTTTGTTTTCCAAGGTATTAGCTATTCCAACCAGTTTGTGTCATCTGCAAATATAAGTATTCCCTGCACTCCCTCATCCAGGTCATTTATGAAAATGTTGAAGAGTACAGGACTCAGGACTGAATCTTGTGATACTCCACTTGTTATCACAGCCCCTAAGTTTGAGGAGCCATTAATAGGAACTCTCTGAGTATAATTTTGTAACCAACTGTATATCCACCTGACAAGTGTGCTATCCAAGCCACACACATTTACCTTGCTAATCAGAATATCATGAGGTGCTTTGTTGAAGCCAAGATATAGTACAACGACAGCATTCCCACTGTCCACCATGGAACTTACCCGATCAAAACATGATTAGTCTGGCAGAATGTTGGCTTCCAGTTATTACTGCATTGTTTTCAAATTGTTTGCAAAGAGACCACTTTAAAATCTGCTCCAGAAATTTGCCTGGGATTAACGTTATGCTGAGTGACTTCTTTTTTGCCCTTTTTGAAGATAGGGACAACATTAACCCTCTTCCAATTATTGGGCACTTCACCCATCCTCCATGATTTCAGGAAAAAATGATAGACAGTGGTTTTGAGAGCTCTTCGGCCAGTTCCTTCAATATTCTTGGACTATGTGTACAGTATGTAGTTGGTAATTTCCAAAGGGGGGAGGGTGCCTTTGGAGTGAAACATAAATGTATGATTGAAACTGTATATCCCTTAAAACAAAATAATTCAGGTAACATTTTAACCCCACCCATAGGCATGCTGTTTTACCCATTTTATACCTTTACTTCCACCCCGTTAGAACAAGAAGTTAGTCTCACTTTTTGATTCCCTCTGTAGATCAAGAATGAAGCACATTAAACACAATGACTTTTTGTCATCAAAATGTGTTTCGATTCTGGACTAGTGACAGTATATGCTATGGATGAGACTGTGCTGCAGTTCTTTAGTTTTTAGCTGCTGACACTATGAAAAGCCTATGTTTCATTTTAGATCTTTCCCAGCCCTAAATATATGCTCTACACTGCTGGGGCTGGAGTAGTTAGATATTGACATCATGCCATAGCATTTACTTGGAGTGGAAGTCAAAATGTGAAAATGGTGTATTAATGTGCTCATATTTTGAATGAGAGGTGTTTGTGGTTGAAATTTGTTTGAATTTTTGTCATATTCTCATTCTCTCTCTCTGTAAAGAGTCATTTTCCTATTATTTTCAACCATATCAGAGAGCAAACAAAGCAGTCACTTTTATTTTCAGTGTATCTACCTAGATAAATTTATTTACAAAACATACATATAAATGTAACAGTCGGGCTTTCTCATGAAGATACTGGCATGAGCTGTAGGTTTCCAGACATGTTCATGTCATTCATGCATTGCAATTTTAAGTACATGAATTAGATTACAGTGCTACAGCTAAATTATGTGTGTGAAGTGACCTTTAGACCGCGCATCCTGTTTTCACAGCTTCACAGCTATTACTAGGGTATCAGTAATCCCAGTATGTCACACAAAAGCCACTCTATAACAAAACCGCACATATGTACATAGGAAAAAACTTGACAGGAAGAAAGAGAGGAGGTAAAACTGGTTAGACTTGCTCTTGTCCCGCCCACAGCTCCTTTGGTAGCTGTATAAGCCACATGTTGACTGGACAATGTTTGGGAACTTCTCTGTCCCCTTCTTGTGCATTCTTCCTTCCTCCTCACTGCCTATGTGGGCAGAGAGCTAATACGGGGAAATCATTTTAGGACTTGGAGCCCAAACCAACAGTGGATGCCTTTGCCCAAGAAACATCTAGAGACATATGTTTTATCTTCCAAGGAAGTAAGGGGTAAGTTGTTGTGGTTGTTAGATTACAATATCTGAGCAAAATGTAGATAATATATTTAGTGACATGTATTTGGACATGCTGTTCGCAGTAACAAAATTGCCAGGTAGTTGTTCAGGCTGAAGTATTTCAGCCTGTTTCCACTTCCTCTCTCCTGCGTGTGTTGAAATGGAGAAACTGCCTAACCGCTTTCCTGTGCTGGAGAGGCAGAATGGGCTTTTCTTTAACACAACTTATGCGAGGAGAGGGACAGAACTCATACAGCACTTAGTCCTATGGGTACCACTGGTAGAAAGGGGGCTGTTTTCTTGAGGCGCTTCTTTAGACAGAGATTCACAGATCTAAATTCTAAGGGCTATATAGATATACTTTGAATCTCTGTGTATTTTAACACTATCTGTGAGCTTCTTTTTCTTTTCTTCCACAGTAATAAGTAATGTAACCAACAGTGCTTTGATACCTACTACTAGTATATAGACCAACTTTAGCTCTTGATGATGTAACCCTATACACGGTTGCCTTGGAGTAACTGGCTTGAATGGGGTAGGAAGATCAAGGGCTAATCTGAGAAAGTGGGGTTTCCCTGTAGATGATAGCCTGTGTGACTGCAGAGAAGTATAAACTGTCTCCCATATGATACAATGCATACAATGCCCCTCAATGTGCATTGAGGAGGGCCTTATGTTGGCAAGAGGAATTGCTGTTGATGTGGCCTGATATTGGGTGGATGTCATCTAGCCCTTTTATTTAATTCTATTTTGCTTTAGATGTGTTAATTTTAGCTTTATATGTTATTATATGCTGGTGGTGCATCTGACATGAGTAGAGAAGGACTGGCTTGAATGGGGTCTATTCCAAGTAAAGATGTATAATATTAATATTTATGTGCTTTCACTTTCTACCCAAGGCAAGTTTTCTGGGCATAAAGTAATCGGACATGCCAGCCCCTCCTTCTGATGGTGCTCTGGGACTTTGTAGCTTTCCCAAGAGAGGGCACATAACCCCAACAATGCCCCAGGTGATCGCAGCTGTTCCCTCCACTGAAGGCACATTGGGGTTCAATCTCCCAGGTCCTGACTCCATGGCTTGGTGCTTCAAACCACATGTTATTATTAAAGATGTACAGAGTTAACCAAATCTTGAGTATCTGTCAGGTACAAAGGCAAGCTTCTTGAATTTTTCTTTGGTTGATAATAGATTGCAACCATTCACCGTTTTGTCATCCCCTCAAGTCTTAAAAACCCGAATTTGAGCAAAAGGTAGTCGCGCTGTGATGTATGTCAAAGCATGCTTAAGAATTTAACTTTTTGTCAGTGGTGAATCTTTATGTGTTTCTCTGTCTCACTAGTTGAGCCTCTCAGTCTGCCATGCTTAGAAGCTGCAAGTGGTTCAGACAAAGTCTCTAACAAAAATTCAGAGCATATATCTGATTTTGCACTTTCAAGGAAGGAATTTTCAATGCTGCACTAATTCAATATGTACATTCCCAACAGTTTATGAGCTGTACATCTAGTACAGCAATCTAGAAGCTCCAGTCTTAGGGCCAAGTTTTGTCCTTCAACAGCGCTCTCCCAGGCATGCCCTCTTCCTGTAACTATACCAATGTTCAATGTACCATGCATCTTTGACATTGTACATTGGATTCTTCGGTTACACATGTACCCCAATCCTTACTATAATTTTGTAGTTTGTGTTTCCTGTAGCATCAGCGCTCTCTGTATTTATGTTGACCTTTCAAATCTGGGGATTTTCATAGTTCTTTCAAGATCCCTCAAAGACATTGAGCTTCTTCAGAGAGTTTTCTTTTTAATTAGCAATTTCTGAAATAGCTGCGGGCGCAATTAGTTTTTTCTATTTTGAGTGGTCATTCCAGCTACATACCATTCAATCATGACAAAGCATCATCACTGAAGTGTAAACTGAAAATAATGCTAGACCTCGTCTTGTTTTTAAAGGGGGGTGGGGAGGTGTTGTGTTCTAAAGCCTGTGCCTTTAAACAATGTACCTATCCATGTGTATCCAATGTAACCTTTTCTATGTGTAACATTGTAACCTTCATCTGCATCACTGTAACCCTAATAGGACGCGAGCTAGTGACCACTAGATGGCAATAGCGAGCGTCCAAGCTCATTGGTCCAAGACTCACCTAAGAACAACAGCGCGGGAAGATTCCCGCCACTACCTTCACCTGGACAAGAAGGGCGTGACCTGCAATGACGTCACGCGGACAGTAGCCAATGGACTGTCAAGGAGCCACATTCAAATGTATAGCCACTGTATATATTGAGCTGCTCATCCGCCATTACCACATGTTCCCTCTGACCAGCATGCAATAAAGTTGTGTTAAGCCAGCTCTTCGGCTGTCCTGGTGTGGGGTGCTCATGCAGGTAAATTGCGGAGCATATTTGTGAATCGGGATGGAAAGGTCTGGTTTTATGGTAATTGAGATCCTGCTTGGTTCTGAGCAATCTGTAATAATAATATCACTATATTACACTACTGGAATGTTTTTGCAAGGCATTTCCCAAAATACAAGTTATCGTTTGGATTGAAAAAAGTTATCCTCCTCTGATCTAGAAAAACATCACATTAGCTTTCCCTTGCCACAGTTCCCTAGTTCAGCAGCACATTTCCTGAGTCTAATTAACAGCTGTCTGTAAACAATTATTAAATCTACCTTATTCAGCATTGGGTTTTCTGTTCTTTTTTTGTGTCCATTACCAAATCTTTGTCTTCATAAATAATCTATCTTAGTTTCTATACATTCTCAGTCCAGATGGCTATGGATGGAGAGTGGCAGAATTAATTACCATGTAATGCCTGAAAGATTGGCAGGTCAGGAGTTCGAGACCCAAGTGCTGCAGGAGTGAGTACCCGTCATCTGTCCTAGCTCCTGCCAACCTAGCAGTTCAAAAGCAAGAAATTGCAAGTAGATAAATAGGTACTGCTTCGAAGGGAAAGGTAACAGCATTCCATGTGGTCTGACGTCTAGTCATGCCTGCCACATAACCACAGAAATGCAGACAGCGTTGGCTCTTTGGCTGTAAACAGAGATGAGGACCAAACCCTACAGTTTGATACAACTGGCTTTCAAACAAGGGCAGCCTTTACCTTTACCCATAAATTTAAATATAGCAGCATAACCTAGGCCATGGAAGGCTAATAATGTTCTTCTTTTATTTTCTTTGAAATTAAAGCCTTCTGATTCCACCCTCCCGCAAAAGTCCCATGGCTTCCTTGGGATCCCTTTCATCGTGAGGATGTCATTGTGGGACATAGTACAAAAGGGGGAGTCTTTAATTTCCAAAAATGGCTCCCATGGTAAAATAATCAACAGAAACAAACTTTTCAAGCAAAAGGAACTGTCTATACAGCGATATATCAATCACCCTTTAAAACATGTGAGTAAGAACTTTTGGAATCACTGGTAAAGTAAACACATAATTTCCTGGTGCCCAAAGAAACAGTGAAATCATATCAATTATACAGAGTTGATTGTCTGCCTGTAGCTACCTCAGCATATGCTTCAAAGTTTTGTCTCAGTAACACTGAAGCCAACCTGCAAATGATTGATACACCCTTCCCAGAGAAGTACAACAAAGAACACATACTGTATTGGCAAAGGAAAAAAAATTATCTATCCCAGGGGTGCCCAAACTACAGCCTGGGGTCCAGATCCGGCCCCAGGCCATAGTGACCAGCTCCCTAAACCACATGACTGGCCCATGGCCCAAAATGTTTGGGCACCCTTGTTCTAACCCCTCCTCCCCATTTGGTGACAACTTCACACAATACTTAGTTTCCACCACTCCACTCAACAGCACAGCTAATCTGGTTCACTGATGCCTCACTTATGGGAGAGATTGTTCATCTTCCCATTTCACCCCACTTTAGGCTGCAAACCAATGGGGAGTAGGCCCTTCTGAACTCAATAGGATTTAATTCAAAGACACAAATAGGACTGCAGTGTTAATCGCCTTCCCTTCATCCCAGAGACTCAGGACATAGCCAGATACTACATCCTCTCTTGCTTTTCCATCACTTAGAAATTGTGTTAGTTCATTGTGGTGGAGTAGCTGTCTGCTGTGTTCTTTAACACTACGTTTTGTCCATAGCTGTCAAGTATCCCTTATTGGCCGGGAAAACCCCTTATTTTACCCTCTTTCCTGCCATCATCCCATATTAATTAGACTGCAATGCTCTATTACCGCTATTGGAGGGCAGCACAGCTGTCAAGTATCCCTTATTTGCCGGGAAATTTCCCTTATTTCCAAATCCAAAACTTGACAGGTATGGTTTTGTCATAGCTGGTGCAAGAAATCGTAATATGAACCATAGTAGATGGATGTAATATGCAAAGAAGAAAAAGAGTCCAAAGGGTGGGAGGAAATGTACTTGATTTTCTCAGGGGATCAAACTTTCAACATCTCTAAACTGCAGGGCTGTCAAGGTTCCCCTGTTTAACAGGTTGTAGGCTGACGGCTACCTGTATCAGTGCAGGCATGAGAAGTGCATGTAATAGGTATGCTGACGCTTCTTCTTCTGTGTCTAGGCCAGACGTAAAACTGCCAAAATGAAGGCACCTTTTGGTGAGTTTATTCTGCAGTTCCTTTTGCTTGACCTAGTGTGAGAAAGATTAGCCGGAAACACAAGGTTGCTATTACCAGGGTATGCCCGATTGTGGTTCAAAAATACCACAATCTTCAAGGAGGGTCTTTCTGTGTACACCTGCTGAAGCTACATTAGTAAGACAATGCTGATTGTTCACAAGTAACTCTATTCTTGTTGCTGTACTATGCTGGTCTTGGACCATAATAAAGATTGATTTGATTTGACAAGATGGGCATCATGTTTCCTCCATTTAATTTGTTTCTGCAGCATTGCACTTTTCTGAAGTCTATAGGCTGAGGAGCCTAACGTAAGTACAGTATTTTGTTCCTAGGACAACCTTATTATACTGTTGCTATTTCTAAGCAGCTGGAAAATTCTACCTGTAAGAGATGTGAGGTTTTTCTTCATTAAAAACAAATTAGGTATTTCTGGTAGACAGTCTTTGTTAAAAATACATCAATTAAAAGGCTTGCTTATGCATGCATGCATGCATGCATGCATGTATGTATGTATGTATGTATGTATGTATGTATGTATGTATGTATGTATGTATGTATGTCCTTAACAATTACAGGCCGGTTTCCAACCTGCCCTTTCTGGGTAAGGTTTTGGAGAAGGCGGAGGCGCGCCAGCTGCAGAGTGTCCTGGAGGAAGCGGATTATCTAGACCCCTTTCAATCAGGATTCAGGCCCGGGTATGGTACGGAGACGGCATTGGTCGCACTAATGGATGATCTCTGGCGGGAGCGGGACGGGGGTTATCCATCCGTCCTTGCTCTTCTTGACCTCTCAGCGGCCTTCGATACCGTCGACCACGGTATCCTTCTGGAACGGCTCAAAGGATTGGGGATCCAGGGCACTGTGTTGTCCTGGTTTTCCTCTTTTCTGGAGGGCCGTACCCAGTCGGTGTGGTTAGAGAGTGAGAGGTCCAGCCCTAGGCCCCTCAAGTATGGGGTTCCTCAGGGCTCGGTGCTCTCTCCCCTCTTATTTAACATCTACATGAAGCCACTGGGTGAGATCATTCGTTCCCACGGGGTGCGGTACCATCAGTACGCGGATGACACCCAGTTGTATATCTCGGCCCGTGGGGACCCCAGTGATGCTGTTGAAATCCTATCCGGATGCCTGGAGGCCCATTGGGGTCTGGATGGGGGCCAATGGGCTTCGGCTGAATCCCAGCAAGACAGAGTGGCTGTGGATAAGGGCCCCCGTGTTATCCAGGGAGTTACCACCTTTGGTACTGGATGGGGCGGTTTTGCCCCAGACAGACCCAGTGTGCAACTTGGGGGTCCTTCTGGATTCACGGCTGCTGCTGGAAGAACAAGTGGCGGCTGTGGCCAGGAGGGCTTTTGCCCAACTTCGGGTGATTCGCCAATTACGCACGCTCCTGGACCGGGGCTCCTTGCTTATGGTCACCCATGCTCTAGTTACTTCCCGACTAGATTATTGTAATGCGCTCTACATGGGGCTGCCCTTGACGACCATTCGGAGGCTGCAGCTGGTCCAGAATGCGGCAGCCCGGGTGGTGATGGGATGTGGGCGATATGCCCATGCCTCACCGCTTCTTCGGGAGCTGCACT
Source organism: Bradypodion ventrale (assembly GCA_035047345.1). Lineage (NCBI taxonomy): Eukaryota > Metazoa > Chordata > Lepidosauria > Squamata > Chamaeleonidae > Bradypodion > Bradypodion ventrale. The sequence continues at coordinate 179,611,070 of JAWDJE010000005.1, forward strand.
GGTTACCAGTTTGTCTCCGGGTGCAATTCAAGGTGCTGGTTTTGACCTTTAAAGCCCTATATGGCAGCGGGCCAGGATACCTTTGAGACCGCATCATCCCAAGAGTGTCTGCCCGTACAACCAGAGTGGACCGGAGGGGCTCTCTAATGGTGCCATCAGTTAGGGGTGCACATCTGTCTAGCACCCGAAGGAGGGCCTTCTCCGTGTCCGCACCAACTCTCTGGAACCTCCTGCCAACAGATCTAAGACTTCAAAGAGAATTGCTGCCCTTCAGGAAAGGATTGAAGACCTGGCTGGCAGGGCAGGTGTGGGGCCCGAATGGGATCACGGTCCCCGCCTGCTGGCTTACGTAAAGAATTAAGAACTCTCTCTTCCTTTTTTAGAGTGGGTGGGATGGATGGGTGGGATAAGGGGTTTTTTAAGTGGGTGGGATATGGGGTTTTTAAAGTGTTTTTATGTGTTTTTAGAATTTGTTGTAATGCCGCCCTGAGTTGGGTTCTGCCTGAGTGGGCGGCATATATAAATACGACTAAATAAAAATAAAAAATAAATAAAAATAAATATGTATGTATGTATGTATTTATTTATTTATTTACAGTGGTACCTCATACAACAATTTTACTCCATTCCACGAGGCTCATTATTGTATGAAAAAATTGATATATGATGCATGCATCGTATAGCAATTTTCCCTATGGGATGCATCATACAACATTTTTTTTCGCTAAGTGGTTTTTCCCATTGAAAAATTGTTGTACGATTTGTTATGCGGAACGCCATTCCCCCCCCCCCCAAATCTAATTGTTATACGATTTCATTGCTATATGGGGCGATTGTTGTAAGAGGTGCCACTGTATTTATTTATTTAACTTATATCCCGCCCTGTGGATTCCCCATGCCCAATTGGCACGGGACCTTGGCAGAGGTTAAACCAGTTGAGCAAACTCCTGGCCGCTGGCCCTTGCCAGTACGGAAATTAAGGGGGGTGGATTAATGATAGGGTTTGATTCACCCAATTAATGACCTGACCGACGGTTCCGCTGAGAAGGCATTTCTCCAGACTCTGTTATCCATTAAGGTAATCACTCATCTCCGAGTCAAGCCTTATCCCTGGCGCAAATAGAAGCCATGTTTACCCCGGTCTAAGCTTTAGACAATGGTGTTTCCCCTGTCAATGTTTGCCCTAGTTAATTAACTTCCCCAAGAGAAGTTCCCAACTAACCCGAGTAAATAGGTGATGTGATTTTCTGTCAGATGACGGTTTTTTCCTGCCTTGCCTTCTGATCTATAAATGATGATGTCTTTTCCTCAATAAACCACTGATCTGATCTCGCTCCATATTGCCTCGTATCGTTTCTTGATCAGTCTCCTCCGGGACCTCCGGCCCTTAGTGGCCCCGATTCCTACATCTGGTGACCCCGAGACATGATTTACTCGTGAGTAGAGCGGTCTACCTCAGAGTAAGCGATCACACGATCCGGTTCTGCGCTTGAACCGTGTCCGCTCATCCCGGAGGACAGCGCGGCGCTCTGGTCGGTAAGCCAGCCGATCGGAGAGACGGCCAGCGGCGAGGCAATCCAAGAGGCTTTTCTACAGCTTGCTCCCGACTTTCGTGGCGGCTTGCAGCAGTGGGAAACGCGTTCCGCTCAGGGTCAGCTGTGAACCCCTGACAGCGCAGTGGCCACCGAGGGCCCGTGGCAGCAGTCCACGCTCCGAGCTCTACCCAGGGAATCGTCGCCAGAACCTATTACCTTGCCCAAAGATGCGTCGACTCGTCCCGAGGAGGAAACTTCGGAGGACCCATCGCAGGTAATATGGGGACCTGTCCTCAGCGACAGCGTCCATCCGCTAGCCAAAAAACTCGTGAGGAAGAGTTTAAAATCCTGGCCAGGGTGTTTCAGTTGCGTTTTCACAGCAGGGAGTTAGCGAGACTTTTGGCGTACCTAAGGGAACACTGCCTGCTTTACCCAGAAGTAGGTACGCTAACCCTTAAGCTTTGGGACCAGATAGGAGACTGCATTCAGCAACCCCCGAAAGCTCCAGGAGGCGTAATTCGCACATGGAGCAAGTGTAGAGAACTCTTAGCGGAGATGGAACCAGTCCGGATAGAGGCCAAAGAACCCCCACATCTGCCAGTCACGCCAGCCGAACCAACGGCGCCTATGGCGCTCAATCCGTCACTCCAGTTTAGGCAGAGTAACGTAGGGAGCTTTCCCTTGGTGACAGCTGCAGACGTCACCGGAGGAATGCAAGGAATGAGGAGCGCAGGCGCTTCTCTGACAGCTACAGGTTCCCGAGTTACCAAGAGTCCCCTTCAGCGTACAATTGAAGAGGAGATTAGGAAGGGGGAATTGCCAGCAGAAGAACTAGCTGAGCTTAGTCAGATTTGTCCAATTCGCATGGAGATGGATGCCCTTACGGGGGCCCAGCAGATAATTCATACACCAGTCCCGTATAAGCTTCTCATGGCTATACGGAAGGCCATTTCAGAGACAGGGCTCCAAAGCCGGTTCACTAGGGGCACGCTTCAGCAAGTGTGTGAGAACACCATGTTCATTCCACATGACTGGAAAGCCGTCATGCGGATGATGCTCACCCCTAGCCAGTATTTGATTTGGGACAGCGAGTTTCGCCTTGAGGCTCAGACAAGGGCTGCCAGGATGGGAGGCGCAGTACATCCTGACCAGCTATATGGTTCAGGTGCCTTCGAGCCCATCGATGCCCAGATCAATCTGCCTCTCGCCACTCTTCAGATGTTGGCCGAGGCTGCCTTCAGGGCTTTTTTCAAGGTTCCAGCAACTGGCAAAGCGGCTAAAAATTATACCGCAATTAAGCAGGGAGCCCAAGAGCCTTACATGGACTTCATCAATCGCTTGGAGGAAGCGATCAGTAGACAGATCGATAATGAGCAGGCCCAACAAGAGCTCATGATGAAGTTAGCCAAGGACAATGCCAATTTAGACTGCCGTAAAATCTTGCAGTCCCTGGGCAATCGTCCCGACTTGACACTCACGGACATGATTAGAGCTTGCGCCGACGTTGGCACAGAATCCTACAAGATGGGTTTGCTAGCGGCAGCGGTGCAAGGGGGTAGAAGATCTAAGGGAAAGAACCAAGGGGCATGCCACTCCTGTGGTAAGGTTGGTCACTTCGCTAGGGAGTGCCGATCCAAGGGGGGCGGACAAAAGTCCGGCCGCTCCAAGGCTCCAAACACCCTGTGTCCGAAGTGTAAGAAAGGCTACCATTGGGCCAGATACTGTCCGGATTCGGGAAACCGGAACACGGGCATGTCTCTGGCCCCGGTCCAAACAGAGGCTCCTTTCGCTCAGAGCTCACCAGAGCTAGATTAGATTCCGGTCACATTCCAGGCATTGCGAGGGCGCAGGCCAGTTCAGGGCTAGATTTGACTTGTCAGGCAGACGTTACATACGACCTGCCAGGCACGGTCTATCTGGTGGATTCCCAGTACATGGGTCCACTGCCCAAAGGCTTTATAGGTTTAGTTTTGCCCCGCAGTGTAGCAGGAACACGCGGAATTCTTGTAATTCCAGGAGTCATTGACTCCAATTTTTCAGGCGTTCTCCAAGTTCAGCTTTGGACTCACCTGCCCCAGACAATTCACAAAGGAGACACATTAGCGCAACTGATCATGGTTCCTTGTCACTCGTCAGCAGACAGCCAGGGAAGGCTCAGTGACAGCTCAGAGTCCGATTCAGCGGACCGCTCGAGCGCCAGTGAGGCAGTACAAGGATACCAGGTCTTAGCGACAGTGGAGACCAACATTGAGTGGAAGCAGTGCCCAGTTATTGAGGTATTTTTGAACAAAAGATCGTTCTCAGGGCTACTCGATACCGGAGCGGATGTGTCCGTGATAAGCAGAAGCCAGTGGCCAAGAGAATGGGCCATTGAGCCGGTCTCCGATGTGTGGGGGGTAGGCGGCATCCAGGAAGCGTTTAGAAGCCGGGAGTGGGTGGAAGTCACAATCCCAAAGGCTGACGGCACAGCAGTAATTCGGCCGCACATTCTTGACGTGCACATCAACCTTTGGGGGCGAGACATCTTGCAGCAGTACGGTGCTACGCTTACCTTCGGGTAATGGCGTTGCCACTTAAATGGCTCACCGATACGCCGGTTTGGGTAGAACAATGGCCGGTAGCGGGAGAGAAACTAGTTGCCCTCAAGCAGCTGGTTAAAGAACAGCTAGACGCCGGACACATAGAGCAGTCCACCAGTCCTTGGAATTCGCCAGTTTTTGTCATCAAAAAGAAGTCGGGGAAGTGGCGACTCCTCCACGATCTCAGAGAGATCAATAAATGCATACAGCCGCTTCAATGCGGTATCCCAAATCCTAATATGATTCCCGAGGGGTGGGAGATCCTAGTTGTAGATCTCAAGGATTGTTTTTACACGATTCCCTTAGACCCCAGGGACCGGGAAAGGTTTGCCTTTACGGTGCCGGTTGTGAACCACAGTGAGCCCACGCAGCGTTACGCGTGGAAATTTTTGCCACAGGGCATGCTCAATTCGCCCACCCTGTGCCAAATTTATGTTCACAACGCACTGGCAAGGTTCCGAAACCTTTACCAAAAGCCTTAGTTTGTCACTTCATGGATGATATCTTGGTCGCGGTGCCGCAACTCGGCAGCGAAATGTTTTCAGACCTCCAGGCCAGCCTGGGGGAGAAAGGGTTACTCATTGCCCCGGAGAAAGTGCAGAGAACCGAGCCCTTCTCATACTTGGGTCATCGGCTTCTCCGCTCTTTCGCAGCACCAGTTTTGCCTCAGATCAATTTGCAGGACTCAGTCACCCTGGTAGAATTGCAGCAAGTTCTGGGTAACATTAATTGGGCCAGACCGTATTTCCGATTGGATACGGATCTTTTGAAACCGCTCTTCTCGCTGCTGACTTTAGGTAAGCAGCCGGCAGATTGGATACACATCTCTCGAGAAGCGCGCTTGGCTCTCGAGAAAGTGAACCAAGTTCTCAGCCAGAGGTGGGTAGATAGGATCACCCCAGGGCCATATGCTCCGATCCTGAATTTGTACATTGTGCGAGCAGGATCCATGTTCACCGGAGCTCTCGGAGTAGATTCCGAGAAAGGGGCGAGTATCGTGGAATGGGTGTACTTGCCGAACACCTCTTCCCGGAACATCGTTCCTCCCCCAGAGTAGGTCTCCGCGGTGGTCTACCGCGGAAGGCTGAGAGCTAGGGACATTTCAGGGCATGACTTAGCCAAAATTGTAGTCCCGTTCACCAAGGAACAAATTCAGCAATTGATACAGCTCGGTGACTCGCTTCCAATCGCTTTGGAGGGATTCACCGGATGCTTGGCATACCATTTGCCGAAGGACCCCAGACTTGTCTCACTTCAAACGCAGACAGTCAACTTGTTCGAATTGCTCTCGCTGGTTCCGCTTCAGGGGGCCAGGACAGTTTTTACTGATGGTGGTCGCACATATGGTGTCTTGACCTGGCAGGAGGACCAAGCTTGGCGCACACTGTTAACTCTTCCACAGAAGTCCGCGCAGCTGGCAGAGTTGGCAGCGGTGAACCTTGCTTTGCGCACCTTCGCCAAAGAACGTTTAAACATCATTACTGACAGTCAGTATGTTAGGAATTTGCTTCACAGTCTACCGGGAGCGTACATCACTCCCGCGATAGACAAGAATTTGCTTAGTCTGTTTCTCACTGCTCAATTTCATTTGCGAAACCGCACGGAGCCGCTCTATATTGCCCACATCCGAAGTCACCAAGACCTACCGGGTCCGATTTCCACGGGCAATAGCAGAGCAGATGCGGCGGCAAAGGAAATTCAGCAACGTTCAGTGTTAGGTGTTTTTACTACGCCAATTCAGAGTCATGCATTCTTTCACCAAAATGCCAAAGCGCTCGCCAGACAGTTCAATCTGCCACTTTCTCAAGCCCAAGGCATAGTTCGCTCTTGCCAGCATTGTGCAGGGGCACCGGGGGGCCCTCGTGGGGGGTCAACCCACGAGGGACAGAGGCTAACCAGGTGTGGCAGATGGATGTCACCCATGTTCCGCAGTTTGGCAGATGGCAGTACATGCACGTTTGCATAGATACCTTTTCACAATTCGTGTGGGCAACGGCGCAGAAAGGGGAGACTGCTTCCCACGTGGAGCAGCACCTCTTTTCCTGCATTGCGGCCATGGGCAAACCGATAACGGCCTGGCCTACTGCTCTAGGCAGTTGGCCGCCTTCATGGCCACCTGGGACATTAAGCATACCTTTGGCGTTCCCTACAATCCGCAGGGGCAAGCGATTGTGTAATGGGTCAATCGGATGCTCAAGTCCTATATTGACAAACAAACAGAAAGGGGGGAGCCACCAGCCCTCCCCAAGTCACAGGGCTCAGGCACAGCACTGTCTGAATAAGGTATTGTTCACATACAATCACCTTAATGTTTTTTCGGATTGCACGCCGCAGGAGAAGCATTTCCGCCATTCGGAAGCTCTCCCGCGACTGATGGTCCGATACCGGGTGCCACCGGACCCTTCATGGAGGGGCCCGGCGCCACTCGTAACCTGGGGAAGAGGGTATGCTGCAATTATGTCTCCTACAGGTGTCGTTTGGATTCCAGCTCGGTGTGTTAAACCTCACTTGGAACAACATGGCGTGGACCCAGAACGACCCGATCCCGATCCCGGAGATGGAGGACCTCACCCTGACCGAGGGGACCCGGCGGGAGAGGCGACGACTGCGGACGCCAGCGCCGAGGATCACCTGGGGGATGGTCAAGACCCTTTGCAGTGAGGCCCGGGACGCCCTCCAACGCGAGGAGAAGGAGCCGACACCGGATAATTTTGTAGCTGCAGTCTTTTCCCAGATCGATGCCAACTCCGTGGCATTCGCCATCATCCTGATCCTCTCCCTACTTGCGGGGGGAGGCATTCAGGCCGCCTCATTAAAGGCCAACGATTTGCTGCCTGGTGGAGACCTCTCTGCCAGGATGCAGTACAACATATGGGAAAGGTTGGCGGGTCTCGTCAACCAGTCCGATTTTTGCCTGAGACAGGACATTGGTTCTGCCTCGATCCTGAGCACCTGCCTCATCCCAGTGTGCCACTCTCCAGGCACGCACCCCAGGGATGGGGACTGGCTTGTGAAACGGATTTTCAGCCCATACATCCCAGCGGCTTCTTCAGAATACGCCCGTTGGGAGATGCGGCTCACCATGACTTTGCCGGCTGATGCAGCCACTCTCCACACTCCTCGAGTGGCGGTCAGCCCGAACTCTACTTGTGCTCGGATGACCGGCTGCTCTGCAGTCGGTCGAACCCGGCGCCGCTGCCTCTACGTTGGCAGTGGCAATTGGACTTGTAATAACCCAGTGAAACTTGGTTCAATGTATGCTCATGTTACGTTACCATCTGGTTGGTTCTTTACATGTAATCAGTACACGTGGAACCACATTCCGGCAAATGTATCAGATGCCACTTGTTGTATCAGTCGTTTGACACTGTTACTCCCTACTAAGGATATGGTTACCCCAAGCACAAATGTTACAAATGTTTCAGCACCCATACGACACACTCGCACCACCCAGTTAGACAGCTCATGTGAGAGCAGCTTTAGAGTTATGAGTCCAGCCGAGTATGTCTCGCTGGCAGTCAGCATAATTGGCGTGCCAGGCTTAGCCGTCGGCAAAGCTCGGAGAATTGGTCGACTGGCTTGCAGATTAGCTAAAGCCATTAACCATACCTCCTCGGCGATAGCGCTGCTCAACCAGGAGCAGGTGGAGCTTCGCCACGCCATACTTGACAATCGAGCGGCCATAGACTATCTCTTATTGCTTCATCATTTGGGTTGCGAATTTTTCCATGGTATGTGTTGTTTTAATCTTACTGACAACTCCCGCAAGGTACAGAGTCAGCTCACGGACCTCCACACCATAGTCGAGGGCATCAGAGAGGGTTCTGCATGGGGAACTTGGTGGAGTTCATTGTGGAACTGGATGTGGTCGTGGATCCTGTGGGGGTGGCTCCAGATGGTACTCAAAGTGGTTGTGGGGGTGATTATACTAGGCATAGCGGTATGCTGCTTCGCGCAATGTATTCCCTCACTGATATCCAAGTGCCGCCCCAAGAAGAAACCCCGAAACGTCATTCCCGATCATCAGCTGATGCCCCTCTTGCGCAGAGTCGCCGGTCAGGCTCTTAAGTAAAACAGAAAGGGGAGATGTGGATTCCCCATGCCCAATTGGCACGGGACCTTGGCAGAGGTTAAACCAGTTGAGCATACTCCTGGCCGCTGGACCTTGCCAGTACGGAAATTAAGGGGGGTGGATTAATGACAGGGTTTGATTCACCCAATTAATGACCTGACCAACGGTTCCGCTGAGAAGGCATTTCTCCAGACTCTGTTATCCATTAAGGTAATCACTCATCTCCGAGTCAAGCCTTATCCCTGGAGCAAATAGAAGCCATGTTTACCCCGGTCTAAGCTTTAGACAATGGTGTTTCCCCTGTCAATGTTTGCCCTAGTTAATTAACTTCCCCAAGAGAAGTTCCCAATTAACCCGAGTAAATAGGTGATGTGATTTTCTGTCAGATGACGGTTTTTTCCTGCCTTGCCTTATGATCTATAAATGATGATGTCTTTTCCTCAATAAACCACTGATCTGATCTCGCTCCATATTGCCTCGTATCGTTTCTTGATCAGTCTCCTCCGGGACCTCCGGCCCTTAGCGGCCCCGATTCCTACACCACCCCTCTAGGAAAAACTTTCCTACTCAGGGCGGCTAACAGCATAAAACTCAACAATACAAACAAACACAAATATTAAAATGTTCATACTGTACATCAAAACCCAAGAAACCCTTAAAAAGGAAACCCTCTTTGTGATGCAGAGAGAGAAAATAAAATGCCTAATGATCGGCAATTGATAAGATATTCCCAAAGGCCTCTTTAAAAAGAGATGTTTTAAACTGCTTTTTAAACGTATGGTGAGATGGTACCAGGTGCAGCTCCATTGGGAGAGAGTTCCACAACATTGGTGCCACCAGCAAGAAGGCCCTCCTCCTAGTCACGGCCTTCCTAGTTAATGTTGGAGTTGGCGCCTGGAGTTGCATCGTCATGGAGGAGCGAGTGATGCGGGCTGTTGTCCTGAGGGGAAGACGTTCCACCAGGTAGGATGATCCCAAACTGTTTATGGCTTTGAAAGTTAGAGCTAACACCTTGTACCTGATACGGAAAGAAACTGGGAGCCAGTGCATTCCTGCCAAGGCTGGGGAGATATGATTAAAAATATTATTATTATTTTTTGCTTCTGATGTTTTTCCACACCTTTTGAATATTTGAGTAAAGTGCCCACTGCCATTGGACCCTTGAACTTCAGGCAGACAGAAGAGCTACTTTATGCAAGTGGCAATTACATTAATCATGTTTACAAGAATTCCTTCTTTCTCCCACTCTTAGAATAAGTTCACACTTATGAGAAGCAAATATGGGGTTATAACCTGGCAACAGATTTCTCAGCCAGGATCAGCAAGAGAGGGCATTGTTACAGAGGATAGTAGCTCTTGCAGAAACAGCTAGCCCCTACATTTAGGAAGGGGGAAATCATGTGTCAGTTTACAGCTCACATTGTGAACCAGTATACAACACCTAGAACTTGTGCCAATATAAAGATTAGTGAGTTTGCACAGGAACATCTGGGAACTGACAAACCCATCTTAAACAATTATTTGCAAGTTTGAAAAGAAGGTTCTGTGCAACTTAGATAATGACTGTGACTCAGGTAACATCTGACCCTGTTTGTATAAAGTAAGAAGGCAAAAGTAATAAAAAGGGAGTTTCTTCTGTTTACTTATGTCTGAATGTATTTACCTTGTTTTGTGATATGTGAATTTTTTTGATGCCTTGAAGGATTTTAAAAGGAGAATGAGGACATCTAGACAGATTTCAGTTTAGGTTCAGACCTGATTTTGGAACTGATTGGCCTGGGTCACACCAATGAACAATCTTACCAAGAGAGAGATGGGGTAGGGTTGCTCTGTCACTTTTGCCTGATCTCTCACCATTTTTTCACACCATTGTTTGTGATATCAATCTGGATAACATGTGGGGGAGGGCAGGCTCCTTGCTTATGTGTTTCAACTGCTGCTTGTGGAGTTGGCCCTAGAAAGTGACATAGGGAGAGTGTTTCTCACTTACGTACCACTTTATTTACACTACTTTATCAATAGGAGGGTGCCAGATGGGGCACATTATCATCTGTATGCAGGTTCTTGCAGTCTGGCCAGGTTATCCTGCTATGGTAATAGAGTATTTTGTTCAGAAAGGTGTCACATTCCTTTTGAAAGGTCAGCCTTCAGCCAAGAAGTACTCCTGGGTCAATCTTGGTTATCAGAAGCCAAGGTGATCTTAGTGGTCCAAGTGCCTTTTACTGATTTCAACTGGCAAGCTAGCTGTAGCCCTTCTGGGATTGAGACAACTCACCAGGTACTAATGACGTTGGACTAGTCTCACTGGTAACTTCCAGGCTACAGTACTATTCCATGTGGAGCTGCCCTAAAGGCTGGTGTAGATGTTGCATCTGGTCCAGAATGCTTTGGCTATGGCCAAGTGAGATAATTTAACAGCAGCATATAACTCCTCTGCTGACAGAACTATCTATTGCTTGTTCATCTGTGTTTTAATTTTTCTTTTAATGTTTAAGAAGTCTAGTTACCTAGGAGACCATCTTCTCTCTTATACCAAACTTGACCCTGAAAGCCATTTGAAGAGGTCCTCCTGGTGATACTATATACGACTGGGTTTCACTTTGTAGTTGCTTGGAATGAACCTTTTTATAATGCTAGTGGTCACTAGGTGGAATATTTGTACCAACCTACGATTTTAATTATTATGGGCATACTGAACACATAACCCATTTATGCATCCATTCCATGTATAGCTTATAAGCCAAATGCTACAGTACATGAATCACATTCCATTGTTATGAATGGAAATTGGATGAGGAGAGTAAGTTCTATGGTTTAACCTCATAAAACAGGTTTGTTCATTTTCTTGTCAGGGATTATTCTGGGTCGAAAGGGTTTTTGCATGGGACACCTGAATGAGGCTCCTTTCATGTCCCCCATTGTGCAGCTCTCGAGAATCGAACCCATCTTTCTTGTCTCCAAGCCTAGAGCCTTAACCATAAAGCATGGAACTGAAACTTGGCAGTGTAGCAGAAGTTCAACTGTAGGTGGTTCTGGTCTGTACTGGGAATTGATGTCCAAAAACCAGAGATTGGGAAACACTGGTCTAGTGTGTGCCATTCCCCAGTAGCTGCATCAGGAGTCCTTAGGGTTTTGTCCTCCATTAGAAATGTTGGTATTGTTTACCAGTTTTGTACCTGCAATGTGGAAGTGAAACTTCAGTTTATGGTAGTCTCAGTTGTGTAAACTCTACAGGTATGTGTATATTCCCAATGTACACCATAACCACTCCAATAAGGAAGGGACATTTGTTTGGAAAGAGGTTATTTTCTTTCACTTCTGTGGTCTTCCATTGGTTTCCAAAAAGGATAATCATCACTGTGAATATTTTGTGGAATAAATAAAAGAGGGGTAAATTATTCTTTTAAATAATTTTCATTTCCCTTGTTTCATTGGTCCTTTCCTTCACGATGTCCATCTGTCAAATTGCTCAGCATATGTTATCAAATAGCATCACAAGGCTGCTGTCAGCAGCAGGCAATTAGGAATACTTTCAGGAATACTTTATATGATTGTGTTAATTGTGTTGTGGCTCTTTTGACATGAATAAGAAAGAAAATTGAGGATTTGGCCAAACAGGTCACAGAGTGTTAGTTTTCACTGAGCCTTTTCTTCACTTGTCCTTGCTTAAAAACCCCAGTGAATGTCACTTGAAGTTTTTGCAGCTGTAATTGCTTTTCCACATCTTCATTCTTTCATGCATTGCTCTGTTTTCTCTATTTCCTGTCACTCTATATAATGAAGCCGTCATAGTAGCTATTTTTTTTAAAAAAAACTTCTTCTGCAGCATTTCACCTAATGAAAGAGTAAGGTAAAGGCCGCCTTGCTCGAAAGCCAGTCATATCTGACTCTATGGTTTGGTGTTCATCTCTATTTACAGTCAGAGAGTCAGCGCTGTCTGTGGACATGTGGCAGCCATGACTAGACACAGAATGCTAATTACCATTCCCCCCCCCCAAGTGGTACCTATTTATCAATTTGCTTTCAGAGTGCTAGGTTGGCAGGAGTTGGGACAGAGATGGGAGCTCACTCTGTTGTGCAGCACTTAGGTCTCGAACTGCTGACCTGCCAACCTTCCAGTCGTCAAGTTCATTGTCATAACCACTAAGCCAAGAGTGATTAATTTAAAAAGAAAAAAATGCTAATATGTTCTCTCTTCCTTCCATAATAGGTGTTGAGGTGTCGCACAGCTTCTTGAAATGCTTCTGCGATCATAGTTGTGAAGATGGACAGACAGACAGTTTTACCCCTTGGGCCCAAAGGAGAGGCAGAAAGCAGTAACGATGTGCATGGAGACCTAGGAACAGAAGAGCTGGATATACTGGCAAAAGCTCACGAGTTCTTCAGGATCTGTGATGTAGAAGACAAAGGGTTCGTGTTTCGTCATGAGATGAAGGTATAGTGAACAACACTGTTTTACAAAGAGTTCTGACTACAACAAACCACTTGTTGTAGTTGCTATAAAATTTATTATTCTGGAATAAATAGGCTTTGCAAAAAATTCCTGGAAAGTTTTTGTAGTCTTGGTTTCTGTTTATTATTATTATTATTATTATTATTATTATTATTATTATTATTATTATTATTATTATTATTATTATTATTATTATTATTATTATTATTATCATCTACCTCTGGATTTCACTTTGAAGAAAACATTATTGACAGTTCTATTCTTATTGGCTACTGCATTGAACCTTGTTTTGCCACCAGGATCTTATATATTGCTAGTTTGCTAGAAACAAAGAAATGGCCAACAAGCAAACTTGGGATGTATGCTCCCTGGTCAAAACATCTTTTAAACAGTCTTGGTCCCAGACCATTAAGGCAAATATTTGCATAAAATGTATACATTCCAAATATATGTAAGCATACAAAATATACCCACTCCCCAGCACATTCTTATTCTTATTGTTATGCTGTATCTGATTCTGAATATTGATGATCATCATGGCGATAAGCCATGACGATTGTCCTGGGAGCAATACAATGCAGTGGTCTTCCATTTGCCTTCCACATTGCAACATGACCCCTTTACCACAGATCCATTCTGCGAATCACTTTCTGGTCCTGAATCCTTTTGGCACGCAAAATCCTCATCAGCTCCAGGCCAGCATTGATGAAACTGCTGCCCTCAATCAAGATGGGTTCAGGTGGAATGTTATGGAGATTCATGGAGCAGATATCTCTCTATTAAAGCAGATTATTTATAGGATGTTAAAATTTGGTAATGATTTTTAATGGTTGAACAGGTATTACAGTACGTATTTGGTTCTTTTCAGACCACAGATTAAGATGCTATACCTGTACATAATGTTTGAAATTCTATTACACAGTTACACAAAAGAGTGTAGCTCTTACCGTAGATACAAAGTACTGTACTGTAAATTATGAAATCTCTGTAGGTATTCTCAGTTGCATGCTGAGTCGCACAACTCAATATGTAACAGATGATGCCTCTTGAGGGTTCTTAATTTAATGAGAACTTGCTTCCAAAAGTTATGCAATTTGTATAACTGCACAGCATAATTCCAGCCATTACTTAAATAACACAACAGTTACAGAAGTAGACCTGAGACAATAGACACTCATTCGACTTCTCGCTTGGATACGGAAGTGCAGACACAGCAATGTACAACCAACTCCTTAATAGATTGATTTTAAACTTGATGGCATAGGAGAGGTGTTTTTGAAGATATGAGGTAGAAGGCGTATGAATAAGCTTACGTCTTGGAGTTTAAATTTTGATTAATAGACTTCACTAGTTTTGTGACATCCTGAAGAATAAAAAGTTAACGTTGACACAAGATTTTGTGGGCTATAGTGAAATACAGTGAAAGTTTATATTAAATAAAATGTGCTAGTCTTTAAGTTGCCACAAGATTTTTGCTGCAATGGTCTATCACTACTACTCTCTCAAAACGTACATCAAATTGACAAGTAATATTTTCTTCCTAGACTTTGTTGGTGTTAAACTTTCCTGGCTAGTTTCTTTCTATGCATAATGTCTTCCAGAGCTGTTCAGAAAGAAAGTCTATTACACTTTCTACTATAACAGTAGCTTAACCATAACAATTACAACAATAACAACAACAAGTTTGCAAACATGGCATCTATTTTAATAGCACTCAAAAGGTCTTTCTGATAGTATATATAGTAATGTCTTCTAGGTTATCAGTACAATATAGGGGTTCTATTGGGAACAGGTCTGGCTGGAAGACGGGAGAGAATGCAGCAGGAAAGAGAACTGTATGTCAATTAACTATTAGGAAAAGGGTAAGATAGTAATATTGAAAGCAAGTATCTCATCAAATTTGACATTTTGGTTTAGGTTTTCCATTTATTCTGTTGGCGTATATGATTTTTTTATTGAATTAAATTTCCCACAATTTCAGTCACTGTCTTCCATGCTTTATTTTGAGATGCAATTTGGAAAAATGCACAATAAAAAGTTTGGCCATTTTGCTGCTTTATGAAAAATACAGTGACAGAAGTACACACTTAGTGAGGAATGTGTTTGATTGCACAGGCATGTGTGCTGGTGATAGGAGAGTTCTGTCATGCACAGCCATGATTCTATATCAGAGCTAATCTTTTGTCCTCACAATTAGCATTCTTCTTAAATACAAAAACAAGTACTGTACAGTGGAACCCCGCATTATGAATGGTGCAGACAATGTAATTTGTACATTACGAAAGGAAATCCATACAAAATATCACACTACAATTTTTTTTGAATGGATTAATTGGTTTTCAATGCATTCCTATGGAAAACCACATTCTACATTACGAATGTTGGTTTTCAATGCATTCCTATGGGAAATTGCATTCAATGCATTCTTATGGGAAATTGGCTTTACGAATTTTTCGTTATACAAAACGTCCTGTGGAACAAATTAAATTCATAATGCGAGGATCCACTGTATTCTCAGTCCTTAAATTGGGGGACATACAGTTGTGTCTTGCAACAATGTGGTCCTTCATAGGAAATATGAAAGTATCCCTTCTTAGCAGTGTCCCCTTGAAAGTATCCCTTCCCAGCAATGAGGATGGCCCTAATTCTCACGTTGTGAGTTGATTCTATGAGCCCTAGTGGCACAGTGGTTAAACTGCAGCCCAAATGTTGTGAGTTCGATTCTGACCAAGACTTAAAGTGGATTCAGCCTTTCATCCTCCCAAGGTTAGTAAAAGGAATACCCAACATGTTGGGAACAAAATGCTAATTAACTTGTGAACTGCACAGAGAATGTACTAAGCGCAATGGTGCGGTCTTCCTCTTCCTCTTCCTCTTCCGTGTCTAGGGCAGACGTGAAACTTCCAAAATGAAGCCACCTTTTAGTGAGTTCATTCTACAGTTCTTTTTGCCTCACCTAGTGTGAGAAAGATTAAATGGCAACACAAGGTTGCCATTACCAGGGTATGCCCGATTGTGTTTCAAAAAATGCCACACTCTTCGAGGAGGCTCTTTCTATGGGGTTTTATATAAATGCAATTACTTTGCTTTGATTCTTCTCCTTATGGTGAGTGAGTGGTGAGATTGGCTCAGTGGCCAAAATGTTACTTTTAAAATGCTTCTTTGAGGATTCTGTTCTCTAGATAAATTGAGAATAAGGATTATTTTGAAAAGACTAGAGCCCTCCCATCTTTCCTATATGGATTTAAATTTGAAAGGCTCAAGTTTGGGTGCCAAGAGGATAAAGTGTAAGCAAGTACTGTACAATGTATTGACACTGCATGATGTTATGACATAATGGATCACAGGTTAAAGTACCAGATTCAGCTTTGAACTTCTTGTTTCTGGAGCTTGAGACAACACAGGATAGTTTAAACTTTTCCTTTAAAATACAAGATTAAAGAAAACACTAGAAAAAAGTATTCTTATATATTCTAATGTTCTAAGGATAAATTCTTTTTTCTTTGTCTTACTGTCATACTTTTGTTGCCCATAACCAGTGGTGGGCTTCAGCTGGTATGCCCCGGTAGTAGAAATTCCAACTGGCCCTGCCCATCCGGTTGTCAGAGCCTCGAGTCATAGGCCTGCACTTGCCTCCTGTACTGGTGGCACAGCCTTCCTGGGCTTCCCCCCATCCGGTTGCTGGAGCCTTGGGTCGTAGGCCTGCGCTTGCCTCCCGCCCGGGCAGCATAGCCACCCAGTCACATGGCCACACCCAGTAAGTCACATGGCCACCTGGCCATGCCCACCCAGTCACATGGCCACACCACCATGCCATGCCCACAGAATAGGTAGTAAAAAAAAATTTAATCCCACCACTGCCCATAACCCTCTTCTCTAGTGATGAGATGAGAAGCTGGATAGTGTATCTCATTTTCTTCACCTAATTTTATAGAAATAGAAATTATAACTGCCAAGCTATTCATCATTGCTGACTGAACTGATCAAGTGACTCAATTTTGTTCAGAACTGGCATCATGCACTTATTCTCTTTCCAAACAAATTTTGGAAAACCAAAATAATATTTAAACTGTCTCAGACATTAAGAGACTAAATGGACAATTATGATAGCTTGGAATTTATAGGTAGTAAATTCTCTTCCTAGTTCAGTAACAGAAACTCTGTGGCACGTCAGTTTAGGGGGAAGAAAAAACAAAATCCAGAGGAAAAAGAAGACAAATGGGGTGGAGCAGAACGTCAGACATCCTTAGAAGTAACACCCATGGCATTTCTCAGCAGATCTCATTTTATTTTGAAAACAGACAATGGCAACCTTGACTGGAGCACTCTTGACTGTAATACACTTCTAATATAGGAGATTTTAAATGTTGTCCTGTCTTCTTCACAATTGGAAATGGAAAATTTTAAATGAAGACAAAAGGCAGTTGGATGCTTTCTGAGAGACAGAACTCATTGCAGGAAAATGTGTTCATTTTAAATGTTCCATAAAGCATTGGGTAAGCTGCATGGTGCCAGGGGCCCCATAGAAGAAAGGAATGGTAAAGTACTTGTGAGTACTCTGAATCTAGAAGTCCTGGAAAGGATTAACATAAGTTAGAATCAACCAGACAGCATGATGGTATTATATAAATATTTTATCAGAATAATTACAACTATCTATGAACATTTAAAACTGAATAACATAATTATACCATATAGCAGTGATGGCAAACCTTTTTATTTATTTATTCATTTATTTATTTATTGCATTTCTACCACTGCCCACTTGCCAAGGTGACTCTGGGCGGCTCACAACAAACAAAAATTCACACAAATATCAAAATAGCATTAATAATTTAAATTTAATTTAACTTAATTAATTTAAATTTAATTTAATTTAATAGTCATATTTATATATGCAGCCCACTCAGGCAGAACCCGACTCAGGGCGGCATTACAACAAGTTCTAAAAACACATAAAAACACTTTTAAAAGACCCACATCCCACCCACTTTAAAAGACCCATATCCCACCTACCCATCCCACCCACTATAAAAAGAAGAAGAAGAGAGAGTTCTTAATTGTTTACATAAGCCAGCAGGCGGGGACCGTGTTCCCATTCGGGCCCCACACCTGCCCTGCCAGCCAGGTCTTCAATCCTTTCCTGAAGGGCAGCAATTCTCTTTGAAGTCTTAGATCTGTTGGCAGGAGGTTACAGAGAGTTGGTGCGGACACAGAGAAGGCCCTCCTTCGGGTGCTGGATAGATGTGCACCCCTAGCTGATGGCACTATTAGAGAGCCCCTCTGGTCCGCTCTGGTTGGACGGGCAGACACTCTTGGGACGATGCGGTCTCTAAGGTATCCTGGTCCACTGCCATATAGGGCTTTAAAGGTCAAAACCAGCAGCTTGAATTGAACCTGGAGACAAACTGGTAACCAGTGCAGTTCCCGAAGTAGCGGTGAGGCATGGGCATATCGCCCACATCCCATCACCACCCGGGCTGCCGCATTCTGGACCAGCTGCAGCCTCCGAATGGTCGTCAAGGGCAGCCCCATGTAGAGCGCATTACAATAATCTAGTCGGGAAGTGACCAGAGCATGGGTGACCATAAGCAAGGAGCCCCGGTCCAGGAGCGTGCACAACTGGCGAATCACCCGAAGTTGGGCAAAAGCCCTCCTGGCCACAGCCGCTACCTGTTCTTCTAGCAGCAGCCGCGAGTCCAGAAGGACCCCCAAGTTGCGCACTGGGTCTGTCTGGGGCAAAACAGCCCCATCCAGTACCAAAGATGGTAACTCCCTGGATAACACGGGGCCCCTTATCCACAGCCACTCTGTCTTGCTGGGATTCAGCCGAAGCCCACTGGCCCCCATCCAGACCCCAATGGCCTCCAGGCATCCGGATAGGATTTCAACAGCATCACTGGGGTCCCCACGGGCCGAGATGTACAACTGAGTGTCATCCGCGTACTGATGGTACCGCACCCCGTGGGAACGAATGATCTCACCCAGTGGCTTCATGTAGATGTTAAATAGGAGAGGAGAGAGCACCGAACCCTGAGGCACCCCATACTTGAGAAGCCTAGGGCTGGACCTCTCACTCACTAACCACACCGACTGGGTACGGCCCTCCAGAAAAGAGGAAAACCAGGACAACACAGTGCCCTGGATCCCCAGTCCTTTGAGCCATTCCAGAAGGATACTGTGGTCGACGGTATCGAAGGCCGCTGAAAGGTCAAGAAGAGCAAGGACGGATGGATAACCCCCGTCCCGCTCCCGCCAGAGATCATCCATCAGTGCGACCAATGCCGTCTCCGTACCATACCCGGGCCTGAATCCTGATTGAAAGGGGTCTAGATAATCCGCTTCCTCCAGGACACTCTGCATTTGGCATGCCACCGCCTTCTCCAAAACCTTACCCAGAAAGGGCAGGTTGGAAACCGGCCTGTAGTTGTTAAGGACAGCTGGGTCAAGGGATATTTTCTTCAGGAGGGGGCACACCAAAGCATGTTTTAGCGGTGCAGGAAATACCCCCTCCCATAATGATGCATTTATTATCGCCCCGACCCAGCCACCTGTCACCACCTTGGAGGCTTTCACCAACCAGGTGGGACAGGGGTCCAAAGGACATGTAGTGGCATGCACAGCTGCAAGGAGCCTGTCCACTTCATCAGGGACAACAGGATCAAACCTATCCCAGATCGTACAGCAAGACTGTGTTCCGGTGCCCCCCCCGACCCTCCCCATCCATGCCGGGATTCAGCCCTGAACGAATCCGATCGGTTTTCTCCACTAGATGGTCAGCAAAGTCCTCAGCCGAACCCTGCCAACCGGGCACCGATCTCCCCCCTACAGAGGAGGGACCTGGTTACCCAGAACAGGGCGGCTGGGCGATTATCAGTGGAGGCAATAAGGGTGGTGAAGTATTGCCGCCTCACCACCCCCATCGCCACTAGGTAGGCCCTAATAGCAGCTCTAGCTAGTGTCCAATCAGAGTCATCCTGGGTCTTCACCCAGCGGCGCTCTAGGCGTCTCTTTGCCCGTTTGAGTTCCCGCAGTTCATCCGTGAACCACGGGGATGACCTAACCCCACGGGCGTGGAGAGGCCGCAGTGGCGCGATTTCATCCAAGGCTGCTGTTGCCGTCCTGTTCCACAGGTCGACAAGTGCCTCGGGTGAATCGTGTAGCCGATCCAGAGGAACATCCCCCAGTTCCCTCTGGAATCCATCTGGATCCATTAGTCACCGAGGGCAGGCCATTTTAATAGGCCCTGCGTCCCTACGATGAAGCGTCGCCCCCAGAAAGTCAAGAGTCACCAGATAGTGATCTGACCATGGCACAGGTGAGATGACTAAGTCCTGTAATCTCAGATCACTCTGCCACTGCTCCGACAAGAAAACTAAGTCTGGCATGTGACCACTGCCCCTGGTCAGACCCCGAACTACCTGAGTCATGCCCATGGCTGCCATGGAAGCCATGAACTCCCTTGCCACCTCAGAAGCCATCCCCAATGATGGCAAATTGAAGTCCCCCAGAACCATAAGCCTCGGGAACTCCAACGCCAGCATCGAGGCGGCTTCGAGGAGCTCAGGCAGGGCATCCCTTACCCTGCAAGGGGGCAGGTACAGGAGTAAGATCCCCAACTGACCCTTGGGGCCCAACCGTAGAAGCAGGGCCTCACAACCAGACACTTGTGGAGCAGTGGCCCTAGCAATTCCCAAAGACTCCCTGGCAACAATGGCGACACCACCGCCCCTCCCCTCACCTCTAGGCTGGTGCCAAATACCGAACCCAGCTGGACACATGTCCGAAAGAGGTACTCCATCCTCAGGTGTCAGCCAGGTTTCGGTGATGCATGCCAGGTCGGCCCACCCCTCCTGGATAGAATCTTGGATCAGGGGGGCCTTATCACAGACCGATCTGGCATTCACCAGCAGCAGCCTAAGGGCGGGGTCACTCTGGATCTGCTGCTCAGGGCCCAGAGATGTACCTGCAGGACTAGAATGAGGGACCACACTTAAACATCGGACCCGCATTCCCCGAGTGCGGCCCGCCCCACGGTACCCGCCATACTGCCCCATGCCCGTCACAACACCTATATGGATCCCTAGAACCCCCCTAGATGGAATGCTGCCCCTCCTTCCTGGCTGGCAGGACCAACTCTCTCTCTTCCCACCCCATCCACAATCCCCCCCTGGTTCCAGCAACAAGCATGAGCTCCCGGAACGAGCAGGGAGCGCTGGCGAGCCCCGGCGTCGGCATCTCCTTTTTCTTTCCCCCAGGTGGGGAGGGCGGAAGCAGAAGCGATGGCTCTCACCTACCTCAAATCCCGGGAGCCGGTGGCATGGGCTCCTGGAACGAGCAGGGAGCGTTGGCGAGCCGCGGCATCAGCGTCTCCTTTTTCTTCCCCCCAGGTGGGGAGGGCGGAGGCAGAAGCGATGGCTCCCACCTGCCTCAAATCCCGGGAGCCGGTGGCATGGGCTCCTGGAACGAGCAGGGAGCGTTGGCGAGCTGCGGCTGCGGCGTCTCCTTTTTCTTCCCCCCAGGTGGGGAGGGCGGAGGCAGAAGCGATGGCTCCCACCTGCCTCAGATCCTGGAGCCGGTGGCATGGGCTCCTGGAACGAGCAGGGAGCGTTGGAAATTAAGAAATTTTTTTAAAAATATTTTTTTAATGCCCTCCCAATACTGCATACTAAACTAACAGCCCGAGCAATAGTTAAACAAGCCAACCCAGGGTGGTTGTTTTAGATGCCAAGTGCCCAAACAGAAGGGCAGTGCAAACTCTGTGCTGGAGAGAGGAAGGAAGCGCTTCCATTGGGCTGCTAAGCAGTGGGGAGGGGTGAACTCTGTGCTGGGGGGAGGAAGTGATGGTGTGCATGCCAACAAAGAGGGCTGGGAGTGCCCTTCTGGCACACGTGCCATAGGTTCGTCACCACTGCCATATAGTCTATATTGCACATACAGTAAGTAAATAATGCAATATTTTAAAATTAATGTACAAAATACATGCAGTAAAAGACAACAGAGATAAAACCAATATTTGAAGACAAAGCTCAGTGCTCAGAGCTAATAAATGAAGAAGACTAACATAAACCACTGGGGTCATTTTCAGCTGTGCAATTCTATAATTTTGTGATTCTACGGATGCCCTTAAACCTTCTTTAGCAGTTTCAGAGCAGTCTAAGTATCACTACCACCAATAAAACATACACAAGAGTTTCTAACATGTTCTCTAGTGATTTACTCTACACCCAAGAGGTTTTGCTCGCTTGTCTCTTGGCTGTCTGTTCAAGTTGTGTTTTAAGTGCTCCTTCACTGCTTCTCTTTGAACACTCTTTGTTTTTCTCAGACATTGTAAAAGCTAATTACAGGCAGTGATAATGTGTAATTACTTTTATAGCTTAAGGGGTGCAGCCTCACTTCATGGATGAGGAGGATAAAAAGCTGGCTCATGCTGTGCTGCATGCTGCTGCCTTGTGCTTTGTTGTGGTTGTTGTTGGTGGATCAGAGGAGTGGTGAGAAGGCAGGATGATGATAGAAGCAAACAAAGTCAGTAGTTTTGTTGCTTGGAATTAATGTTTTTAATGCCCTTGCTCAGCCAGTGATTTCAGCAGAAAAGTGGGCTATCCTGTTCAGACTCAATCCCATTAGTAGTTATAACACAGATGCAAATTGGTGAGCAAGACGGGGCACACAGAAAGAATCTCCTCAAAGACTGTGGTATTTTTGAACCACAATCAAGTGTACCCTCATAATGGCAACCTTGTGTTGCCAGCTAATCTTTCTCACACTAGGCCAGGCGAAAGGACTTGCAGAATGAACTTAGCAATAGGTGCCTTCATTTTGGCAGTTTCACGCCTGGCCTAGGGGTTGCAGTGGCTCAGTGGTTAAGAAGCTTGCCATGTTAGCTGGAAGGGCGGCAAGTCAGCAGTTCGAGACCCAGGTACTGCATGACAGTTTGAGTGCCCGTCTCCATCCCAGCTCCTGCCAATCTAGCAGTTCGAAAGCAAGAAACTGTAGATAAAGTAGATAAACAAGGACCACTTCGGTGGAAAAAGATCTTGAGGACATGAAAGGAGCCTTATTCGGGCATCCCGTGAGCAGAGGTTCTCCAACAAAAAAGCCTTTCAACCCAGAATAATTTCTGGCACAAAATTATTATTATTATTACGTCTGGCCTAGACACGGAAGCAGAAGAAGCAATACCAAGAAAGGTCAATATTTATCATAAGATGGGGAGGGGAGGGAACCTTGTGAAATACAGATGTTTAAACTGCTCAGATGATGTTGTAAAACTGTTGAAAACATGTAGCAAAGCAGATAATACTTATCTGTCCTTATAGATGAGAGACATCCTGACTCTTCTTTCTATCATGAGAAATATACAGTACAGTAATTCCAATTGAACCTGCATTTTTACATGCACAGAACATATGCATACATGAGGTTTGGCTGGGATCCTGTGCAAATTTAGTAGGTGTTGTAGCCTGACAACCCTCCCTGCTTATTTCTAAAGATGTGTGCCTTACAGAACATCATTTGTATGCTGCTGATGGTAAAAATATTTGCTCTACAGTATAATTATCTGTCCTTGGACCATAAGCAGTGAATCATCATATTTGGCTCTTTTCCTTTTTAGAGATAGAGGCTTTGAGTTGGCTTTGGGTTGGACGGGGGGCCTGCTGCCTCAAAGGCCACCAATGAGGTGCCTGATTCCAACCTCCGGTATGGGATATATAAGATGTAAATGTTGGACTAGGGCTGTGTTTTTGGAGGATAAATAAAACACTCCAAAACAAGCCTAATCCCCTGGATGTGTGCACAAACAGTTCTTAAAGGAGGTACAGAGATGAATGTTTTCCCTACTGGACATGTTTTGGGCCACAAACAAGGTCATCAAGGATATTCTTCACACCAGAATTAGTCATAGTTACATTGGGCTCTCTGAAGTAATTGGGATTTTAGTTAACCATTATTCAATCAATTGGGGTACACAGAAAGAGCCTCCTCGAAGATTGTGATGTTTCTTAACCACAATCAGGTATACTCTGGTAACGCCATCTTTGTGTTGCTGGCTAATCTTTCTCGCACTAGGTTGGGCAAAAAGAACTTCAGAATGAACACACCAAAAGGTGCCTCCATTTTGGCAGTTTCACACCTGGCCTACATATGAAAGAAGAAGAAGTCAGACAATTGTAGTCTGTAGGGTCGGAATCGACTGTGCAACTGAACAACAACAACAATCTTCCATCAAAACAGTTCAATTTTCTGGAGGCTGTGACATGACTTTCAAGGAATGGTTTATCATTACTCCTTCCTCAGCAAATTTCCATCTTGAGTGGGGGATTTGAACAAAGGTATCCGGAATCCTAGTTGAACCCTATCCAGTACAGTATATTCTCCTGGGTTCAAGTCAAGAATCAAGGAACCACAAAGATTTAAAAATATGAATTCCAGTCTTAGTGAATCCAATTTGACTCAGTAAACATTATAGAATTGCACAATTCCTATAACAATTGTAAGAAAATCAGCAAGTGTCAAATCTAAATTGTCTTCTTCAGATTTTTAAAAATATAACATTTCCATGTTATATGAAACTTGTATAACTGAGGAATTCTTTGTTGTTTCAGAGGCTCTATGGTGAATTACCGCTTAGCCCCCAAGAACTGGAGAATGTTTTTGATACTCTGGATGCAGACGGCAATGGTTCACTTACTCTCGAGGAATTCACCACAGGATTCAGTGAGTTCTGAAATGCAAATGAGGGTTCAGCAAAGTTTCATTTGAGTGGTAGTTCCTATTCTGTGGGGCAGTTTGCATCTTCACCTGGCTGGTTTTGGCAGCTGCGGTTTCAATCAGCAATATATAGAAAGAAAAAGGTGGAAATTAAGCTTCTTGGTTCAACAAATCAGCAATGATCTACTAGTAAAAAAAAATCACTTCCTCTGCCCCTCCACAGATGAGCAAGGGAAGTGTTCAATTTTCTGATAGTGTGAAATTGCTCGTAAGCTGCTTCAAGATACAGTACCTGAAATTTACACCAGAAGCAACATTTTACAGCTGCAAGAATCTATTTTAGTTCATTCCAAGCAACTATACATGCTGGAAAAACAAATCAATCTTTATTATTGTCTAAAATCAGAATAGTAAAGCAAAAAAAAAAGAATTGAAAATGAGAGTACTTAAAAAATATATCAAGAGAAAGAAGTTAACATCTACTTTTAAAAGGAGTGTTTCTACTCAGAGTTAAGGAGTAGTGAAATTAGTACTTAAGATTAATAATGCTACCACTATTACTAAGCCTATGATGTCGTACTAGTAGTTTATTTAGCTGAAGGACCTGCCAAGATTGTTCTTCTGATCTTACATACAAGCTATATTATATTTCATTCAATTTGAAATATAATAACAATAACAACACTACTACTACTACTACTACTACTACTACTACTACTACTACTACTACTACTACTAATACTAATACTAATAATAATAATAATAATAATAATAATAATAATAATAATAATAATAATAATAATAATAATAATACATGTCATTAAACTATAAAACATCAACCTATAGTAAAATAGAAGAAATATCATACAGAGGCTCAGAAAAGTATGGGTTGGAGCAATTTAGTGTGCTGCAGTTTTGTGCTGTTTGGAAAAATGAATGGATTAACCCCACTCCATTGGCACCCCAAAGAGTGGAACAATTGCTTATGTAGAGGACCTCTTCAGAAAGAACACCTCGAACAGTGATGCCAGGATGATCTTGCAATTGTTTGTATGTATGCTTCCTTAGAGTTAACTCAATAATACTTTAAAAAGAAACATACCATTGCCAACCTAGCAGTTTGAAAGCAAAAAATTGCAAGTAGATAAACCAGGACCACTTTGGTGGGAAGGTAGCAGCGTTCCATGTGCCTAGTCATGCCTGCCACATGACCATGGAAACATCTGCAGAAGCAGACAGCGCTGGCTCTTTGGCTTTGAAACAGGGACGAGCACTGAAACCTAGAGTCGGATACGACTTGCTTTCAAGCAAGGGAAACCATGAAATAATCATGGTGCACATGTGAATTCAATTCAATTCATTTCAATTTGTATGCCGCCCCACTCACAGAGCAACTCTGGGCAGTTAAGAAGGAAACACAATATCACAATATCACAGTTGCAATTACAAAATAACAATCACAGAAACATCTCAGAAGCATTTCAACATTTCAGAAGCATTTCAACAAATATCCCACCCACCCACCCACCATTGTAAAGCATCAACCCATCCCAACACAAAACTTCAATAAAATACGAAAAACATCGCTAACTCAACCCCACCACCTGTGTCCTCTTCCCTCCACGCTGAGACCAGGCTGAAGTCTGCAACAACAATAAAAGTAGTAGCATCTTACATATTTATGTTGGATCATAGAATAATTTAGTTGGAAGGGGCCTTTTAGAACATCAGGACCAACCACTGCTCAATGCAGGGATAAGAATCAAAGCAGATATGACAGATGGTTGTTCATATATTTTGTGACAGCCATAACATATAATTGTGGCCATCACAAAATACAATATAACAAGACTTTCTTAATAAAATGTGCTTTATTTAATAATAATAGTAATAAATGGGATTCAAATAAAACAATTAGAGTGTGACTCTAATAAAGCAAAACATTTTACTTGAGGAGGCAAAAAGTGGCCCAAACATTTATTTTTGAGATATTTCCAAGTCTCCTTTCAAAGCAGTCCCCCTAAGTTTTGGTACTCTAGAAAATGTGTGCTATGTATTTTGCCTCACAGTTTTTAAACATGTATGTGGTAGATTATTAATTGTTATGAAAATGATTGTTCTAGTTTCTAGTTGAGACAGATCTTAAACATTTAAAGGACTTCATTTGCTCTGTTGAGTGATCATGACTTTGCGACTTATATAATCTACATCATTGAATGAGTACTATTAGTTTTGCTCTAATAGTTTTATTTTCTTGGTAGGTTTGTGTCTGTTTTTGCTCTATCAGCTGTTTAGCTTTAAGCAATTGGCAGTGCAATAAAACTGAGCATTAATTATGACAAAACTAAAGTACGTAATGGTTTTTGTTGGCTAGCTTCCAGCAAGAAGAGTAATCGCATAAATCCTTGTAGTTTAAAATAGTATCATCTGCATACCTAAAGGCCATGATTTTTCTTGGATATCATGATCATCATTGGTAATTTATTAAAGAGTTAACATAAACATGGGACTATACTAGAACTACCAAACATTCTTGTCAAACTCAGTTTGAATAAAACTGAAGGAAGCTTTAAAAATATGCTATTTGCATTTTCGTATCAAAATAAATTCCCTGAATCATCATTATAGTTTTTTTACAATGGAGGTTATTCATCCTAGTCTTGAACAACTATCAATAGTCATCAAAAAGAAGAAGACTAATAAAGACAAGAAGCCCCTGTGATTCAGTTTCCCATATTTGTAAATAAAATAAGAGAGTCAATGCAGTGATAAAATTCTTGAACACTTGCACAAAAATCTGATTGTTCTTCTATAGCTATCTGCCTAGATAAAAGCAAGTGACTTAATTTCTCTTAACAAATGATTAGTGTAGATTTAATGAAACATCTAGCACACGGATAGGATCACAGTTTGCTTGTTTTCTAGGACTGTCATCTTTATCAAATATCTACAATTTAAGAACTGACCATTATTGTTAATTCCTGTGAACAAAGTTGCAAAAATGAAAGCCCATATACTGGGAACTGCTTTGTAAGTACAGTGGTACCTCATACAATGATTTTAATCTGTTCCACGGGGCTCGTTGTTGTACGAAACAATTGCTGTACGATGCATGCATTACTCAGTGAATTACTAGTGAATTACTCAGGCCAATTCAGGTGTCTACCCCTGCTTTAAGGTAACAGTTAACCACTATGGTGTAGTGGATGTGACCTTGGACTGGGATTTGGGAGACCCAGGCTCAAACCTCCAACTGAGCCACCAGACTTTGTTGATGAACATGATGATTCACTCTTTTTGAACATTCTACATGGAGTTGTTGTGAGGATAACATGAGGAAGAGGAAAGCCTGGTATACTGCTTTGTTCACTTGAAGGAAAGCTGGATGGAAATATAACATAATTTATCTCACAAATTTCAATAACAGAAACAGAACCCCTCACAAGGAAACATTTTTCTGCAGCTTCAAATGATTTTTTTAAAAAATACTGTAAATGGCCTTTCAGAATGATTCATTAAATAAATAAATGATGGAAATAATCCTCTCAATCCATAAATGAACAAATTAAATGAATACATGTTAGCCGCACCTCTTCTATGGGTAGTCTGTTCACATAAAAAATTATAATCTGAGGAAGAAATTTCAGAAGCCTTCTAAATGAGCTATAATTTTGATTTTTCAATGGTCAAACTGTTCCTAACAATATTGCATTGAAATGCACCTTCAGTCAGTGTTAAAATGAAATTCTAGTGAGTAGTGGCTGCTCTCAAGATAGCACACACACACACACACGTGCGCACACACGCGCGCACGCACACACGCACACACACACACACGCACACACACACACACACACGCACACGCACACGCACACGCACGCACACACACACACACACACACACACACACACACACACACACACACATCCTAGGTAGGGGCCTAGGAGGCACAATGGGGCATTGAACTTGCAACTTCTGGTTCTACAGCGAGATACCTAAACCTCTGAGCTATCCAGCAGTCATGAGGTTACCATCCTTGCCAGGAAAAAAAGGATATAGTACAAGATTGATCATTGAAGTGATTTCCATTAAGAATAAGGAAGTTATAATTATGCTTTAACAACAACACAAACAACAGAACAAGCTTTACCATTATAATAGATAAAAAAGTGCCTCATAAGATCCTGCTGATATTTAGAGGAGAATATTTTTTGAGTCCTGGATAGTTCAAGAGATATGGGCTGAACTTTCTGATTTAAAGTTTAGTTTCTTAGACAGTATGTTACATTAGGGGTTGTTGTGTTTTTTTAGCAAACTTGTTTATGGTTCTTCTATGTTCCTTTAAACTCTACCACACCAACTCTTGATTAGATAACAATTCCAGAAACATCTGAAAATTTAGACATTGGATATTTAATCCAGTACATGCCAGAGTTTAAAGAACTAAATTCCTGAGCAGTCAGGTTTTTTGTTTTTATTTTCTGAAATAAAAGGGCATAGAGATAATGGTGGCAACAGAAGATAAGAATCAAGATTATATTGGTATTGCTCACTTCCAGTTCATAATGAATACATGCCATTCTTCAATAAATGTGTTACTTTCCTTCTCAAATCATTCCAAAATTAGTAAACTTTAGTTAGCAGCAACATCCTAACCAATGCCTTTTTTTAGGACAGTGAGTTAATCACCATCCAGTGCTTGGTTTAAAGATGTGGCATGTAGAGTATTCTCATATCTGATATCACTCTTTCCTGTTTTTCAATCTTCTGACTTAAACAGCCAAGTAACTACAATAGCATAATGTGGTGGTCTCATGTACATTGCTTAGCCATTTTGTTATCTATACCGAGTCCCCAAAATTGCATAATTGAAAAGCAATTTCAAAGTTGAGCTGCGGTTTACATTTTCAACAATAATCACTATCCTGCCTATATATTTGCTTGCACTTACATGGTGAAGAGTACCATTTTTACTAATTCTGAAATAATTATCCAACATGTTCCATAGTTCAGTGGTTTAGGTATTGGTTATTGAGTCAGAAGTTAGGAGTTCTATTCCTCACTATGCCTTCTTGATTGGGGCTGGATTTGATGATCCATTTGGTCATACTAAATATATTGGGCATACAGTGACATACAGTACTTTTTATTATTTGCTAGCATAATCTAGATAGAAGACTACCTTTTACCTTAAGAAGCGTTCTGCCAATTAGAATATCTGTGTAACTCTTACAAAATTAGATGACAGACTATTGGGGAGATGATACACAAATATGAAACTTCTTTAGAAAATCTGTCTGTCTGTCTGTCTCAACCATCTGGAAGGCATTTCCACTGTGGATGGTTTCCAATAGCATAAACATGTAACTAATAATCATGTTCAATCTATACCTATAAAATGGTGTGTTAACCGTTGGAATGTGACAAAAGATGTTGCACCAGGCCCCACTAGCCCGTAATGGGCCTCCGTTCACTCGCCCGAACCCGGTTCGCAGGTAACTGTCGGGTTGAAATTTTCGACCCGGGGGCAGGAGCCCCCCAGTCGCAAACAAAAAAAGGGAACTTCAATTCCCAACATTCCTTGCGCCACACCGCACCAGAGCCAATCAGGCACCAGAGCCAATCAGACCTTGGACTGGGATTTGGGAGACCCAGGCTCAAACCTCCAACTGAGCCACCAGACTTTGTTGAAGAACATGATGATTCACTCTTTTTGAACATTCTACATGGAGTTGTTGTGAGGATAACATGAGGAAGAGGAAAGCCTGGTATACTGCTTTGTTCACTTGAAGGAAAGCTGGATGGAAATATAACATAATTTATCTCACAAATTACTTTAAGAAGTGTTCTGCCAATTAGAATATCTGTGTAACTCTTACAAAATTAGATGACAGACTATTGGGGAGATGATACACAAATATGAAACTTCTTTAGAAAATCTGTCTGTCTGTCTGTCTCAACCATCTGGAAGGCATTTCCACTGTGGATGGTTTCCAATAGCATAAACATGTAACTAATAATCATGTTCAATCTATACCTATAAAATGGTGTGTTAACCGTTGGAATGTGACAAAGGATGTTGCACAGGCCCCACTAGCCCGTAATGGGCCTCCGTTCACTCGCCCGAACCCGGTTCGCAGGTAACTGTCGGGTTGAAATTTTCGACCCGGGGGCAGGAGACCCCCAGTCGCAAACAAAAAAGGGAACTTCAATTCCCAACATTCCTTGTGCCACACCGCACCAGAGCCAATCAGGCTGAGCGGCACGGCAAAAGGAACGTTCGGAAACGCGCCGTGGCCAATCAAAAAAAGCCGCAGGAAAAAAACCGCTACAGTAAGCAAACACGCGCAGGCAAAACTACAAGCGCCAGCGTCCTACGCGCCATTAGCGTGCCGAATGCTAAGGCGCCCTGCGCGCGAAAAATAAAAGTAAAAAAAGCCTGCTGCCACTGCCCTTCTTCCCCACGGGCCAGCCAGCATGGCCCGTGGGGAGAAAAGACCCCCCCCCACCGCTGCTGCCCTTCCTTTCGATGGGCCAGCCAGCGCAAGAAAAATAAAAGTTAAAAAAAACCCACCGCCACTGCCCTTCTTCCCCACAGGCCAGCCAGCATGGCCTGCGGGGAAAAAAAGGAACCCGCCGCCGCCGCTGCCCTTCTTCCCCACGGGCCAGCCAGCATGGCCTGTGGGGGAAAAAGGGAACCCCCCGCCACCGCTGCCCTTCTTCCCACGGGCCAGCCAGCATGGCCCGCGGGAAAGAAAGCCACCCCCCGTGAAAAAGTAAACACAAAAACACAAACCAAAAACAATCAAAAACACTCAAAAATCCAAAAAGGAAACACAAAAACAGCCAAAAACAAACAAGAAAAAACACACAGACCCCCCCCAAAAAAAATCCAAACCACACTCCCCCCCCCAAAAAAAACAGAGAGCTTACCAAAAGACGTCTTCTATCCATGAGGACCGGAACTCAAATGAGAAAATAAAGAAAAAACTTACCGGAAGCGACACCCAGAGGACAGAAGAGAACAATTATAGAGAGGAAGAAAAGGTCACCACCCCCACCCAGAGGCCAAAAGAGAAAAAACATTCAAAAATATTGAAACTAATAAGATTAATTCCAAAATTAATCAAATAAGTTATAAAAACATTCAAAAATAATCACACTAATCTCAAAAAATACAAAAAAAACCCAGAAATCACTTTTCACTCAAAACAAAACAAAAAATAAAAAATGCATAAAAATAAAGATTTAAAAAAACAAAATTAAATTTTAAACTAAATAAAATAAAATTAAAATAAAATAAAATTTGCATAAACATAAAACAAAAACCTTCAAAAACCAATATAAAGAGCCTAGCGCACACACACACACACACACAAACAACACTGGGAGCGCAAGTCCGCCACAGGCGGACGCAGCACCTCAAGGCCACAAAATCACAAAACCTTACAACACCATTTAAAACAGCCCAGCACCATTGGTTCAAGAAAAAAAACCGAAACCCTTTACTATCCAACACAATTTTAAAAAGCCCGGCACCGCCGGGCAAAATATGCTAGTTTAAAATATAAAATACTGTATAACATAACCCACCCACCCCCACCGCCAGCGACATATTAAATTTTCTTGATGGCTGTTGCTCAGTCGGCAAAGGCCTGGTTGGAAACAGAAGTACAAAGTAATTAAAAACAATTAAATTGGAAACCTATAGTAACTAATTAACTAATTGGCCATTGGTATGTGGTTTTTAAATACCTCCCAAAATGGTTTAGTCTTGAGATGTCTTTTAAATATATCCTGGGATGGGGCCTGGCGTATCTCCAGCAGTGAGCTACTCCACATTGTGGGTGCTGCCACGGTAAAGGCATGTTTCCTTGTGACCAAAACAGACTTAGTCTCATGTCCTTGCCCTAGGGCAAGAGGGTGGGCTATAAATAAAATAAAATAAAATAAAGCCTTCTTAGCTACTCTTATGTAACTGGAGCTGTGACATTTGCAAAGATAGAGTGATGCAGACAGATGACTTTTGGGAAATAGGTTCTGCTAAATAACAAGGTCCTAAACTGTTTAGGGCTTTGAAAGTCACTGTTAACGTCTAATACAGAAGGGAACAGGAAGCCAATGCAGCTGGGCCAGGGGTAGATGATCATATATCGTCCTCCCACGGGATGTGGTGGCTTAGTGGTTAAGACACTGAACTTGATTATTGGAAGGTCAGCAAGTCAGCAGTTTGAGACTGAAGTGCTGCATGATGGAGTGAGCTCCTGTCACCTGTCCTAGCTCCTGTCAACCTAGCTGTTCGAAAGCAAGAAATTGCAAGTACACAAATAGGTACCACTTTGGCAGAGAAGGTAAACAGCGTTCCGTGCATTCTGGCATCTAGTCATGCCTATTATATGAACACAGAAATGTCTGCAGACACAGACAGCACTGGCTCTTTGGCTATAAATGGAGATGGACGCCGAACCCTAGAATCAAATATGACTGGCTTTCGAGCAATGGAGACCTTATCTTTTTTTTTTCCTTTCCCCCCCTTCCTTGTGGTTATAAGCCTGCCAGCCACATTTTGAACCTGTTGCAGTTTCTGTATTATGTTCTAAGACAGTCACACACTATTAAATATGTATATGTTCTGGAATCCTCTTTCATTTCTTTGCACAAATATTGTGTCTTGACATTCTTTAGAGTTCTAGATATTTCATACGAGATTACATCTTTTGAAATCTGCAGGCGAGTTTTTGTCTGGGCAAAAGAAATCTATTTCTGAGCCGCAAGGGAGTGAAACTGAAAGTGTACATCAGCTGAAATGGGAAGGAAGCAACCTGGAAGGTGATGAAGATCAGTTTTCAAATCTTTTGGAAAGCCTTGGAGCTAGCAGCATGTTGGAAGAGTAAGTAATGGCACCAGTATGCATACCTGTCAAGCGCAGCTTCAGAGATTACGGGACCTGCGCAGAACGTTTCCATGCAGGTCCATTCTACCCATGCGTAAAAGCCTTCTACGCATGCATTGAAGTGACCTGCGCAGAAACGTTCTGCGCAGGTCGCTTCTATGCATGCATAGAAGGCTTTTACGCATGCGTGGAATGGACCTGTGCAGAACCATTCTGCGCAGGCCACTTCTACCCATGCATAGAAGGCTTCTACGCATCCCCTTGTGTGTGTGTGTGTGTGTGTGTGTGTGTGTGTGTGTGTGTGTGTGTGTGTGTGTGTGTGTGTGAGGAGGCACCAAAAGGGGAAATTCACATCGTAGCCTTACATTTTTTACGGGAAATCCCTGCCAATCTGGGATACTTGACAGGTATGCCAGTATGTCAGAGAGCCAGGAAAATGACAAGATACCATAACTTTATGGATTGCACAGTTTCAGCCTGTTGGCCAAGCAGAGTCCTAACTAGACAGGTATTGTGGAGCAGCAAGGCTCTGCCTCTCTTCTTCAGTGGCATGCAGGGATGCCGGTAGCACCTTGGTGCTCTCTTCACCATCTGCCTCCATGCCCTCTTCTGGACAAAGGTTTGAGTTGGCAGGAGGTACCCCTAGGTTAAAGAAGGGTGGCTCTTCTTTCTTCAATGTAGAGCAGGAGTTCTCAACCTTTTTAAGCTCTCTCAGACAGCTTTGGGGGCCAGACTGCCCCCAGACTTTGTTGTTTGTTTGGGAACTTTTCCATGTGGTTGTGACTTTATCATTATACTATAGTATTGTATTGTGTTGTTGTATATTATTATGTGCTGTTTTTGTAGATTGAATTTTGTATATTGTATTATTGTGTATTTACTGTGTATATTGCTTAATTATCATGTGAGCCTCCCTGAGTTGGGTTTTCTGATTGGGCGGCATACAAGTGAAAAATTAATTTAAATTTAAATTAAATTCTGCCCTTCCTCCACCACATGACATTTCCTGGTGTGGTGGAAGTGGAGGTGAGCCACATGAAATGGTGCCACGGGCCACATCCGACCCATGGACCTCAGGTTGAGAATCCCTCCTGTAGAGTGTGGGAGAACTTGCACCATCCCTGTTAAAAATAAGTTTTCATTGGCACAAACATCTGTGGCCTGCAGCTATGGTCCACAAAAACTCATATGAAACCAACCCATTACTGTTTAAAGTGCAAGAAGATTGCTGGTCCCCCCACCCCCCACACAACATATTTCAGGAGTTTAGACTAACAGACAAACTCCAAATGTCCCATTGCAGCAAGAGACAGAACAGCTGTGACTCATCTGGTTTGTTCCCTTCACAGCCGTTTTGTTTTCCCAACATCTTTTCCTTAACTTGAATGCAGTGGAGGCTGATTTAGATCACAAATGAACTGGAGTATCTCACTTCAGGCGTCAGCCAACTTGGCAGTGACCCAACTTTATAAAGCGGTGAATGAATAAAATTGTATTAAATTGTGAGAGTAGAAATATCCAAAAGCAGGAGGAATTCTTTACAGATCTATACCTATAAGAAGGGGGTTGGGCCGTGCGTGTCCAGCATGTGTGGCCACACCCGGCCCAACCATCCTGAACTGAGCCAGCCACACTTACCTTAAGACCCTGTGAGCATCGCTACAAGGATCCAACAGCCAAGAGTGGGGCAACTGCCCCACAACTAGAACAAAAAAAAACCTATGCCTCCCAGCGTCATCTGTGCCATGCCACCCCTCAGCCAATCAGGCTGAAGGACACGAGCACGGAGGAGGCAGGTCAAGTGGTGCGCAGTTTAAAAAACGATTGATGCATCCGGAAGACAAAGGCCAAGAACAGCGGTCCGTTCTCAGCCTTCGACTCACAGAGGTAAGCCATCACCTTCCATGGAGGGCAGAGGCTGAAAGCTTCGGCCCCCACAATCCGTGGAAGGGGATGGCTTCCCTCCGGGAGACGAAGGCTGAGAATGGAGTGCCGTTCTCGGCCTTCATCTCCCGGAGGGAAGCCATCCCCATGGCCCCAGCAATGAAGGGTGGTGCCAGCCTCGCCGTGGCTTCAGGGGGAGGGGGGAGCCCCTTCTCTCCCTGCGTAGCTTCGGCATGGTAGCGGGGAGAGCCCGTTGTCTCCCTGCCACCCCGAAGGCCAGCGCCAGCCTCGCCATGGCTTCGGAGAGAGGAGGGGGAGTCCTTCCTCTCCCCGCGTGGCTTTGGCGGGGTAGCGGGAAGAGCCCATCATCTCCCCGGCCCCCGAAGGCCGGCACAGGCCTCACCGTGGCTTCGGGGAGAGGAGGGTGAGCCCCCTCTTCTCCCCACATGGCTTTCTCTCCCTCTGTGTGTGTGTGTGTGTGTGTGTGTGTGTGTGTGTGTGTGTGTGTGTGTGTGTGTGTGTGTGTGTGTGTATGTGCATGCGTGCACACACCACCCAACCCCCCCCCCAACACAAAATATACCTGCCTGGCAAGGCCAGGCAAAAAATGCTAGTTATTAATATGGGAAGATGTTTAGTCCTATTCTTTCAGTCATAAATTAATATGAATGGGAATCAGGCAATCTAGATTTCAGTGAGCTGGAATATGTTTTACATTTGTGTTTTCAGAACCTGGGTCTGATGGGGCCGCTTTTTACATAATTAATTTTTAAATTGCCTCTGTGTTCTTTGAAATGTACTCTTAACTTTCACTTGCATCTGCAGTGATTGTGTTTGTCCAAATCCTACCATAGCTGTTGCCAGGTATTGACATATTAGCAAATGGGAATTAACTCCAGTACTCCTGGAATATTGATGGCTGAGGCAAATGACCAAGAGCACATCCCATTTTGGGAAGGAAAACAAAATTAGCTTAAAAGCTAATGTGGCCATCAGTAGAAGGCAAACCTCATCCACAAACTTACAGTTATCACATGGGTAGAGCAGACTAATGTTCCCTTTATATTTGTGTCAAATTGAAATATGGAACAGAAATATGGAACAGAAAAACATCCAGAGTGTTATGGATGATGATGGAGAAGCCAGCAGCAAGTTAATATCTCCCAAATGGGACATGGAAGATGCTGAATAGGCTGAGAAATGGGGTGGAACAATCTAAAAAACCGCCTAGAGAGTTGGGGCCACATTGATCATGGTGAACAATGTGAATGTGGTGAGAGACAAAACCAGGGGTTCTCAACCTTTTCAAGCTATGGGCTGGACTGGTATTTCCCCCACCATAAATGCTGCTGTAAAACACACCCATGGTTGTTGTAAACACGTTTGCGACAGCCATGGGTGCATTTACAGCTGTCATAAATACGTCCACTTTTGCTTACCGGGTCTGGCCCACGAGCCATAGTTTGAGAACCCCTGGACAAGATTTTGAACATCTGGTAATGTGGTGCAACTTGCCTGAATAGTGTCATATTGAGGATTTGAAGCAAATCACAGGGCTATTCAAACTGCTGAATGTTGGAAAAGTAAAGTGTGAATATGTAGACGTAGTTTATATATGCATACAATTTGATGATTTAGTGCTTTTTAATTATTTTGATTTAAAATTTTAGTGCTTCAGATTAGGGTAAATAAAATAAGTATAACTATTGCTTTTTATTTTCATTCAAGACATTTTTGTATCTTGTTGAGGTTTCAGGGATGGAGGGTATCGATTTCAGATTTCATCAGGCTTTACTAGTTCTGATAGACATCGTTCTTATCCATTTCTAAGATGCTCATTCAGAATCCAATCTTAAAAATAGGACAGGACAGGACTGGACAAACAGAGGAGAAGAGTATTTATATGTTCAAGCCTTCTTAAGATAGGTCATGTCTAGAAAAATTTGCACTTCTGGACTGCCTCTCAAGAACAAGAATGGCATTCATTGCATTAAATAAGAGGATAAAATATATAGAGAGTGAGGGAGGACAGGTTAGCCCAGGGGTTCTCAACATTTGCATACTGCAGACCAGACCACAACCCTCAGACAGCTGAGCAGGCCAGACACATGGTTCCCCCCACTGTAAATGCTGATGTAAAACTCACCCGTAGCTATCAGAAATACATAAATGTGTTTATGACAGCCACGGGCACGTTTTTGGCTGTTTTCAGTACTTCCATCACTTCTGATGGCAGTGGCAAGAGCGAGGGCAGTGCGTTTTCGGCTGTTTTCACAATTTCTGGTGGCGGCAGAAGCGAGAGCAGTGGGCCACATGAAATGGCGCCGTGGGCCAAGTTCGGCCCATGGGCCATAGGTTGTGAACCCCTGGGTTAGCCTGTAACTGTGGTATTCTGAGTAGTCATCTGTCAACTCAAACATATGACTTCTGTACAGGTACAGAACCCATATGTGTGAGTCAGAGACCACAAAGAAAAAATATAACAGGCAATCTAATATAACAACATACCTAAAAGCTTGAAATAACTGCTGTATTTCCAGCTCTTCCCCAGTCCTCTAATTAGTACTTCCCTTCCCTCTCTTCAAGATGATGGTCCTTATCAAGTGACCATAACTGCCTTTCCTTCTGGCCATTCCCACATAAGATTTACAGGAAAGGTAACACGAGTTATATGCAAAGG
The DNA here is from genome assembly GCA_035047345.1 of Bradypodion ventrale. NCBI lineage: Eukaryota > Metazoa > Chordata > Lepidosauria > Squamata > Chamaeleonidae > Bradypodion > Bradypodion ventrale. Next base: position 179,648,878 of record JAWDJE010000005.1, read on the forward strand.
AATAGTTCACAAAGTTCACACATCAATTGAAAATTACATTTTTTTAAAAAAAAAAAACTCTGTATTGACTAATACAAATTGCCCAGAGTCCTATTGGTAATTTGTGTAAGGGAAATCAGGTAAGCCACAGCAGTAAATTGAAACTCCTTACCAAGATGCTAAGCAGCTGTGTTCCCCGGGCACCTTCCCATTTGTGCAGTTGGCCATTGCTTCTCAAAGACAAGGTAGAGAAGGAGAAATTCATCAATGAAGTTCAACCCCACTGAAATCCATAGAGGAAAAGCAATAGCTATCACATGATGGAAGGTTACTCAACCTTTAAATGCTTATAAATTAGCAATTTTATACCATTCCTTAAAGTCAACATATATCATACTGAAACTACCTGTCCTACACAACAAAGTTTCAAATCAATCTGGCAAATTGTTTTCTGAGTATAAGCCCAAAAAACTTACATACTCCTTATCACACTTTTCTGGCTGCAGTGGACAATTACAACTAATGTGATTAATTGATGTTGCTCTTAATGCATGAACACAACTGGAATCCTAGTCAAAGAATTTAAACCATACCTGTCAAGTATCCCGTATTGGCTGGGATTTCCCATATTTTAGCGCTCGTTCCTCCCCTTTCCCGCCGCTGTCCCATATTTTGAACAGCGGGGAATGGGGTTACTGTGCATGTCCGCCCATTGCAAAGGGATTCTGCAATGCACAAAGGGTTCTGCACATGCGCAAAGGGTTCTGTGCATGCACAAATGGGTTCTGTGCATGCGCAAATGGGTTACTGAACATGCGCGACAGCGCATGCATAGTAATTTCCTGTATTTTCCAGAGCCACGCTTGATGGCCATGATTTAAACATATCAAGGTTACAGATTTTACTAATATTGAAGAGAGCTTTTTCCACATTCAGGTTAAAAATGTGTATTTTCAACAAAAGGGACTTGCATATCATCAGCATGATGCCTCTAAGAGTGATGTTTTATTCTGTTTGGTCTTTTTTAAAAAAAAACTTACAAAATTCACAGATTCTTCATAAATGAGATGAAAAGAGCACGTGATGTTAAACGTTTACCACTGAGAGAAGAGTGAAAATGACAGCTTACTCCACTTGTGTGATTCTTCCTTTGTGATAACAGGACAGAAACATTTCATATTTACAGCCTTGAAAACCCTTGCTAGTTACAAGTCTTCCTTTTCTTTTGTTTCCTCAGTGAGAATAGTGTAAAGAAACTCTGGTTGCATCTGAAGAAGGATGAACCTCATTTACTTTTCAGCTTTGAGGAATTCCTGTCAAAAGTTCTCTCTCAGCTCCAGGAAGCCAATTATGAAAAAGAGGCTTTGGAAAGTGCTCTGAAAAAGTCAGTACTTTTCTTCTAATAATCTTCCTAATTACAGTCTTTGAAACAGATCAAGTGCTCTTTACTCCCTCTTGTATCTGCAATAATTATTCTTGTCAGTTTGCATCCTTGGGTTCATGCAATAATTTTAATTAACAACAGGTTATAAGATAAGGAAACAAAACCAAAATTTAAAATATCACTCTACTTTTGACAACCAAACTGCCTGGTGTTGCTTAGCTAGTCTAATGAAATTCTGAAGGTCTTGAAAGGTCACCTTTTTCATGGTATTTCCACAGCCCAATAAAAGTATTATTCAAATCTCCTTTCTCATTTTACTTATGGACCATATGGCTAAATTTGCTTGTTTGTTTATTGCAAATGCAATAATAAGAAAATATTTATTTACATTCATTTATACTCCAATACTTGAAAAATATTGGATTAAATTAGGGATATGCACTATCTTTGGCCAAACATGTGAAAAGACACCAAATCAGGAGTATTAATATGATTGGGGCAGTGATGTACTGAGGCCGGTTCTCAACGGTTTGTGTGAACCACCAGTGGAAATTCCCCCAGGTCATGCCCACTTGGCCAGCCATGCCCACCTCCCTACTTTTGGCAGTGGCAGCGGAGGAGAGCAGGAGAGTGGCGGAGGAGAGCAGGCCTTCGGAGGAGGCGGTAGTGGCAGCGGGCCTCCAGGCAGCTCCCCCCCGCCACCGCCCCACCGCTGGTTCTAGCAGCAGCAACACCTGCTTGGCAGAGTTCACACCGGTTGGGCAGATGGTCCTCCCCCCCCTCTCCCCACACTCTGGATGTGACCAGGAACCAGGAACAGAAGGAGGAAGAGCAGCCACCACTTGCACTGCTGCAAGGTGGACAGGGCAAGGTGGTGGTCTGGCTGCCTCCCCCTCCCAGCGCCACTGGAAACACTTCCTATTTGCCTCACCTAGGGCAGAAGGCGCGTGGGAAGTGCGGAGGTGAAAGCACGCCTTCAGCCCTGGCTGGGTGAGGCGAATGGGAAACGTTTCTGTCAGCGCTTGGAGGGGGAGGCTGCCAGCCGACCAACCCACACCACCCACCTCCCAGCAGCACCACTGGTAAAAGTGTGCCCAGACAGTGAGGGGCTGACCCACCAGCACCTGCTCCTAATCTCTGGGATAACGGGCAAAGCAAGAGAGCAAGGCAGGTTTCTTTTCCCCCTTTTTTTCTTTTTTCTTGGAGTAGGGGTGGGGTTTGAGGTCACACCCACAATTAGCCACTCCCACAGCGTGGGCAGCAAAAAAAATTTTTAGAGTGCATCACTGATTTGGGGACAACTATGGGGTAGAAAAAGTACTCTTTGGTTGTCTGTAGGATTAAGCAGGCTCCTAATGCATCCTTTGTGTTCCATCTGGCATCCATGGAGTTGTTTGCTTGCTTGCTTATTTTTAAAGACACATCATGATTCCAAGCGAGGAAGAAGAAATAAAAAGTAATATAGTACATGATATATCCAGGACGACTGAAGTGGCAGTACTGGTACCATGTGAAGATGATAACTTGTACCATTTAACAGCCTCAGTGTCACAGTTGATGATTTTAGAACCTCTTCAGATAGAGTGCATTGCAGCAGGTGAGGTGTGATATAAATTAGGCATGGACTACTGCTGTTAAGTCAGACAGTTCTCATCACTGCTGCCACCGCAGTAGAGGTGGGAGTCGTCAGCATGGTAGTGGCATCTTATTCCACAGCTCCGAATCACCTCCACCAGCAGCTTCATATGGCTGTTAAATAATATAGGGTACAAAATGGAGCCTGGGGAAAAGTCATAAGCCAAAGGCTGTGATTTTGAACTATGCACTTCTAACACCTCTTTTTGAGAGCACACTTTTCTGCAATGCAATGCCCACATGAGTCTTTCTAGCCAGGCAATCCAACATGATAACATAGCCAATGGCATGTTGTTGCAAGATCCAGTTGAACAAGATAGCTTATGCTCCCCTTGTCCAGTCCTTGGTGTAGGTCAGTGGTGGTGAACCTACTATGGCATGCATATTAGAGGAAGCACTCAGAGCCCTCTCTGTGGGCACATGCAGCATCTTAGTTTGCCCTGCCCCTCTGCCTAGTAGCCCAATGGGAGCACCTCCTCCCTCCCCCAGCACAGAGTTCACCCCACCCCTCTGACCAGCAGCCCAATGGAAGTGCTTCCTCCCTCCCTGGCACTTGGTCTCTAAAAGGTTCACCATCACTGGTGTAGGTCATCTACCAAGGTGGCCAAAACAGGCTCATGTCCTTGCCAAAAATCAAATTGAAATGAGCTCAGATGGGTCCAATATCATCCAAGAATGCTCAGAGCTGTAGGGCTACCACCTTCTCAACCACTTCAGCCAAAAATGGGAAATTTGATGCTGGCCAGCTACTAGTTAGGGCAGGTCTTTGTTTGCCGTGGTAGACTTTAAATCCTGAGCCACTCTTGGCTAAGTAACTTCAATAGGAATATTGAAGTTCCTCAGGCCAATAAGGATGGCATAGTCCAACATTATACCGGAATTCATCCTAGATAGCTCATAAAGTACGGCTGTTGGACAGTGAGGTTAACAGTACACCAATAGAATTCCAACACTACCCCAGCCATGCAGTTAAAGCAGTGTACTTCCAAAATTAACAGACGTCGGTGGTGGTGGTGGTGGAATATCTGGATATCAAGACTGAGGACTTGTCCACACTGGCCCTCTCAGACTGGTGTAGAATGGCTCTTTTAAAACCACTTGATGTTGGGGGGGGGGAGCAATGCTGTTTGTCGCAATCCCTGCATCCAGATAGCATTTTTCTCCACCAAAGAAGCAAGCTTCTCAGCTGCTCCGGAATGTCCTAGGATTTAAAGTTGAGCTCTCCCCTGATCATCTGAGAAGCAGGGGTCCTTTACACTGCTGCCAATGGGCTTTGAGTGGCCTTTTCCACAGCAGTAGCACTTCCCAGCAGATGCTTCTCATCTGGTTGGGGTGGTCTCCTCCATCATCTGAAAAGCAGTGGTGCTCCTCAGCTGAATAGGGGAGGGCTCCCTTACTGCTGCTGCTCTATTTTATCCTACTCCCAGCGTGCACATACACTCAGGATGGGATGATGATAGGTTGGGGCAGACTGGAGCAGATTGGCTTGATTGAAGTGTGTACACAATCAGACCAAAACTGCCCTTATCCCACTCCAAAGAGATGGGCTATATGCCTATTTTGACAGTCTCTGAGCCTTTACTGCAGTGTTTCCCAATGTGGGGCCCATGCTCCACAGGAGACTTCAATTCCCAGAAGCCTAAGTCAGTACATTGGCTGATCAGTGCTTTGGGGAATTGGCTTGGGCTTCTGGGAATTGAAGTCCAAAAACCAAAGGTTGGGAACACACTGCTCTAGAGAGTCTTTGATGAAATGGGTTCTCTACCTACTCTTATAATACTGGGAGGCCATTTTCATTTACTCCTAAATTTGTCACTTTTAATCACAGGTTTGTGTCTGCTGTGGTTTTTTTCTTCTTCATGGCCTATGCATATAAATATCTAGACATTCTCCCATCCAAGCACAAACTAGCCCCAACCATGCTGGTAAAGTTGGTGAAAAAGAATTCCCCTCTCTTCTTTCTGATTAGGAAAATTGCTGACTATGATGAAGAAATCAAAAACCTCTATGAAGAAATGGAACAACAAATCAAAAATGAGAAACAAACATTTCTCTTGAAAGTAAGTATCTCATTTGTATGGATCATCCCAAATCTGTGATATTTTACCATGGAATTTTTTCATAGCTGCTCTTATAGTAAATAGTTTTAAAAGCTTAAAATTCTATTTTAAAAAGAGTTAAGAGTTCACTTAAGTATAAAAAAAATCAAGTATCATTCAAGTATCAAAGATCATCCTAATTCTCTAGATAGTTATGTATTTTAAGACTGCAACACATCCCTAGAGTTAGTCATCTACTGTAATAACTTTCAGGCAGTGCATCATGTACACTTTCCTAAATGCGCACATTACTCTTTGCATATTTTAAAAACTTGTGCATATCATAATTTTCCCAAAGGTTGTGGGAAATTTTTCCAGCTGTCAGATTTACAACTGCTCTATGCTAAATTTTCCAGCTGGACTAAAATACAAATAGTAAATCATCCCTCAAGAATAAGCTGACCTTTTAATAGTTCAAAATCAGGTAGTTTTATGTCATTTTTGAAATGAAAATTTCACAATGTATCTGTAAGTTTGGATGTGTGTGGTGTGTATCACACATTTCTTTGATGTTGCTTGTAATGTAGTTTTACTAACCTAACATTGATTGTCTTCTGCTTCTTAAAGTCATCTTTTCTTATTTTTCCAGGATACAGAGAGGTTTCAGTCCCGAAGCAAAGATCTGGAAAATAAACTTTCAACAAAAGAGCAAGAACTGGAACAATTGGTTCAGAAACAGAAAAGAGTATGTTAATGTTATCGTGCGAAGACAGAGATGGTTTTCCAGCAAAACCTGACCTCAAGTGGGAGATGTTCCATGCTTTATCACGTGATGCAATATACTTTTGAAGGTTTAGTGCCCCCCTGAAAAGCATACAGAATGTGTGTAGGGTGGAGTAAACAACATACCCAGAGTCAAGTGTGAATAAATAATGAGTACTGTACATGCAAATTCCAGAGGGATGTCCATAATCTTGTCCCGCCTAAAATTTATTTTGTTTTATCTAAATTTTTCTTCTTTCTCTTTAGTTTTTTTTAAAATAAATTTGCTGGAAATGGTATTTTTTGGCAGCTTTATCTGATATACCATAGGCAATATGGCACCACTTTGTGGATGTAAACTAGGTGATTTCTAGGTAAAGGTAAAGTTTGCCCTTGCTTGAAAGCCAGTTGGATAATACTCTAGGGTTTGGTGCTCAACTCCGTTTATAGCCACAGCTGCCTGCATTTGCAGATGTTTCTGTGGTCATGTGGCAGGCCTGATTAGATACACGGAATGTTGTTTACTTTCTCACCGAAGTGGTACTTGTTTATCTACTTGCAATTTCTTGCTTTCAAACTGCTAAGTTGGCAGGAGCTGAGACAGAGATGGGAACTCACTCTGTCATGTAGCACTCAGGTCTCAAACTGCTGACGTGCCGACATTCCAGTCATCAAGTTCAGTGTTTTAACCACTAAGCCACTATAGTCCTTTATAGGTGATTTCTACCCAACCATTGATCTGCTCAGGGTATGAAAATCCATCTTCAGCACAGGTCACCAGGAAAGCATGTTCCAAGTGACACAAATGTTTGCCCAATTGTGCTTAACATTGCAAGTGTTAACTACCCAGATGTTATACATGACTAGCATATTTTGCCCGGCGGTGCCGGGCTTTTTAAAATTGTGTTGGATAGTAAAGGGTTTCGTTTTTTTTTCTTGAACCAATGGTGTTGGGCTGTTTTAAATGGTGTTGTAAGGTTTTTTGATTTTGTGGCATTAAGGTGCTGCGTCTGTCTGCAGCGGACTTGCGCTCCCAGTGTTTTGTTTTGTTTTTGGTTCTTTTTGGGTTGTGTTTTTTTTTTTGCGTGCTGGCTTCCTCAGTGCCGGGCTCTTTAAATTGGTTTTTGAACGTTTTTGTTTTATGTTTATGCAAATTTTATTTTAATTTAATTTATTTAATTTTATTTAATATTATTTAGTTTAAAATTTAAATTTGGTTTTTAAAATGTTTATTTTTACGCATTTAATTTTTTTGTTTTGGTTTTTTGGAGTGAAAAGTGATTTCAGGTTTTTTTGGTAATTTTTGAGATTAGTGTGTTTATTTTTGAATGTTTTTATAGCTTATTTGATTAATTTTGGAATTAATTTTATTAGTTTTAATATTTTTGAATGTTTTTTCTCTTTTGGCCTCTGGGTGGGGGTGGTGAGCTTTTCTGCCTCTCTACAATTGTTGCCTCTCTACAATTGTTCTCTTCTGTCCTCTGGGTGTCGCTTCCGGTAATTTTTCTCTTTCTTTTCTCATTTGAGTTCCGGTCCTCATAGATGGAAGACGTCTTTTGGTAAGTTCTCTGGGTTTTTGGGGGTGGGGTGGGGTGGGGGGGTGGGATTTTTTTTGGGGGGGTGTCTGTGTGTTTTTTCTTTTTTCTTTTTGGTTGTTTTTGTTTTTCATTTTTGGATTTTTGTGTGTTTTTGGTTTGTGTTTGTGTTTTTGTTTTTTCAGGGGTGTGTGGCTTTCTTTCCTGCGGGCCATGCTGGCTGGCCCATGGGAAGGAAGGGCAATGGCAGGGAGGCTTTCTTTCCCACAGGCCATGCTGGCTGGCCCATGGGAAGGAAGGGCAATGGCGGGGAGGCTTTCTTTCCCATGGGCCATGATGGCTGGCCCGTGGGAAGGAAGGGCAGCGGCAGTGGGGGGTTTCCTTTTTTTCCCCGCGGGCCATACTGGCTGGCCCGTGGGGAAGAAGGGCAGTTGCGGGGGGGTTGCTTGTATTTTTCGCGCGCCGGCTGGCCCTTCGAACGGAAGCGCAGTGGTGGTGGGGGGTGTCTCTTTTTTTCCCCCACGGGCCATGCTGGTTGGCCTGTGGGGAAGAAGGGAAGTTGTGGGGTGTTTTTTTTTTTACTTGTATTTTTTGCGCGCCTGCTGGCCCTTTGAATGGAAGGGCAGCGGCGGCGGGTTTTTTTTCTTTTTTTCCCCACGGGCCATGCTGGCTGGCCCGTGGGGAAGAATGGCAGCGGCGGCGGGTGTTTTTTTAAAACTTTTATTTTTTGTGCGCCAGCCGCCGCAGAGTTCTGCGCGCTAATGGCGTGCAGGACGCTGGGGCTTGTAGTTTTGGCTGCGCGTGTTTGCTTACTGCAGCGGTTTTCCCTTGCGGCTTTTTTTTTTGATTGGCCGCGGCACGTTTCCGAACGTTCCTTTTGCCGCACCGCTCAGCCTGATTGGCTCTGGTGCGGCACGGCGCCAGGAATGTTGGGAATTGAAGTTCCCTTTTTTTGTTTGCGACTGGGGGGCTCCTGCCCCCGGGTCGGAAATTTCAACCTGACAGTTACCTGCGAACCGGGTTCGGGCGAGTGAACGGAGGCCCATTACGGGCTAGTGGGGCCTGGTGCAACATCCTTTGTCACATTCCAATGGTTAACACACCATTTTATAGGTATAGATAGTGACACATCTACTCAGGTTGGAAATGGGTGGATAAGAATGTATGTGTTTGGTCCACCATATGTGGTAGGTTTATTTTCACTTATGCACTACATGCATAAGTACATTTCTTGTGGTCCATATATAAAAATCGGATCTGTAAAAGTTGCCCTTGCTCGAAAGCCAGCTGTATCCAACTCTAGGGTTCAGTGCTCATCTCTGTTTATAGCCAAAGAGCCAGCGCTATCTGCATTTGCCAACATTTCTGTAGACATATGGCAGGCATGCCTAGACAACGGAGAGCACAAAGTGTTACCTATTTATCACCTGCTAAAGTGTTACCTATTTATCTCCATGCAATCTCTTACTTTCTAACTGCTAGGTTGGCAGGAGCTGGGACAGGAGCTCACTCCATCATGTAGTACTCAGGTATCAAGTACTGCATGATATGTAGATTCCTTTAATTATCTCAGCAGCAAAAAGCAGGAGTACGCACACGAAAAACCCCCACACTGAAAGCACATAATGAATGGCAACATTATTTGTTTGTTTGTTTGTTTGTTTGTTAAATTTATATACCGCCCACTCGGCCGAGACCGACTCAGGGCGGTTGACAATCCCAGATAAAAACAGGTTAAAATTATTTAAAACCACCCACCCCCTAAAAAGGGTGCAGAGACCGAAGGAACCATGGGGAAGGAATTCTCTTCTTCTTCTCTTCTACATCAGCTACCCAATGGAGGTTACCCTTCCACCTGCACCACACACTTGGCCCGCCAGCCAGGTTTTAAGTTCTTTTCTGAAAGGCAGCAATTCTGTCCGGAGATGTAATTCTGTTGGCAGGAGAATTACGTATTGGATAGCAGTGAAGAATATGAGCTTGAGAATTTTCAGATAGTTCCCGTATTCTGTTCATAAAATTCATTAACAATTCCTTCTGTCCATTTCAAGTGTAGATCTCTAACTTTTGTTGGACCGTTGATATCTGCCAACTTGATGCATATCTGACATACCAATAGGTGATCACTCTCATTGCTCCATTCAATACCATGACCATTTACATCATTAGCCTTGGCATTAAATTCAGCAAGGAAATCAAAATGTTTCTTGAGGTCTGTGGCAAGGATTGCTTCAATCACTAAGAATCGAAACCGTCTGAATTGCACATGATCAAGATTAGTTAGAAAGTTGTATTCTGGTAGAGATAAGAAGAGACTCCATGCAGAGGCTGCATGATGATTTTCCAGAACTGACCTGTCATTGTATAGCACAGCCTGTGGAGCAATTGTAGCTACAAGAAATGCATTTGTGCGTCCAGAATGATCATAATCATGCATAGCTGCAGCTACATACAAAGCCATTAATTCTAAGGCTGGAATATTTGAAGCTAAGCATCCATAATTTTCATCAACAATAGTACAGCTCTTGGAGGAAATATAGGCAACTTGGCCAGCTGAAACATCATTTTCTGAATCAGTGCCAGTTCCTGCCATAGAATCACTGTGTAAATTACTTTGCTGAAATCCAGGAATTGGTCTCGTTGTAAGATACCACACAGCATGAAGAACATCTGTCGCATGTATTCTATTATGATAAGGAATGTCTCTGTAACCATTTTCTAGTGCTCGAAAGTAGATGGAATTTTCTTTGGAATTGTGTTCAAACTGTGTGATTTTTAAAAAAATTGTATTCTGCCCTGTGCAGTTGGAGGGACAGTGTCGAGAGCTGCATAATGACAAGATTGACACAAAAGTGGAAAATTCCAAACTGAAACTCACAAACCAAGACCTGCAGAATGAACTGGAAACAACATCCCAGGCATTAGTTGTTGCTCAGCAGCAGCTGCAGATACTTCAGGAGGAGGCCAAAAAGCTGCAGGAAGAAAAAGAAATGTGAGTGGGGTCTCTAGAGTTAGGATTCATGAAGGCAACAATGTTGGTACCACTTTGTTTCCATTGAATTGGTGACATTCAAAACCACTAACATTTGAGAGAGAGAGAATAATCATTAAATAATATTTTGGAACAGAAGAGTTTCCATGTGGAAATGATTTTGGTGAACAGTGTGGTCTTTAGTTGAAATATATGCAAATTTTTGTAAGCTAAGCAACTGGGTTACTCTTGGTGTATTAGATATCTCACTATATGGCTACAGAGCCAGAGGGTAAGAGTTCAATGCCTTATTGTGCAATCCAGAAGAGCCAGCCTGTGTAGCCATGGGCAAACTGCACAGATCCAGGGTGCTCTTAGAAAGGAATGGTAAACCACTTCTGAGTTCACTTTGCTTAGAAAACCCTGGAAAGGGTTGCCATAAGTCAAAATTGAATTGATGTCTTCTTCCGTCTCATTCTCTTCTTCTTCTGTGTCTAGGCCAGATGTGAAACTGCCAAAATGAAGGCACCTTTTAATGAGTTCATTCTGCAGTTCTTTTCACCTGACCTAGTGTGAGAAAGATTTGCCGCCAACACATGGTTGCCATTACCAGAGTATGCCCGATTGTGATTCAAAAATGTCACAATATTTGATCATGTATCCAAGCATTTATAAAACATTTGAAGCATACTTAACGTAGAGATTGGAATATTAGGAAATTTTTCTCCTCCTCCTCCACAGCAAAGGCATGCTTTGTCTCCAAATGACAGAACATATGTTGATACTTTTTTACATTTTTCTTCCAGTGAAGTTTACAGAGTGACAGAAGCATTAAAGAGGGAAAAATCAGGACTACTTAAACAACTGGATTTTTTACGGTAAGAAACGGAGGGTTGCCTTTGAGAGAAAGGCCATGGAGGAAGGAAGAAGAAATAAATAGGAAGAAGTTACTGTACTCCAATAAAAGAATATGGGGTTTCTTCAGAATACAGAATCATTTAATCATTAAGTAATTATGTTGGAAAGGGCCAATGAGGCCATCGAGTCCAACCCCCTGCTTAATGCAAGAATCTAAATCAAAGCAGATCTGACAGATGGTTGTAAAATTATCTCTTGAAATGCCTCCAATGTTGGAACACTCACCTCTTGAGGTAATTGGTTCCATTTTTGTAGTGCTCTATCCATTAAGGGACTGCAGTGGCTCAAGTGGCTAAGATGCTGACTGGGAGGTGGAAGGTCAGCAGTTCTATTCCCGAGTACTGCAGAACTGAATGAGCTCCCGTCTTTGTCCCAGCTCCTGCCAACCTAGCAGTTTGAAAGCAAGAAATTGCAAGTAGATAAATAGGGCCCACTTCGGTGGGAAAGTAACAGCATTCCGTGCGCTCTGGTGTCTAGTCATGTCTGCCACATCACCACAGAAATGTCTGCAGAAGCAGACAGCGCTGGCTCTTCAGCTTTGAAACAGAGATGAGCACTGAACCCTAGAGTCGGATACGACTGGCTTTCGAGCAAGGGAAACCTTTACCTTTACCTTTACCTTATCCATTAAGAAGTTTTTTCATGCTATCCGGCCTTTTATCATGCTTCATGTAACTTGCGCCTGTTATTACATGTCCTGCACTCTGAGATGATTGAAGTTTCATTAAATAGGATGATGAGACTATAATGGTGTTTTCGAGATATGGAACGACTCAAATCTTCATATTGTGCTATGAGACTGGACTCTGGAGGCAGTGGTCTATATTCTTGTCTCTAAGAAGATGGGAGAACAATATTTCTAGATATGCCTCTCACTCCTTTTGTAACATGTATATCCCTCTTATGGAGTACAGTAAAACCCCAGATCCATTCCAACAGCCTCCATTGTAACCTGAAAAAATTGTAAACTGAAACATCCATAGGGATGCATTGAAAAATAGGAAAAAAAATGGTCCTGAATTGATCATTGTAAACCGGAAAAAATACATTAAAATTTGTAAACCGGGACAGCATTTCCATAGGATTTGTCGATGTAAACCACAGCAAACTTAAACTGAGGCGATTGTAACCCGGGGTTTTACTGTACAGTGGAACCTCATACAACAAAATCACATAACAATTAGCTTGGGGGGGATGGCGTCCCGCATAACAATTTCCCCTATGGAAAAATTGTAGAACAATTTGTCAATGGGAAAAACCACTTAGCAAAAAAATAATAATAATAATCATTGTACAATGCATCCCATAGGGAAAATCGTTATACAATGCATGTATCATATAGCAATTTTTTCGTACAACAACGAGCCCCGTGGAATGGATTAAAATCATTGTATGAGGTACCACTGTATATGAAATCCTGCTCACCTCCATAGGAGAAACTTTCTAGTACTTTTCGGTGATATTTCCTAGCCACCTTCCCCACACAGTGAATTTATACAATAGTAGCACTCCTAATGCTAGGTTACCTGTCCAGGAACATCTATCTATAGAAGTAGTATTCTACATACTGTATCTGTGGATTAGAGGTTACTCTGAGAGGATACTTACATACAACATGTCTTGCTTTTTCTTAAAGCATATTTCTTCATAGAATTTAATGAGGATGACATTAAGAAAACTGGTGTAATCCATAGTAGTTTATGGCAATATGATCAGGTGTGTCCTTCACAAGTCTTCCTTCCACCCATCTACCTACTTTGCTAACTATTCAAGTGATCATGGAAGTCTCTCCCCCAACCCTTTGTCACGCTGTCATAGCCCCATGTCAGGCATGAGGAACTGTAGTTCACGTAATGATGCCAACAAATATCTGCAGCATTGAGGGCATTACGTTTCTTAGTGTCTTATGAACCATTGCAGCAACAGTGTGGGATGTGAATAGAGAAAGATCTCCCTACATTTCCAGACATTAATCCACAGTCTAACTCAACTCTGTGTATATACTGTACTTGTAACATGAAAGATACCATCCCTACTTAATGGTTTAGCTTCTAGAGGTCAACAGTGTAAATCTATGGAAATACTGTATTTTCTGGCGTATAAGACTACTTTTTAACCCCGAAAAATCTGTGCCAAAGTCGGGGGTCGTCTTATAGGACAGGTACTTAACTGCAGCTTGTTTCCCCTTGCTTCATATGTCCAGCGCATATGGTGGGGGGTGCCGCGGCCGAGTCCCTGCTCTGTGCGGGGAGTATGAAGCAAGGGGCAGCAAGCTGCACACATCTTCCTGTGCCTCGAGGAGGAGAACGTGAGCGTGGATTGGCTCTCCACCAGAACCTGCCCATTCGACTCGGAGGGCTGCGCGTCTTGGTTGAGTGTGGGTTAATTTTTATTTGGTGTGCATTGGAAGAGGGGTAGTCTTATACGGCAAGTATATTCCAAACTCTATATTTTAACTGGAAAAGTTGGGGGTTGTCTTATACACCCAGTCGTCTTATACGCCGGAAAATACGGTATATGTATACGTTAACAACAATTTAAAATGGCATCCTAAAAATGCTCCCCCTCCTCCCCACAGGCAGAATGACTGTTATAGAACATTACATGTTACAACTTCTTTCCTGTCCTTTATTTTATTTCCAATTCAGAGAAAGGAACAAGTATCTGAGAGATGAACGTGACGTGTGTTTATACCAGGTGAGTGAGGCCTAGGGTACGTCCTGGGCATTTAACTATAATGCATTAATATATGTCCTGCCTTTTCAAAGGCATGCCATTTTATGAAAACCAAAAGCTTTTACCGTTAGTGCACAAAAAAATGCAAAAGGGGGGAATGGGGCTGCGTACTGGTTTGTCTCAAACAGATCCAGTTTCCTTCCAGAGCCCAGAGGGTTCAATGGCTGATATCACAGATTCTTCCAGAGATTCTCTGTTCTTGAGTGTTGGCTGGATGTTTGTGCCTCAAGTCTAGTCCCAGTTTGCCACTTAGTATCTTAAACATTGACGCCCAGGATATCTGTATTTCAGAAAATGGCGCCTGCCCCAAAGTATATTGCTTTTAAAATACTGGCATTGGATTTGTTGGATATTTTTAAACTGTGAAGGTTGGTTTCAAACATTTCTTTAAAATAATATTTCCACAGAAATCTAAGAATGTTCCATCTGCCAGTTTGAAACAAAGATCAGGCTCAATCATTGGCAAATATATTGAAAGAAAAGAGTCATTGAAAAGGTAAGGATTCACTTTTTGCTATTCTATGCCTCATTTTTCAGATAAGAAGCAAAAGGCAGTCTAACTTCCAAAATAGTAAAAGAAATAGTTCCTAATTGGACCTTATATTTCTTTTATCTATACAGTATATGTAATCTACAACTATTTTTACTTGTGTGATGTGTCTTTTGGCAGTCATTGAAGGTGTAGCAAATTAAAGAGCAATGAAACTATTGACAGTGGCATCATGAGGGGAAAAAGTCACCATTTTTCTGGCAATACACCTGCTTAAAAAGATTGGACAGTTTAAAATAATTTGTATAGATGGATATCTTTGCTCTGTGGTTTCCTGCACAAGCTTTTAAGTTTATTAAGAAATCACATGAAATTATATCATTAAATAAATATCACATTTTTTACATGAAGTTGCTGTAAGTATTAAAGACACTACTAGTAGAACCACAGATGGTCTTCCCTAGTAACCAGCACCTGCAATATTGACCGTGAAAACTAAATTTGCTCAGTAAAATTACAAAGCAAACATTGCCATTTTGCTATCAACTGACTGCAAATTTATTTTATGTTTCCTGACATCAGAAATCAAAACTATTTGAAAATTTTATCATACAATAATTTCAATCCGTTCCACGGGGCTCGTTGTTGTACAAAACAATTGCTATACGATACATGCACCACATAGCAATTTTCCCTATGGGATGCATTGTACACCTTTTTTTTTTGCTAAGTGGTTTTTCCCATTGAAAAATTGTTGTATGATTTTTTTCCCCATAGGGAAAATTGTTATGCGAGACGCCATTTCCCTCAAAACCTAATTGTTATACAATCTCGTTGCCATATGGGGCGATTGTTGTATGAGGTTCCACTGTATCTTGTATAAAATAAATAAATAGATATATAAAAATTTTAGGTAAAGGTAAAGGTTTCCTTACTTGAAAGCCAGTCATATCCGACTCTAGGGTTCAGTGCTCATCTCTGTTTCAAAGCCGAAGAGCCAGCGCTGTCTGCTTCTGCAGATGTTTCCGTGGTCATGTGGCAGGCATGACTGGACACCAGAGCACACGGAACACTGTTACCTTCCCACCAAAGTGGTCCCTATTTAACTACTTGCAATTTCTTGTTTTCGAACTGCTAGGTTGGCAGGAGCTGGGACAAAGACGGGAGCTCATTCCATCCTGCAGTACTCGGGAATCAAACTGCTGACCTTCTGCCTCCCAGTCAGCAACGGTGGTAGTAGTAGTAGTAGTAGTAGTAGTAGTAGTAGTAGTAGTAGTAGTAGTAGTAGTAGTAGTAGTAGTAGTAGTAGTAGAAGAAGAAGAAGAAATTTCCTAATATTCCTATTGCTATGTTAAATATGTTTCGAATGTTTTCTAATTGCTTGAATATTTGTTGAAGATTTAATCAAATATTTGGTTCTCTGTTTACATGCATTTGAAACTTGGCTGTTGTATTTTGTATACAAAACCTATGTTCTATTCAAACTGTACATACAATTCCATTTTGAAACTGAGATTTGAGTCATGCTACGCTTTGTAATAAGTTTCCTAATTACTTTCTAGCCAGTCTTCAGAAGATGATGAAACATTTGGCATCTCGAGGGGAAGAAATTCCCTTGGCTTGAATGGATGCCTTTCATTAGATTCTGACCCAGCTTCTGTAGGCGGACTTGCACGCCGAAGGTGCTTCCAAAGAATAATATCGATTGAAGAAGACCATCTGCCTCAGCTTCTTGATCGGTCAGAAAAGCAGCTAACTAAATGGTCTGAAGAAGATGAAGGTGCCTTGCCAGAAATGGAAATGAATGGGGCCCAAATAAAATCACCTTCGGAACAGACACCTTCAACTCCTAGGGAGCAGCCAATAGGGAAGGAAACATTATCACAAGTAAGAAACAAAATTACACTTTTCACTGTGAAATCCTATTAAATGTTTGGATGTCTGATTTACATTTCATAAGTTTCATGTCCTCTTTCACAGGTTGGATGTCTTGGGACAAGCAGCTTAGGGTGTGGCTTCGAGTTCTGGCCAAAGTTAGGTTGCTTAACTGTAACAGAGTTAGGACTGGATATAAGCAGCCTGACTTTGTGCATGGTTGCAGCAAGCAAATATTAATACCGTATACGCTAGTGTTCTTCTTCCATGTCGAGACCAGACATGAAACTGCCAAAATGATAGCTTTTATGTCTTCAAAGAACTTGGCTAACTTATTTTAGCATAGTGTGTTGCAGTTAGAGTAGGTCCATTTGAATAAATGGAATTTACAAAGGAATTGACTCACTATATCCCTATTGATTTAATGGACTTACTCTAATGCAATTTACTGTGCTAAGTAACAGGATTTTGGCCACTGTTTTAGATTTTGCTCCTTAGCTAAGTTCTTTGAAGACATAACAGCTATTATTTTGCCAGTTGATGAGGGATCTCCTCATCAGTGGTCCAATTAGACAGGCTTCAAACATTTTATCAATTAAGAAGAAATGTGTTGTGCTCCTAGCCAGATGGTAGGTGTTTGCTATTCTTTAAGTCCTTTACTCAGTAACCTTGGCACAGGCCATAGCTGGCTGGCATTGTGCAGCCTGCATGGAGATAGGGATTTGGACAAGCAGAATAACCAGACAATGGTATCTGGAGCTCCCATAGCAGAATGGGTTCAGGTTATATCTTTACTTCACTATTTCCCATTGCATTACTGTTAGTCTTTTACTCTTAGAGTTATCCTCATCATGCTATTGCTTTTTACTGTATACCCATTTCACTCTGATTCTTTCATTCTTTTCCTCTAATAAAGTATTGCAAGCTTTTCTCTTCATGGGAGTGCCCTTGTGTCTTGAATCCAAAAGAACCTCTTGCTCCTAGCAAGAAAGATGGTCAAGAGGTACAGTGAAACTGACTGAACACCTACATTTGTGTTTGCTTGAAGGATGAACAGGTGTTTGCCCCAGATCGTTTGTTCAAGATTATTTTTGTGGGGAATTCAAGTGTGGGAAAGACTTCATTTTTAAGGCGTTTCTGTGACAACCAATTTTACTCAGGCACTGCAGCTACTGTTGGTAAGTAAGCAAAACAGGGAAGGCACACATATAGACACTTACGTTGTTTATCTATCTGCATGTTACAATCAGTGTTTTATATTCAGTGAATGTCAGCCTCCATTCTATGAATGTGTGAGAACTTAGAAATTCATTAGTGACTGCTGGAAGCAGAGAGGGTTGTTGTTGTTGTCTTTGTCATCATTATCAAATGTATACATAATCCACCAGATGTTCGGACCAGAGTTTTGAATCCCACTGCTTGGGTCCTAACCCTGGACATAAGAGTCAGTGAAATATTGCCTAATAATATAGCTGGTGCCTAGCTACTCCCTGCAACTGCTCTATTGTGATCTTATCAATGCCAATCACACGCTGATGTTTTTTCAACTTTTTTGGGATTGCTTCTAGCACTTCTATCACTGGTATCGCTATTGCTCTTTTTCCCCAGAGATGCCGTACATCTCAAATTCTCATATCATGATCTTTTCAATTCCTCTTTCTTCAACCCGACCATCACGTCGGATCACTGCGTCAATCAGTCTATTATTATTCTACAGTTAGATTCACAGCCAAAGACTGATATAAAATTAACAGTACAAGACCTAACCAAAGACCTAAGAACTGTTAAGATAACATCTAAGTATATGGGCAGTTCTTATTTTAAAAAATTCTTTTTGTAAAGTTAAGGTATTCAAGTCCAACAAATTTAAAAATTCCAAATGTCTAATGAGTCCTTTAGGTATTTTTTCAAGGGCTCTTACTATGCATTCAACAACATATTTCTTTTTTTCCATAAAGTACCTTGTCATGGTGAAGAGGTTTATGTGCTCTAATGATACTAGGAGCTATGCTGAACAGGTACAACCGTATCAGACAAGTCTTGCCTGAAGAACCAGACTAAATGTGTTCTACAGCCCATTTAAAATGGTGAGAACATGTAATACTAATTCCATGCCAGCTCAATCGTTGTCCAGATTAAAAGGGGCCACATTGGATGCTATGGCTCCTGGCACCCATCAAAAATGTGCTATAGGGCTTACCTCCTTTTGCTTGGCGTTGAGGGCATGGAGCTGATGAGCAACTGGAAGACAATAAAAAAACTGAAAAAAATCTGGATGAGGGAAGAAAACTGATGATGACTAAAATCTACTGTTAGATTCACAGTTGAAGACTGGGATAAAATTAACAGTTCAAGTCCTAACCAAGGATCTAAGAACTGTTAAAGTAACATTTAAGTATATTGGGCAGTTCTTACTAAAGTTTTTTTTTTTAAAGTTAGGCTATACAAATCCAATAAACCCCAAATTTCTAAATATCTAGGAAGCCCTTTAGGTATTGCTCCAAGGGCTCTGATTAGTATGGGTACAACAACAGACTTCTTAAACACTCAACTTCAATTTGCAAATCATGGTATTTTGTGATTCCCTCCCCCCCTTCCAGCTGTTTGTCTTCAATTCATGTATCTCCTGGTATAGGAATGTCAATAAATCAGGCTTCCTTCTTGACACTCTTGTTTTCTAATATTTTCTCAACCCTATAATTTTTACACCATTCAAATCCAAACTTCTGACAAATTTTCCAATGAATTTTTGCAATCCTGTCATGGCATTGCAAATACTCAGTCTGTGCAATTTTGCAGCATCCACTGATCAGATAATCTATTGTTTCATCCAGTTCGCTGCAAAGTCAGCATTTGCTATTGTTGGATCCATGGTGTATTTTAGCCTTTGTGCATTTTGTTGGCAATACTTGTTCTTGAGCTGCCAAAATAAATCCTTCAGTTTCCTTCTTCAACACTCCTGTTCTTAATCAGCCCCATGTCAGCTTTTGGATGTTGATGTTGTTGTTGTTGTTCAAACACACAACACCCAGTCAAAGCAAACAACATGACTGGTATTATATAATAGGTGCTGCAGTGGCTTAGTGGTTAAGAAGCTCGCCTTGTTAGCTGGAAGGCCGGCAAGTCGGCAGTTTGAGACCTGGGTACTGTATGATGGATTGAGTGCCCGTCTCAGTCCCAGATCTTGGGGACATAAAAAGAGCCTCATTTGGGTGTTCCCTGAGCAGAGTTTCTCTCGCAAAAATCCTTTCAACTCAGAATAATTTCTGACATAAAATTATTATTATTATATTATATAATAAATACCAGTTTCAAGCAAAAACTGGAGTATCTATTGAATATTGGTGCAATATATGTTGTTCCTAATAATGCCATCTTTTGCCATTCTGATGGTGTTATTTCAGAGATCTGCAGTTGGTTATAATATTTTGGAAAATTTCTTGGCATTGTTTTCAGTGCCCAGATGTCTCTAGGGACCACTGAAATATGTTTCATCCTCAATCAAGTTACTGTACCTCTATTGCCAGGTCCCTGTATTTTGTTAAATTTTTCAAACCTTTATTTTCAATTCTGGCATCTTCTGGAACTGCAATGTCAATTATTCAAACATTTCCTCATCTAGTGTTTTTATGTCTGGTGTATTATACAGTGGACTCTTGGTTAACAAACGGCTCGGTTAACATAAAAATCGTATAACAAAAGGAAATCCATAGAAAATAGTGGCTCGGTTTACGGAATTTTTTTGGAACAGATTAATTGGTTTTCAATGCATTCCTACGGGAAACCGCAGTTCAGTTAATGTATTTTGGTTTTTAATACATTCCTATAGGAAATTGCATTCACTGGATTCCTATGGGAAATTCAGTTAGAGTAATTTTCACTGTAATAAACATCCCAGAGAATGCATTAATTACGTTAACTGAGGTTCCACTGTACTCAATGTGTTTGTCCATGTGGATCCAAAAATCTCACAAAATCTAATTTTTTCACTTCGTAACACCTCTATTTGGTGTTCTCACAAATTCTTGAATGCTAGCAGATTATACTTTTAAGTGTATAATATTGCCATTCTATCATAACTTGAAGGGACTGCAGTGGCTCAAGTGGCTAAGACGCTGACTGGAAGGCAGCAGTTCGAATCCTGAGTACTGCAGGATTATGTGTCAATCGTTTCCATTCTGAATTGCCATATCCCAACAACACTTTATCCACATATAACGCATTAGTCAGAAGTCAGACTGTGAAGGAGAGGAAGTGCAGAGAAGTCAATCCTTCTTAGCACCGTTTCCCCCCAGGCAATCTGTTCTCTTTACTAGTGTTAGTTTGCTTGTTTATTTGTTCATTTGTCCATTCATATGTTCTACTGTGTGATCACAGATCATGGTCAAAAATTCAATAATTCTGTCAGGATAAAGTTCTACATGATGATACATTTTATATCAGAGATGACAAACCATTTCAAGATTTCTAGGCACTCCCACTTTGTTTGCAGGTGTACTAAGAAATTTATCTGCTAGGAATTTGAGAGATGTTTTTGGAGTGTTTTTCCTTTTATTTTGGAGTGAGGATTGTTATGCTAGCTTTTCAGTCAGTTTAATCATCATGCATTAAAGCTTTGCATGACCACAAATGTATGAAAATAGCCTTTAAAAAGAGATGGAAACTATTTTTGACCCAAAGATTGTACCTTAAGGGATGTAGGCCAGTGTTCATCCTACATGGATGAACACCCCTTCCCCCAGCACACGTCCATACAGGGCCATAGCCAGGGGGCGGGGTGGTGGTGGTGAAAACCCTCCTGAGCTAACAGCCTGCCTCCCCAACCCACCACGGGATGCCAATCTATACCTATAAAATGGTGCGTTAACCATTGGAATGTGACAAAGGATGTTGCACCAGGCCCCACTAGCCCCATCTGAGCCTCCGTGCACTCGACCGAACGGGGTTCGCAGGTAACTGTCGGGTTGAAATTTTCAGCCGGGGGGCAGGAGCCCCCTGGATGCAAACAAAAAAAGGGAACTTCAATTCCCAACATTCCTTGTTCCTCAATCAGGATGAGTGGCGCGGCAAAAGGAACGTTCCGAAATGTGCCGCGGCCAATCAAAAAAAAGCCGCAGGAATAAAACCGCTGCAGTAAGCAAACATGTGCAGGCAAAACTACAAGCCCCAGCATCCTGCGCGACATTAGCACGCAGAACGATGAGGCAGCCGGCACGCAAAAAATAAAAGTAAAAAAAACCCACCGCCGCTGCCCTTCCTTCCCATGGGCCAGCCAGCATGGCCCGTGGGGAAAAAGGCCCCCCGCCACTGCCCTTCCTTTCGACGGGCCAGCCGGTGCGCAAAAAAAGAACCCCCCGTCGCTGCCCTTCCTTTCGATGGGCCAGCCGGCACGTGAAAAAAAAAGAAACCCCCTCCTGCCGCTGCCCTTACTGTCGACGGGCCAGCCATCGAGCCTGGCCCGTGAAAAAAAAAGACACACACCCCCGCCCTTTTCTGCCCACGGGCCAGGGATTGAGCCTGGCCCGTGAAAACCCCCCCAAAAAAAGACCACCCCCCTTTTCTGCCCACGGGCCAGGGATCGAGCCTGGCCCACGAAACCCCCCCAAAAAAAGACCACCCCCGCCCTTTCCTGCTCACGGGCCAGGGATCGAGCCGGGCCCGCGAACCCCCCAAAAAAAGACCACCCACCTGCCCTTTTCTTTCAACAGGCCAGGGATCCAGCCTGGCCCATGAAGAAAAAAGACCCCCCCAAAAAAAAACACAAAGTACACAAAAATCATTCAAAAATAGTCACAAAAACATGCAAAACCAGTCACAAAAACATGCAAAACCAGTCACAAAAACAGTCAAAAAGTAACAACAAAAACATCACAAAGACACCCCCCCAACCCAACACAACCCCCCCCCAAAACAAAGCCGCCAGAGAGGTTACCTGTCACTCCATGACAGCCGGAACTCAAATGAGAAAATAATGAAAATACTTACCGGAAGCGACACCCAGAGGACAGAAGACAAAAAGTGTAGAGAGTAAGAAAAGCTCACCACCCCCACCCAGAGGCCACAAGAGAAAAAACATTCAAAAATATTGAAACTTATAAGATTAATTCCCAAATTAATCAAATAAGTTATCAAAACATTCAAAAATATTCACACTAATCACAAAAAATACCAAAAAAAACCCAGAAATCACTTTTCACTCAAAAAAACCAAAAACCAAAAACCAAAAATAAAAAATGCATAAAAATAAAGATTTAAAAAACCAAAATTAAATTTTAAAGTAATTTTTTTTATTTAACATTAGATAAATTAAATTAAAATAAAATTTGCATAAACATAAAACAAAAACCTTCCAAAACCAATTTAAAGAGCCCGGCACTGAGGAAGCCAGCGCGCAAAAAAACAACAACACACACACTCACACTGGGAGCGCAAGTCCGCCACAGGCGGATGCAGTGCCTCGAAGCCACAAAATCATAAAACCTTTCAACACCATTGAAAACAGCTCAGCACTATTGGTTCAAGAAAAAAATGAAACCCTTTCCTATCCAACACAATTTTACAAAGCCCGGCACTGCCGGGCAAAATATGCTAGTGTTATATATGTGTGTGTGACATTGTTGCCCCTCCTGAAATCCCCCTCATCTAGAATCCTGGCTACGGCCCTGCGTCCATACACAATCCACCCACCTACTATGTATTTCTTAGCTCTACCTCTTCAAATTTTCTAGATCAATCAGAGAAAGTGTCATTTTCTCCTCTGCAGTGAGAGAAGTCTCCTTTCTCTATGCTGAGTAATGGGAAAGTGCTTATCTCCAGTTATAATCCTTCTCCTGTGCCCAAGCATGGTGAGACAGAGCCTCTCTGTGCTTGAACAGAAAAAGAGATGTCTCTAACTTGCTACAAGTAAAGATTAGTCTTGGCTCTTGGACAGAAGTTTAGGAGGTTGTATAATGCTAATGTATTCAAGACTTCCCATCTAAGGAAGATCGCCATTCCTGTGGCTTTCCTATTCCCCTTTTCAATTTCAGTACTAGGACTTTAATCTTTACAAACATTACTAGTTAAAATATATGAATAATCATGCTGGTCCTAGATCTTGACCTTGTTTAACAAACAAGCCCTTCTGGCATTAAATTATGTGGCAACCAGTTGGCTAAACCCATGGTAGTTGCAAAAACAGATGTCACAATATGTGGATGATAATCTGATAAATTCTCAGATGCTATACATTAGGCTAAATAATGTTTCAATGTTCTGTTTAGATCACGCACCTACTAATTACTATTACCTGAGCTGCAGAATTTAAGTTTTGGTTACTTTTGTGCAGATGGAGGGGGTGGGAAATCAGAGCTCAGCATATATTTCTTCGCTTAATCCTCCTTTCTCTTATCTCCCTTTTTACTTAATAAAATGTTTTTATGTGAACAACTGGAGACTGAAAGCAAAGGATTGGGTAACTATTGTGAGAGTAATACCTGGGAGAATGCACCTAGGTTGCAATGTAGCAACTTGAACAATGTTGCGATGTAACAACTTGAAGCTTTAATGCATGATGATTAAACTGACAGAAAAGCTAGCATAACAATCCTCACTCCAAAATTAAAGGAAAAACACTCCAAAAAATCTCTCAAATTCCTAGCAGAGAAACTTCTTTGTACACCTGCAAACAACTTGAACAACCAGTGTGTGCGTCATGTATGTAGTCCAATAGGAATTTATTTTATATTGTTTGGTGCTACAGAAATGTAATGGAGGAGATCAAAGCACCTGTTGGGCTTGAGCTATCTTCTGGTTGATGTGGGTTGTAGTTACACTGTTAATTAGGTGTCCACCAGCTAAAAAATGTATACAGTGTTGACATAACCTGAATTCTGTTTTCTTTACAGGTGTGGATTATAGCGTGAAAACAGTGATACTGGATAATAGTCGCATTGTGCTACAGCTCTGGGACACTGCTGGGCAAGAAAGGTAAAGATATGCCCCATGCCATATTCAACACATCTAATATGGAAGGTGGTAGTGCTTTCAGAGCCAGCTAAGACTTCTTGAAGTCAGAATTCATACAGTATGTTGCATTCATTTTGAATATTAATTGCATCTCAAACCTTTCAAATGATTTAAATGTTAGTTGTTCTGTTCCCACATGGGCAGTTGCCAGTCAGAAAGTCTGAATGTGGTCAAAAAATACTGTTCTATCAGCAGCTCAGGTAAAGCAGGCAAGGAGTACTCACAGCCAGAATCAGTTAATAGGCCAAGGACTGAAATCAGTCCAGTTTAGAAACAGCAACCAAGTACCATATTTACTCGAGCATAAGTCATCCTGAATATAAGTCAAGGTACCTAATTTGGACCTCTAAAACTAGGAAAATAGATTGACTCGAGTATACGTCGGGGTGGAAAATGCAGCAGCTGCTAGTGACTTTCAATAATTAAAATACATGAAAATAAAGTAAAAGTAATTAATTTAGACATTTGTGTGGATATGTTTTTGAGTGTTTACAGTAGTGTTAGTGCATTTTTTACTGTAATTGCACCACCCAACCAGTTGTGGCATAGCACAGAAAGTGGGTGGGTGGGCCAATTGCACTGAAGCAGGAAGCGTTGCTCTAGCCAAGCCTCTTGCTCTCGTTGCGAGCAAGTAGTGTGGCTTTCCCCGTCCATCTTGGCCACCGCATGGAGCAGGGACAAAGACATGGGTACCAGTACCAGTAAATGAAATCCTTTCTTTTTCCGCACCGGTTTGGAAGGGAGACATGATCGCAAGGCAGAGTGCTATGGAGAAAGACCCCTTCTATCTTGTCTGCAGTTTCCCATAGAAATGCATTGAAAACAAACTTCAGAGTAGAAGAAATTAATTTTCAATGCATTCCTTTGGGAAACCACACTTTGTGCCCTCTAGTGGCTAATTGTGGTAATGGCCCGTCTATCAGCTGCTTTTCTTTTCCCCACCCCAGAAGTGCCAAAGCTACTTTTAAGCTGCTGAATCACTCCGAAAACATATTTTGGGACCCTCGTGGTCGTTGACCAATGTATAAGTTGAGTCACCTTTTTGGACCTCATTTGGGGGGCTAAAAACTTGACTTATACTCGAGTATATAAGTAATTATATTCCAAAAGGCTAAGTCAAACATTTTCTAAGAGAAGGCAGCAGCATATCAAATCACAACACAAATCAGAGAGTTGCAGGAAAATCTTTCATAGTTCAACTACAAACACTATATTGACCTGCCTGAACCAGAATGGAGATCTTTATGGCTAGATTGCCTGAATCCTAAAGAACTCAAGTGATTACATTCTAGTGTAAAATCTCTCTGTGGAGAAGGCTCTTCACTTGGGAACATTTCTTACTCTTGAGAAGTTTTTTATTCCTAAAATTGAACTATTGCTTTGACCAACTCTCGCAGAATGGGAAGGGATCTATTCTCCCTGTGTGACTGGAGAGCCACATTACACCTCGAGTGCCTTAAGAGTCCTGGTTCTTCACCTCCACAGACTCTGAGCACTCCCATGCACTGGAGGATCCTTCTATTTGTAAAATAATAGAAAGTGGCAGATAATAGTCAGAGAAGCAAAAGACTTGGATTAGTGATTCATAAACTTTTAGACCAAGGTGTTTTTGGACTAAAATTCTCAGAAGCCTTCATCACTGGCTCTGATGGCAGAGATTTTTGGGAGGTCT
Organism: Bradypodion ventrale; assembly: GCA_035047345.1. NCBI lineage: Eukaryota > Metazoa > Chordata > Lepidosauria > Squamata > Chamaeleonidae > Bradypodion > Bradypodion ventrale. Next base: position 179,674,881 of record JAWDJE010000005.1, read on the forward strand.
AGTCCATCTGGAACCACAAGGTTGGGAACCACCAATTTAGAGATTCAAAGCCCAGTACATGAATGCTATGGTCTAGTTTGGACAGTCACAGAAGTGGACAAAAGATTAGGATGGATTGTTGTTGCTATGAAGTCAAACAATAGAATGTGGGAGAGAGCAATACATTTGTCATAACAATAAACCTGAGAGCTCCCTATAATGTCTAGAACAGTGGTTCCTACTGTGGCTTCTGGAAATTGAAGTCCAAAAAAAAAGGGGTGGGGGTGTTTGGGAAACACTGGTCTAGAAGCAGATAAGCACCGCAATCCCAGACAAAGTTTAGGATAGTTGATGGTCAGTCAACAAGCTGGGGGAGAGACTAAAATCTCATAGAGGAAAACCACAGTACCTAGCAGTAAAGAAAGGAAACCAGAGCAATGAAAATAGTAAAAAATCTTAGAAATACCACCTCTTTTTAAAAGCACTTAACCTTATTAAGATATGAACTGAACAACTTTAAATTTTACAAGTTTACTATGCAATTATATCATTATAGTAATAATATACTAATATAATAATAAAGGTGCTTGCTTTTGGATTTTGAAATTTGTTTTGTTGCAGTCTTGCCTTTTGCTTCTTTATGGCTGTGATGTTACTGACCAAATATCTAAAAAGAAAATTATGGGCTTGCAGGTACCGCAGTATTACAAAGCAGTTCTTCCGAAAGTCTGATGGTGTTGTTGTGATGTATGATATCACAGCAAGAGACACATTCTTGGATGTGAAGCAGTGGCTAGTGAGCATTGAGGTAAGTCTGATTAAGTTTAGATACTTTTATGTGCTCTCTAATTCCAGAGCAACAAGTAGTTGTTCTAGAGACAGCACCTATCCAGTTTTACTTCTCTTTGGAAGGAGAGATTATTAAAGACTTGACAAGTTGTATAATATTTTCATTTTATTTACTAGCATACGAAGTGTGTGTTACATACAAATGTGGACAATCATAGTACAGCATTCATAGGCTGAAATCCTGTGTCTTAGCATAATAAATTGCACAAGAATGGGCACACTAAATCAACAAGGATTTGATGAGCCAACAACTCTGTAAGATCCATTGATTCAAATGGGCCAACTCTAATTGTGATTTACTTGAGGTGAGTAAGTCATAACTAAAGTAGGCCCATTTGAATAAATGGACATTACAGAGCTGACTCATCATCCACTGATTCAACTGGGCTTCTGTAGTAGAACTTGCTACACTAAGCAACAGGTTTTCAGTCATCCTGTCAAAGGAAGTAATGAATATTCACATTTTTTCCATCTCTGATGAGAAAAGGTGTACCAATGTGTGACACACACTATTGAAAAATTGCCAGCTGCTGGAAGATTGCCTACTTCTGCACAAAAGTAAAAAGAAAAGTGTTTGTTTTGTTATGAAGTTTCAATAATCCTACTTAAATTGGAAGTAAACCAGTGGTGGATTAGCAAACCTTGTATTTTGTGTGGAAGACAGCATTTCTTGTGCAAAACATGAGGTTTCATGTCACATATAAGGCTTTTAGGAAACCCATAAACAGTTGGCCTTGTGGTGTTTGAAGAATTAAAAATTAATTGTTGCTTTTTACTCTGTATTTTTGGCAAGTAGCCAGATTTGAACTTCTGTAATGCCTTGTCATTAGGGCTAAACATTTTACCTGAAGAACAAGGTGACATTCTCATTACATCACGATAGCAGTGCTTCTTGTTCTCATAGATCTGCACACAAAAGCACTCCCTCCATTTTGCATCTCTGCACATACATGTCCTCGTCATAAGGCAGTGTATGATAGCCAGTTTTTCATAATATTTTATTTGGGGGAAATATTCCATATTTTAATTGTTATTTTTCCATAGGAGGCAGCAGGAGAGAACACACCTGTCCTTTTACTTGGCAATAAAATTGATAATGAAAAAGAGCGGGAAGTCCCTCATGCATTAGGAGAGCATCTAGCCAATGTATGTATGTATGTATGTATGTATGTATGTATGTATGTATGTATGTATGTATCATGATTTCTACTTACAGGTATATCCCACCATGAATCACAGGAGGAGGAAAAAGAAGATTAACATGGTCAGCAAATTTCCCAGTTTTATTAAAGCTAAAAATCACTTAAACAATAGATGTACTTTCCGGAAGATACAGCAATGTGCTGCCAAAATAAGTTGTGTACTGTTTAAACACACTGAGCAGTGGAGTACTATTTTTGTTTTTGCCAAGAACTAAGAGAAAGCTTCTACTCCTAAGAAAATTGTAACATTGAAAGCTGTCTTAAACTGAGACAGGCCATTAGGTCCATTCAGCACAATACTGTTGCCTCAGCTGGCAGCAGCTGTTCAGTGTTTCAGGTCTTCTTCTTTTTTAACCTAGCCAGGAGATTCCTAGTGTCCTCTGGTAGTCTCCCATTCAAAGCCTAAGCAAGCCTGACAATGTGCTTTCCATAATCGAAGTTGGTGTGTTTGAGATGGTATGGGTGATCTAGCCTTTCCCTTGGATATGTAAACCAAAGCAATGGAAAACAATCCTATACACTCAGAAATCCCCACCTTCCTGTAGAAGGGGTGTATAAAATTCTAGAAGAGTCAGGAGGGACTGAAATATTACATATTTTTCATTAGGAGATTAGAAGGTAGCACATGAGACTACCTTCTGAAAGAGAAAGCTTTCTGATAATATTTGTATACATTAGTCTTTTTGGAAGTACATTCATATTCCTCATTCAGACAATATGACCACAACATGCTATATAGTTGTGGACATTACTAACAATAGTCACACTTTGGTTTCTTTGTAATGGTAGACAGAGCAAGAATGAAGCCTAGAGGGAAATGTCCTCAATCAACACATGGGGTTGGTGGCTTGGACAACTGGGCATCTAAATATCAGAGGAAGATGGCCGAAAGTTGTAAAACTGGCATTTAAATAGTTTCATAATGGAAGAGCATTTGCCATGTTAAAGATATAATAGCAGTGTAATTCTATACAAATGTAACTACAATTAAGCCCTGCTGAGCTCAGTGAAACTTTCTCACAAATAAGCACATACAGTATAGGATTACATATTGAGTGTGCTCGTATTTGCGATGGTTTAGAAGTTCACGAAGTCAATTCACTTGACATGTGCTTTTATGTGAATTATTAATGGGTAATTGATCGTCCAATATCTGATCTATTCAGTATGTGCTGACTTATAGGAACAGGTAATGAGGAACCACTGTTCAATAGGAGAGGGCACTCTTTCCATCCAGAAAGTTTGCTGTACATCCTATAGAATATTAATTTTGTAAGCTAACAAGGGCTATCAATTAAAGAAATTTTAGTCACAGATTTAACTGATTAAGCAATTGATTAGGTCACCCGTGCTTGACTCTAGGATTCAGTGCTCATTTCTCTTTATAGTCAAAGTGCCAGAGCTGTCTACATTTGCAGATGTTTCCATGGACATTTGGCAGGCATGACTAGACACCATAAGAACATAAGAACAGCCTTGCTGGAACAGGCCACAGCCCATCCAGTCCAGCATTCTGTCTCACACAGTGACTCACCATTTGCTTCAGGGTATTCCCAAGCAGATGCCTTCACCTGCTTAGGATTCCCTGGAAATGATATTGAGAGATATCCTGCCTATCTCTCCAACCCGGAGATTGTCCTTAGGTATCCATAATTATAGCCATTGATCCCCTTGTCCGCCATGAACTTGTCTAATCCTTTCTTAAAGCTGTCAAGACTGACAGCTGTCACCACTTCTTCTGGCAGGGAGTTCCATAGACCAGGGATCCTCAGGGTGAAAAAGTACTTTCTCTTATTTGTTTCAGAACTAGTACCCAAAAGTTTCATGGAGTGCCCCCTAGTTCTAATGTTATGCGATAGGGAAAACAGTTTTTCCTTATCTCCTTTGTCCACACCGTGCATGATTTTATAAACTTCAGTCAGGTCAACTCTTAGACGCCGTCGTTCAAGAGTGAAGAGGCCCAACCGTTGCAGCCTCAGATGGTAAGGAAGGTGTCCCAGTCCCCTAATCATTCTGGTTGCCCTCCTCTGCACTTTTTCCAGCTCCATAATATCCTTCTGGAGGTATGGCGACCAGAACTGTACACAGTATTCCAGATGGGGCCTCACCATAGATTTATAAAGAGGCAAAATGACACTTGCTTACTTATTATCTATACCCTTCCTAATGTTTCTCTATCATTGAGTTTGCTTTTTTCACTGCTGAAGCACACTGGGTTGACACCTTCATTGAGCTGTCCACCAGGACACCAAGGTCCCCTTCCTGGTTTGTCGCAGAGAGTTCGGACCCCATCAGTTTATAAATCTAATTGGGGTTTTTTGCCCCAACGTGCATCACTCTGTACTTACTAATGTTGAAGCTCATTTGCCACTGTTTTGCCCACTCCCCCAGTGTCAAGAGATCCCTCTGGAACTCCTCACAATCTCTCACAGTTTTCACTACCCTGTCATCAGCAAATTTGGCTACCTTGGTATTTACTCCTACTTCTAGATCATTTACGAAGAGGTTGAAAAGCAGGGGTCCCAGTACTGAACCTTGGGGGACCCCACTCTTTACTTCCCTCCACTTGGAGAAGTGTCCATTTAGTGCTACCCTCTGCTTCCTGTCCCTTAGCCAGTTGCTGATCCAGGACAAGACCTGTCCCTTTATTCCATGACTAGTAAATTTATTCAAGAGCCTTTGGTGTAGGACCTTGTCAAAAGCCTTCTGAAAGTCCAAATAAACAATGTCAACTGGATCCCCCTTATCCACATGCTTGTTGACACTCTCAAAAAATCCTAACAGATTATTGAGGCATGATTTGCCCGTGCAAAAGCCATGTTGGCTCTCCTTTAGCAGCGCCTTCTCTTCTATGTGCCTATTAATTCTATCTTTTAGAATGGTTTCCATCACTTTACCTGGGACACATGTCAAACTGAGCGGTCGGTAATTTCCTGGATCACCCCTAGATCCTTTTTTGAAAATTGGTGTTACATTCGCTACCTTCCAGTCATCAGGCACAAAGCCTGATTTGAGGGAAAGATTATATATTTTGACTAGGAGATCAGCAATTTCATCTTTAAGTTCCCTGAGAACTCGTGGATGGATGCCATCTGGTCCTGGTGATTTGTTAGTGTTTAGTTTAACAAGACATGCAAGGACCTCCTCCCTGGTTATTTCTATCTGGCTTAATTCTTCGGTTTCCCTCCCTACAAAGATAGGCTCTGTTTTGGGCATGTGGCCTCTGTCTTCTTCAGTGAATACTGAAGCAAAGAATTCATTGAGTCTCTCTGCAATCTCTGTTTCCTCTTTAATAACCCCTTGCCTTCCATTGTCATCTAATGGTCCAATGGCCTTCCTATTTGGGTTCTTACTTCTAATGTACTTAAAGAAGTCTTTGTTATTTCTCTCTGTGTTTTTAGCTATATGCTCCTCAAAGTCTTGCTTTGCCTTGTGCACCAGAGTTCACAGAATGCTGTTTACCTTCCTGCTGAAGTGGTACCTATTTATCTACTTGCAATTTCTTGCTTTCAAACTGCAAGGTTGGCAGGAGTTGGAACAGAGATGGGAGCTCACTCTGTTGTACAGTACTCGGGTCTCGAAATGCTGATCTGCTGACCTTCCAGTCATCAAGTTCAGCATCTTAACCGCTAAGCCACTTCAGCCCCTATAAGCAATTGATTACCCTTACATAAATCTGCATATGAAATTTACTAGATTTATAATAAAATGGCATCACAATCCTAGCACACTGTTAATAGCCCCATAATGTGAGTAGGTGTCAGGTTGTGAGACAATGGATTGCAGCTACAGTATTTGTGTATATCTGCTCTTAATATGTATTTATTGCATGTTTCCTTATTTTTGATGGAGGCTGCAGTTGGTAGCTCACAACAGCTATCTAGTAAAGGCTTTATGGGTGTCAGTATTTATTGGTGAGTTGTAATAAAATGTTTGTGGCTATAGATCTCCACTGCATATTACCATATTTTATTTGGCACCTCTAATCCCCTGCATGTATTGTAAGCAAAGAAAGGATCTGCAATCAGATTGCCTGTAGTTTCAGCTAAGATAAGACTCCAAATACATTCCCCTCCAAAATAAGATGGTGATTCTTGCTTTGAAACACCATCAGAAACAAATTGATGTGAATGGGCAATGGTTTCGCAGGTCTGATACTTATCTGAAAGTGAGAATTGGATAGTTTGTCCTGCATTGTAGAGTTCCAGCATTGGGAAGAGTTAGTGTCTAAGACAAATTGGGAGCATAAATTCCATAGGCAATCCTGACAATTGGTAAAAGTAATTGGAAGGATGTCTTCAACCTACTTCTGGAATTTTCATGTGAACCCAGTTTGGATCACTCTAGCAGACAATCAGCTGGGGGTGGGGGAATCAGTGGGGCTGTGTAACCCATAGCAGAGTGTTGCACATAGCCCACACGCTGTGGATTGTGCATCCTACTTCTAGACTATAATCTGCAGTTTACAAAGCACTCTTCTCATAGTAACTGAGGTAACTTGTACATTATACTTCATCTGTTGTATATTACCTTGTGAAAGATTAAGAGTGTTTAATTCTTTCCATAAATAAAGGACAGCACTAAACTTTACTTACTGGTTGATAGAAAGAGACAGGTCTTCATAGCTTCTACTTCATTCAAGTCAATAGAGCCAGTAAGTTACATATACTTAACTCTTATTCAAGAGGGTACACTTGGCAAGTTTGATCTTCAGATTAGCATCTGCTATACACCATGGTACTCAAGTTTTGCAAATTTCCATTAAACATACACCCAATCACTGCAACAAATGGTCCAGCCATTTGCAATCATCCAGATAGACCAGACAAGATGTAACCTGAAGATCATGAAGCATTTCCATAAAGTGCTAGGTATAGAGTACTCAGAAGTGCTTTCCCATTGTCTTCTTCTCTGGCCTGCCTGGGATTGTGCAGTTTGCTTAAGATTACACAGGCTGGGTCTTCTCTTGGGACACATAGTGTGGAATCTGCAGCCAGATATCTAACTTATTGTGAACTGTCCATCAGAAAAATCCAAGCTAGCAATAGCAATACTAATTACACTTATATACCAAGAGGATTCACCTGAGAAAGCCTTGATGCTGTGAAAGGTTGAGGGCAAAAGAAGAAGGGGATGGCAGAGAATGAGATGGCTAGATGGTATTGTTGACGCAATGGGCACAGAGCTGGGTGGGCTGAGGAGGATGGTGGAGGATAGGGGTGCCTGGTGGGCAATGGTCCATGGCGTCCCAAAGGGTCGGAATCAACTATGCGACTGAACGACAACAACAAAACCACCCATAGTGCTTAGTACACTCTTTGGGCAGTTCAAAGTTAATTAGCATTTTGTCGCCAACATGCTGGGTACTCATACTGACCTCAGAAGGATGGAAGGTTGAGTCAACCTTCATTAAACTCACAGTGTTTTGCCTGAAGTACAGCAGCTTAACCACTGCACCACCAGGGCTCTGAAACTGCATTTGCCTTAACTGCTAAAATACCATAGGGCATTACATCCAATGTGTTATTTGTACTGGGTGTGCAAATGCTTCCTTCATAATCACTTCAGTGAAGGGCTAGCAATCAACACAAAAGCACAGCCTTCCTTCCTTCCTTAAGACCACCAACATTGTTCAAGCATTTATAGGAGATTGGATAATTCCCCTCTGTGCATTTCCTGTATTTGCTCATTAAGCTCCTATTGAAAATGCATAGGAATCAGTCTAGTAACAGTTTCATCTGCTGATGCACTAGCAATTAATAAAATGTTCATGCCAGCAAGTACATCCAAAACAGTGTCATTCATGCTGAACACATCTGGGTGCTCCAGCAAGGTCTGATTGACTGTTTCTGGTTTTAACTATGTGCCAGCTTGAACTCTTACTGTTTCCCAACATCGGTATAGCTGGGCTGCATAAATCAATGTGACACATGGTGATTAAGGTTCCCTTGTACAGTCTGAGACCCTGGCAGTCTGAGATCCTTCCACATCGTTGACCACTATTTGTTTATTCTGGAATTTTACAAAATATTTCCCTGAGACCATACATCCCTTTGGCAGCCACTTCTTTATTTGTGTGGTGGGGCTTCTATTTCCCAATTTATTTCTCTTCTCAGATGTCACTGCAGGGCTACTAAAGAAACAAGGGAGTTCCACCAAAGAATAGGATATGTTGTTAATAATGCTCTCTTGGTGAATCCAATAATTCCTCTGACCAAATACGACTCGGGCTGCAGATGAAATTGCTGCTCTTTAGGAAAGAACTGAAAACCTGGCTGGCAGGGTAGGTGTGGGGCACCGATGATGGGGTGAACCCCGCCTGCTGGTTTATATAATTAAGATTTCTCTCTCTCTTTTAATGGATGGGGTAAGTGGGTAGATTATTTAAAAATTTTAATGGGTTTTTAAAGGGCTTTTAGTTAGTTTTTGATGTTACTTTTAATTGCTGTTAGCCGCCCAGAGTCGTTGCCGAGTTGGGCGGCAATAGAAATTTGAAGAATAAATAAATAAATAAAATTAAAATTCAAAGCAATTGAACTTTGTTGCAGCAGGGTGAAAGGTCTACCGTGATACTGCAGTCTGAAGTGAAACAGAGTTCCACCAGTCATTAATGAAAACAGGCAACACAACTAAACACCATCACTCTGAAACCAGATTTTGGATCAGGACCAAATCTAGCAGACTGTTGCTAGATTGTCTGGGTTTGTTCAATGTCAAATTTGGGGAACGTTTGCCCAATACTTTATGATTTATTTATTTATTTTACAAAAAAAAAGAAGAATAGATTCCCACTTGATTTTTTAAAAAAGAGTCAGTTACCTTGCCTGTTGGTACATGTGTATTTTGCACCATAAAACTTTCCTGTCCACTATAAAGAAAATGAGATTTAGCAGATGAGTTAAGTAGCGTTCCACTAGTCATTACTAAAAGTGAAGTTGTCCAAAAGAAACATTAAAATCAGCTTTTTGGATCTGGGTCGTATTTGGCAGATTTACTAGGACAGCCTGGCCGTGTTCTGTGCAAAATCTTCAGATGTTGCACAGTGGCTGCTGGGCTGTTGTTTTGCTCTAATAGTCTTTCTGAAATGTTCTCCATGGGAGACTGAATCTATCATAACTTTATTTGTGGGTTATTACAGTTTACAGTTTACCCGATTTAGGTGTAGTCTTGGTAGCTGTCTGGGATCAAAAAAAGATTAGCACCTTTTTAATGAGTCACCTTTTTATGAAGTGTAAAGTCTTAAGCAAAGCTTGTAGTAGTGCTATGCTAAAGATGTGTATAGCGAGTAGCTAACTATCCATTTATACAACAATGTTTTCCAACTTTGGAGCTCCTGGTGATATTATCCAACTTTCAGAATCCCAAAGAAATAATGTAGATTGCTAAAAGTTTTAATTAAGGTTTCTGAGTGTTGCAGCCAATTTCCACCGGTGCTCTGAAGGTCAGACTAATTATAATAAGCCTGAGGAAGAAAAGAGACATGTAATTTCTACAAGGAATCCTTTAAACTGACAGGTCAATTAACACATAAATAGCACCAATTTAACAAGTAAAACAATTTTAGCTGAGTTTTAAATGCTGACTTCTAACTTTCCCAACTTTTAAACTAATTAATTATTAAACCTTATATTCCAAGCTCTGTGCACATCATGCCAATAAAATTCATTCTGGCTCCATTTTTTATTTGGTTTCATTTGCTTTTTTTAGTATATAGAGATCTGCTTAGCGAGAATGATTCCCAGTAATGGTTGTAAAAGTTCATGTTTTAAAATACAGTAAAGTGAAAATGGAATCATGCTGTGGTCATACCTGTCAAGTATCCCAGATTGGCTGGGATTTCCCATATTTTCGCACTGATTTTCGCCATTTCCCGCCCAGAACTGCCGCTACCCCGTAATTTGGCAGTGGGGGGAGGAGTTACTGTGCATCTCTTCTGCACAGGTCCTTTCTATGCATGCGTAGAACTCTTATACGCATGCGTAAAACCCTTCTATGCATGCTTAGAACCCTTCTATGCATGCATAGAAGACTTCTGTGCAGAAGGGGATGCGTAGAAGCCTTCTACGCATGCGTAGAAGTGAGCTGCGCAGAACGGTTCTGTGCAGGTCCATTCTACGCATGCGTAAAAGCCTTCTACGCATGCGTAGAATGGACTTGCACAGAAATGTTCTGCACAGGTCCCGTAATCTCCAGACCTGTGCTTGACAGGTATGTGTGGTGCAGAAATATTTTTGCCTGATCCTACTAAATATTAGCCTGATTTTAGCCTGATAGTAACTATTAGCAGGGAAGGGAAGGACTCCCTAAATTTTATTTGTTGGGGTGGTGCTAACAAAGACAGTAAGAATGGGTTTAATGGCACAAGGCCTAACTACAGCTGTTGTTGGGCATGTCATATGTGTAAATATTTGCACTGGCTACAGTGATAATATTAAACCTTGTGCATTTTTGAGCCAGAATAGAACCTCGTAACATTAGATATGGCTTTAGGCACTCTTGGCCAAGCTGGAAATTTGATTTGCCTTTCCTCCCTGAATGGCGAGGCTCATGCTGATCATTCTGTTACATTCTGGAGATTTTGTTTGAGGCTAGCAGAAGTTAGAGTTGGATCTAGGTGTTATTGCTACAGCTGTTATTCTTGTTTTGCATTTTATTGTTGTTAATGTTGGCTGCTCCACAACTGTGGAACTGTTGTGTCAAAAGCTTAATTCAGTTTAAAAAGACAAGCCGCGCCAAAGCGGAAGAGCAGACGCACGCCATTTCTAAAGGCGTGAAATTCAAATGTATGTCAAAGCGGAAAATGTTGAACTTTGTTTGTCCTCTGGAAGCCCGCCTAAATGTATCTTGTTTTGTAATGGTCATATCACTGTATATAAAAGAGGCCACCCCCGTACATAGTCCCTCAGTCCGGAATATGAGCTGAATAAAGAATCACTGAGTTTAACCCGATCCTGCTGGTTAGAGTACTTCTTGTTCCGGACTCATCAGGAAAGGTATTTTAGTGGTATGCTATATTTTTGACTGAAGTGGTTTTTACATTGTTTTTAATTATGTGCTTGGATATTATAACTTACACATTTGAAAATGGCACATTTTGAATTTGAGTGCTTTGAAGGATGAGGGCACAGTGAAGCTTGATGAAATGAGCCTTTGCCCACTTTTTCTCTCGTAAGAGAATACTGTTGAGGGGAACCTTGCTTAGGGAAAAGGCAAACAAGGTGCTTAACATATTACATTAGTCTCAAAACATCTAGTTCCAAGGAGATGATGGCTCCAAAAGTCCTCTCCAGAAGGTCAGAATGATTACATGTCCTCTTGAGATAAGGTGGAGTCCCTAAAATATACCTGTACACATGTTTTATGTGTTTTATTTTCAGTTATACTACCCCCAAATAGTGAACTTCTTTTTCTCAGATATGTCAGCACCATTCACGTATTTAAATTTCTTTAAACACTTGGTGAAAATTAATGTTTGATCTCTCTCCTGTCTTTTCCAGGAATACAATATAATATTTTATGAATGCAGTGCCTTGTCTGGTGACAACACTAACAAGTCTGTACTACACTTGGCTAGGTAAGAAAAATGTGTGTACTGTTGAGAACGCAAATGTAAACACTATTATTGGCCTTGAGGCTGTCACTACCCTCCTCTGTGGGATCCGCGAGCACAATTGGCATAACTGCCCCTCACAGTGGTCACACCGGGCGAGGCAGACCCCTGGTCACTGACCTCTGTGAGTACAGAAATTGGGGAGCAGATTAATAGTCATAGGATTGATTCACCCACATCTGATCTGACCGACAGCTCTGCTGAGGGAAGCTAAATCGCTAACTCCCGTTAGACATTAGGCAATTACTCACCTGCAGATGAGCCCAAGCCTTAGTGCAAATAGTGGCCATGTTTACTCTTGAGCAAGCCAGGAACAATGGATTTCCCCTGTCAGTATTTGCCTTAGTTAATTAACTTCCCCAAGAGAAGTTCCCAATTAACCCGGGTAAATGGGTGATGTGATTTTCTGTCAGATGACGATTCTATCACACGCTGCCTTGAATTCCTATATATGATGATGCTTTTCCCTCAATAAACCACTGGTCTTCGCTCCATCTTGTCTCGTGTCATTCCTTGACCAGTCTCCTCCGGGACCCTAAGGGCCGCTTCACGGCCCCAATCCAACACTCCTCCATTACTGGTGTGCACAATTTTTGGAGGAGCTGCTGGGGTCAAAGCACTCAATGCCACTTGGAAGGTGGAAGCTTTATCACACCTTTTTCTCCATTTGCTTTCTCCTTTAATGGCCCAGTGGCTTTTATATTTGCTGTGGCAGAAGCAGCAAGAAGCAAGTCAGTCACAGCTTATGTTTGACTCTTGCTGCTGCAACTACTAGCAAAGTCAGTGACTTATACCATACCTGTCAAGTATTCTGTATTGGCCGGGATTTCCTGTATTTCAGCACTTGTTCCTCCCCTTTCCCGCTGCCGTCCCATATTTTGAATGGCAGGGAAAGGGATTACTGTGCATGCACGCCCATCAGAGCCAGTGGTGCACATGCACAAAGGGGTTCTGCGCATGTGCAAAGGAGTTGTTGCTGCGCATGCGTGCCTGGGCCAGAGCAGTTACTGTATTTTCTGGAGCCATGCTTGACGGGTATGGCTTATACAGTGTTAAAGGAATGGAAAAAATTTAGGTCCCACCCCTTCCCAAGAAAGCAGATCTTGCCCAAAGCTGTTTCAGAACTTCACAAGTGGTTGTCCTTGCAATGCTGCCCCAAATGAAGGTGGAGAATATGGATGCCATTTTGGTTTTTAAAAGCATCTTGTTAACTATTTTCAGGAACAAAATGCTGGACTAGATGGCCCTTCGGTCAAAGACAACTAATTGTCTTGTTTCTTTCTGTAGGATTTTGAAAGAACACGAAGACAAGGTGAAAGAACAGACTATCCAGCTGCATCAAGGCTCTAAGAAAAAGTCTTGTTGTTCCAATTTGTAGTGGACATTTATACTCCTATTTCACCTTTTTAAAGGAAAATAACAAATTCCCTCTGCATTAGTATATTTGTTTTACACACACTACAGTATAATAGATGATACTAGAAGAGTCTTGGTTTGTGATTTATGTTGAATTATAAACTTAAGCACTGGTTCCATTTTCCTTGTGACTCTACCCTCGTGAAAGATAAAAAGCTTAAGTGGAAATGAAGTAATGAAGACTAACTATACTGGTATAATTTCTCTCTTGCAAATGGACTCTATATCTGCCAATACATTGTTCCCACAGAGAAATACTTCCCATCATTTGTTACAGGAACTAGATCTTAAGAGAAAGTGTTGTCCTTGCTTTTCTTTCCCAAAATTGATTTTCCTCAGAAAATGCTAGATGCAAGATACATCTATAAGCAGAGAAGATCATAAACCATGAGAAACAGATTTCTTTTACCACTTGAGTGAGCACAGCTCCTAAAAACTTGACACGCATACTGTATTGTGTAGTTTGAAAGTTGGGATGAAAATGGAAGTGAGCGAGCTTGGCTGTCATGAATGTAGCAACATTGAATGTAAGCTCTCCATCTTCCATTCTCTCCTGTAGTGTTTAATACTGGGTAATGTAATATTGTTGTACAGTACTGCCAGCTTGCTATCCCCATGAGCTGCTGCTTGTGGTGGCTAGGTAACTATTTTGCAGTATTAAAAGTTGATGGAGAGACGAAATCTGTGTTTGATGGTTTTGACTCCACCTGCTCAACTGTTAGAACACTGGAACTTCAGATTTTTCTTGAGTAGTAACTGTAATTGTAGCCTAATATGTAAAATCAGGTAATCCTATGTGGCTTTTACAAACAAGGTACAGTATTTCAGTGTTTTATAAATGTCACTTCTGCAGGTAGATTTCAAGAGAAATTCTAGAAAGGCTGTACTATTAAATTTTCTAAAACGAATCCATGAGAACAACAGGAAATTAAAACTTGGAATTACTGTGTCTGCAATAGATAATAATAATTTCATGTTAGAAATTATTCTGGGTTCAAAGGATTTTTGCGGGAGAAACTCCACTTAGGGAACACCCAAATGAGGCTCCTTTCATGTGCCTAAGAGCTGGGACAGACGGGTACTCAATCTGTCATGAAGTACAGTAACTGGGTTTTGAACTGCCGACTTGCCGGTCTTCCAGCTAAGAAGGTGAGCTTCTTAACCACACACTGAGCCACCACAGCCCCCAGAAATACATGAGGAAGCAGCTTTTTAATCGTTTTTTCTCCTTATAGGATTTTGCTTCTTCTCATTTACCTTCTTATTAATTTCCTTGGAGATGACATACCTTTTGGGATTTTCAAAAGACCTTTCCATACAGGAGTTTCAAAGTCTCTCCCAAGTCACTCAATATCCAATATCCTTTATTAACTAATTAGTCATCTGACCATATCAGGTTAAAATGTGATAAAATACATTAGATAAAAAAAATGATTACAAAAACTGAATAAAAACAGATTTAAAGTAGAATGATACAACCACAATAAAATGAGATATAAAACTTAATAAAATTAATCACCTTTGCATGCAACCCCTATTTAGATTAGATTAGATTTATTCGACTTGTATGCCGCCCATTCAGTTTACGCCTATCTCAGTGATGGCGAACCTTTTAGAGACTGAGTGCCCAAACTGCAACCCCAAATCCACTTATTTATCACAAAGTGCCAACACAGCAACAAGGGAGGGAGGAAATGCTTCCATTGGGCTGCTGGGCAAAGGGGTGGGGCAATCTCTATGCTTGGGGGGGGTGGGAGGAAGTGCTCCCATTGGGCTGCTGGGCAGAACAAACTCTGTGCTAGGGCAACCACACAGGTGCTCACAGAGAGGGCTCCGAGTGCCACCTCTGGCACGCGTGCCATAGGTGTGCCACCACTGCCCTATCTCATCCAAAAAACTTCTTCTCTTTTGAATAGCCCCAACAATAAACTTGACAATTCTAATATTTACATATTTATTTGTGGCCTGAAAGAAGTAAGTTAATCTTTTATTAGGATCCCAGTATTTCATTGTCCAGTAATGCTTATAAATACTGGCCCATGTCACCCTGGACGCAGCAGTGGGAAGCGGGCCACTGTTCTACCTTGGGTTCAGAGTACTCATGTTTCCTGCTGTTATCTTACAACAATCAGAAAGCTTTTATTTATTCGTGCATGAGCGGGTTCAGACCGGTGCTTAATCCACTCCTTTGAGTCCATGTGGGTTGTTCTATGAATTTAGATTTCAAAGATGGTGGAGCTATTTTGTACTCCCATCAGGGGATTCTACTCCTCCCCCCCCCCCCCCCGGTAATCTCCAGACACTGGGAATGACATATAAGGGAGGCTAGCAACCCAAAAGCTGCTTCCTGGATAAACATGAGAGTCTAGAGATTCTGGTTCCAGGATCATGTTCCAGGATCACCATGAATAAGAGAGCAGACCAAATAAATCTCTGTCAGGCACTTTTGATAGTGTGTAAAGGTAAAGGTTTCCCTTGCTCGAAAGCCAGTCTTATCCAACTCTAGGGTGCAGTGCTCATCTCTGTTTCTAAGCCGAAGAGCCAGCGCTGTCTGCTTCTGCAGACATTTCCGTGGTCATGTGGCAGGCATGACTAGACACCGGAGTGCACGGAACGCTGTTACCTTCCCACCGAAGTGGTCCCTATTTATCTACTTGCAATTTCTTGCTTTCGAACTGCTAGGTTGGCAGGAGCTGGGATGAAGACGGGAGCTCATTTCCGTCCTGATAGTGTGAGCAGTTGGGAAATATAGCTGATTATTGTGACAGAAATATAGACATTTGATCTATGTTGTAGATATCAAAATTTATTTTGTCAGAAGTATTTTCTACATCTAAAAAGACAAGACGTGTGCTTTAGTTTACCTTACCAATTGAATGTAATACTGATCCAATAGGGAACCATGACCACAACTCAATTATGTTTAACTTGATCATAGACCGCAAGTCACTGATAAAATCTAACACAGAGACCTTAAATTTTCAAAAAGGAAATTTCCCAAAGATGAGGAAACTAGTAAAAAAGAAGCTGAAAAGGAAAATTGAGAGAGTCCAAACACTCCAAGAGGCATGGAGGCTGTTTACAAAAACAATAACAGAGGCCCAATTGGAATGCATAGCCAAAAGGGACTGCCAGGTCCAAGAGGACTCCGATGTGGCTTACAGGAGCTGTTTGGGAAGTGATCAAAAGCAAGAAAAGCTCATTTAGAAGATGGAAGGCTTGTCCGAATGAGGACAGCAGGCAGAAACATAAATTCTGGCAGAACAAATGCAAGGCAACAATCAGGAAAGCAAAGCAAGACTTTGAGGAGCATATAGCTAAAAATACTCAGAGAAATAACAAAGACTTCTTTAAGTACATTAGAAGTAAGAACCCAACTAGGAAGGCCATTGGACCATTAGATGACAATGGAAGGCAAGGGGTTATTAAAGAGGAAACAGAGATTGCAGAGAGACTCAATGAATTCTTTGCTTCAGTATTCACTGAAGAAGACAGAGACCACATGCCCAAAACAGAGCCTATCTTCGTAGGGAGGGAAACCGAAGAATTAAGCCAGATAGAAATAACCAGGGAGGAGGTCCTTGCATGTCTTGATAAACTAAACACTAACAAATCACCAGGACCAGATGGTATCCATCCACGAGTTCTCAGGGAACTTAAAGATGAAATTGCTGATCTCCTAGCCAAAATATATAATCTTTCCCTCAAATCAGGCTTTGTGCCTGACGACTGGAAGGTAGCGAATGTAACGCCAATTTTCAAAAAAGGATCCAGGGGTGATCCAGGAAATTACCGACCTGTCAGTTTGACATGTGTCCCAGGTAAAGTGATGGAAACCATCCTAAAAGATAGAATTAATAGGCACATAGAAGAGAAGGTGCTGCTAAAGGAGAGCCAACATGGCTTTTACAAGGGCAAATCATGCCTCACTAATCTGTTGGAATTTTTTGAGAGTGTCAACAAGCATGTGGATAAGGGGGATCCAGTTGACATTGTTTACCTGGACTTTCAGAAGGCTTTTGACAAGGTCCCACACCAAAGGCTCTTGAATAAACTTACCAGTCATGGAATAAAGGGACAGGTCTTGTCCTGGATCAGCAACTGGCTAAGGGACAGGAAGCAGAGGGTAGCACTAAATGGACACTTCTCCAAGTGGAGAGAAATAAAGAGTGGGGTCCCCCAAGGTTCAGTACTGGGACCCCTGCTTTTCAACCTCTTCATAAATGATCTAGAGGTAGGAGTAAATAGCAAGGTAGCCAAATTTGCTGATGACACTAAATTATACAGGGTAGTGAAAACTGTGAGAGATTGTGAGGAGTTCCAGAGGGATCTCTTGGCACTGGGGGAGTGGGCAAAACAGTGGCAAATGAGATTCAACATTAGTAAGTGCAGAGTGATTCACGTTGGGGCAAAAAACCCCAATCTATACCTATAAAATGGTGCGTTAACCATTGGAATGTAACAAAGGATGTTGCACCGGTCCCCACGAGCCCTGTCCGAGCCTTCCTGCACTTGCCCAAACTGGGTTCGCAGGTAACTGTCGGATTGAAATTTTCGACCCGGGGGCAGAGGCCCCCCAGTCGCAAACAACAACAAAAAAAGAACTTCAAGCCCCAACGTTCCTTGCACCACACCAGAGCCAATCAGGCTGCGCAGTGCGGGCAAAAGGAACGTTCGAAAACCGGCCACAGCCAATCAAAAGGAAGCTGAAGAAAAAAAAACGCTGCTGTACGCAAACACGCACAGGCAAAACTACAAGCCCCAGCGTCCTGCGCGCCATTAGCGCGCAGAACGCTGAGGCAGCCAGCATGCTAAAAATGAAAGATAAAAAAACCAGCCGCCACTCCGCTTCCTTCCCACGGGCCATCCAGCATGGCCCGTGGGAACAAAAGGCACCCCCGCCGCCAGTGCCCTTCCTTCCCACGGGCCACCCAGCATGGCCCGTGGGAACAAAAGGCACCCCTGCCGCCAGTGCCCTTCCTTCCCACGGGCCACCCAGTATGGCCCGTGGGAACAAAAGGCACCCCCACCGCCAGTGCCCTTCCTTCCCACGGGCCACCCAGCATGGCCCGTGGGAACAAAAGGCACCCCTGCCGCCAGTGCCCTTCCTTCCCACTGGCCACCCAGCATGGCCCGTGGGAACGAAAGCCCCCCCTCCTAAAAAACGGACGCACCAAAACATGAACCAAAAACAATCAAAACCAGTCAAAAACAAAAATCTAACATTAAAAAAATTAACACCAACACAGCCACAAAACACACGCAACAAAAAATAACAGACCCCTCCCCAACAAAAACTCAAAAAAAAAACCCAATAAATAAATAAATCAGAGAGCTAGACATCTTGACTTCATGGCGACAGGAACTCGAATGAGCTAATTTAATTAAAAATTTAAATTTAATTTAATTTTCGCGCTTATATACTGCCCACTCAGGTGCAACCCAACTCAGGGCGGTTTACATGGCGGACAATAAATACAATATAATAATACAATGACACATAATAATACAGTTCAATTACATCAAAAGAAATTCAGGGGAAAAAACACAATATCAATACATCACATAATACATAAGTACAAAGCATCAGAAATAGTCAATATTAACAAAATCCCCAAGGGATAAAGCACAGCTCACATCCCATATAGTGCCCAGCCCAACTTCCCCAGCTGCGGCAAACATCAGCTAAGAAAGGAAGCAACACTTACCGGAAGCGACACCCAGAGAACAGAAGAGGAGAATGGTAGAGAGGAAGCAAATCTCACCACCCCCACCCAGAGGCCACAAGAGAAAAGACATCCAAAAACATTGCCACTGCAAAGATAAATTCCAAATTCAAAAATTCATAAAATAAGTTAGCACAACATTCAAAAATATACACACTACTCTCAAAAAATACCAAAAAAATGATAAATCACTTTTCACTCCAAAAAACTAAAACAACAAACCAAAAAATAAAACAACAAAATTAAATTTTAAATTAAAAAAATTTAAATTAAATAAATCAAAGTAAAATTTGCATGAACAGAAATCAAAATCCATCAAAAACCAAATTTCAAGAGCCCGACACTAAGGAAGCCGGCACACAAAAAAATAAAAATCAAACAAACACTGAGAGCGCAAGTCCGCCACAGGCGGACGCAGCACCTCGAAGCCACAAAATCACAAAACCTTTCAAAATCATTTAACACAGCCCAGCAACATTTGTTCAAGAAAACAAATGAAACCCTTGACTATCCAAAACCAAATTTAAAGAGTCCGGCACTGAGGAAGCTGGCGCACAAAAAATTAAAATTAAACACATACTGAGAGCGCAAGTCGGCCACAGGCGGACACAGCACCTCGAAGTCACAAAATCACAAAACCTTTAAAAACCATTAAACACAGCCCAGCACCATTTGTTCAGGAAAACAAACAAAACCCTTAACTATCCAACACATTTTTAAAATGCCCGGCACTGCCGGGCAAAATCTGCTAGTTATATTTATAAACTGATGGGTTCTGAACTCTCTGCGACAAACCAGGAAAGGGATCTTGGTGTCCTGGTGGACAGCTCAATGAAGGTATCAACCCAGTGTGCCTCAGCAGTGAAAAAAGCAAACTCAATGCTAGGGATCATTAGGAAGGGTATAGAAAATAAGTCAGCAAGTGTCATTTTGCCTCTTTATAAATCTATGGTGAGGTCCCATCTGGAATACTGTGTACAGTTCTGGTTGCCATACCTCCAGAAGGATATTATGGAGTTGGAAAAAGTGCAGAGGAGGGCAACCAAAATGATTAGGGGACTGGAAAACCTTCCTTACCATCTGAGGCTGCAACGGTTGGGCCTTTTCACTCTTGAACGACGGCGTCTAAGTGGTGACCTGATTGAAGTTTATAAAATCATGCACAGTGTGGACAAAATAGATAAGGAAAAACTGTTTTCCCTATCGCATAACACTAGAACTAGGGGACACTCCACGAAACCTTTGGGTACTAGTTCTCAAACAAATAAGAGAAAGTACTTTTTCACCCAGAGGATTACTGGTCTATGGAACTCCCTGCCAGAAGAAGTGGTGACAGCTGTCAGTCTTGACAGCTTTAAGAAAGGATTAGACAAGTTCATGGAGGACAATGGTATCAATGGCTATAATTATGGATACTTAAGGACAATCTCTGGGTTGAGAGATAGGCAGGATATCTCTCAATGCCCTTTCCAGGGAATCCTAAGCAGGTGAAGGCATCTCCTTGGGAATACCCTGAAGCAAATGGTGAGCCACTGTGTGAGACAGAATGCTGGACTGGATGGGCTGTGGCCTGTTCTAGCAAGGCTGTTCTTATGTTCTTATGTTCATATATGTACTGTAAATGTAAAAATGATGGACATCCTCCACTTCCATACAACCTGATTATGCATATTCTCAATGGATATATTTATGTAATATTACATGATTTGTCAATATTGTTTTTAAATGGGTTACCACTATTTTAAAATTGGTACTTATCTATAATAAATACTTTGGGATTATTCTAGCTTCTAAACAAGAACCTATTGGTTCAAAATAACATTTTTTTGTTAATAAGTGTCACACATCAAAAAGTTTCATACTGTTTCATTGCTACAATAACATTATGCATCTCCTCTACTGTAAATAATTTATCTTATTTTCCACTAGCTAAGCTGTCATTTTTGGAATGTTATTGAAGATACATACTTTCATATTAAGATTTATGAGGGTTATTTATTTTAATTAAAGAGTTCTAGTCATTTTTAAATTGTGATAATGCAAGACTCTTAAAAAGCTGCAAACTGCTCCAGAACAGAGGATTTTGCTCTCTACTCTGCCCATTGCTAATGTGCAAATTGTCTACTTTTTTCAAAACATTTTACAAAATTTATCAATAGATAGTATATGCATCATTTCTATGTTGACATTTCTGCTGTTCTTATGATTCTAACAATAAAAACTCATCTCCAGTGTTTGCAGTTTTCTCATTTAAGTTATAATTTATAGATTTAATGTTTCTTTTGTGGTTGCAACAGCTGCTTCTGTAATCCAAAACATACTTAACTTTGGACAGATATTGCTGGCAAAAATGTATAAGCCTTTTGAGTTGGATCAATTTGCCTGCATGCTCCAATTATATTTAGGTAAAAGCCGCTCTTGCTCAAAAGCCACTCATATCTGACTTTAGGGCTCATTTACTGGTCTGCCGATGACTGCCAGAACCATGTCCGAATGGGGACTTAAATTTGGCCAACAAACTTAAGTTGACCGATTTAAATTTGGCCAACAAACTTATGCTGGCTGATTTAAGAACACACTCTCCCTTTTTTTAAACTGGTGGGAAGGTAGGGAATGTTTTGTGGTAGTTTTTAAATGGGGTTTTAATTGTGATTCTAAAATTGTGACGGTTTTAATATCTGTACGCCGCCCAGAGTCTTTGGAATTGGGTGGCAATACAAACCCAAAAAATAAATAAATAAAAATAAATAGGAAGTAGCTTCATTTTGGAAGTCCAGGTTTTGATCAGGACACGAAAGACGAAGAAGCCCCAGCCACATAAGGCGGCTGCACTGTTTGTTGTTGTTCAGTCCTCCACCATCCTCCTCAACCAGCCCAGCTCTGTGCCCGTTATGTCTACAATACCATCTAGTCATCTCATTTTCGGCTGCCCCTTCTTCTTTTGCCCTCCACCTTTCCCAGCATCAAGGCTTTCGCAAGTGAATCCTCTTTTCTCACTTGACATCCAAAGTACTTTAGCTTCATCTTTACTATTTGACCTTCTCAGGAGCAGTCAGGGTTTATTTCTTCTAAGAGCGACCTATTTGTTCTCCTGGCTGTCCAGGGGACTCTCAACACTCTCCTCCAACACCACATTTCAAAGGTGTC
This sequence comes from Bradypodion ventrale, assembly GCA_035047345.1. NCBI lineage: Eukaryota > Metazoa > Chordata > Lepidosauria > Squamata > Chamaeleonidae > Bradypodion > Bradypodion ventrale. The sequence continues at coordinate 179,696,810 of JAWDJE010000005.1, forward strand.
TATTCTTCTGCGCTCAGCTTTCCTAACGGTCCAGCTCTCACAACCATACATTACCACCGGGAATACAGTTGCTTTGACTATGCAAATTTTTTGTTTGCAAGGTGATGTCCCTACTTTTCACTGTGTCTTCCAGGTTTCTCATAGCTTGCCTCCCAAGAATCAGTCGCCTTTTTTATTTCATGGCTGCAATCTCCATCTGCAGTGATCTTGGATCCTAAGAAAGTACAGGTGAAACTTAGAAAATTAGAATATCGTGCAAATGCCCATTCATTTCACTTAAAAGGTGAAACAAATCTATGAGATACTCACTACATGCAAAGCGAGAGATGTCATGCCTTAATTAATTATCATTGTGATGATCATGGCGTACAGCGTACATGAGATTATGTGATGATTATGGGGTACATGAGATTGGGGGATTGGGGTTTTCATAAACTGTAAGCCATAAGCATCCATATTATAACGAAGTAAGGCTTGAACTATCTCGCTTTGCATGCAACAAGTCTATCTCATATATTTGTTTCACCTTTTAAGTTGCATTACTGAACTGAATGAACATTTGCACGATATTCTAAATTTTTCAAGTTTCACCTGTATTTCATGGCTGCAATCTCCATCTGCAGTGATCTTGGATCTTAAGAAAGTACAGGTGAAACTCAGAAAATTAGAATATCGTGCAAATGCCCATTCATTTCACTTAAAAGGTGAAACAAATCTATGAGATAGACTCACTACATGCAAAGCGAGATAGGTCATGCCTTAATTCGTTATAATTGTGATGATCAGTACATGAGATTGGGGTACATGAGATTGGGGGATTGGGGTTTTCATAAACTGTAAACCATAAGCATCTATATTATAACAAAGTAAGGCTTGAACTATCTCGCTTTGCATGCAATAAGTCTATCTCATATATTTGTTTCACCTTTTAAGTTGCATCACTGCACTGAATGAACATTTGCACGTTTCACCTTTATTTCATGGCTGCAATCTCCACCTGCAGTGATCTTGGATCCTAAGAAAGTAAAATCTGTCACTGCTTCTACTATTCTACTATTTGTATTCTGTAATTTTGAAAATGTGTAATTTTTGTGATATGTTGTGAGGCCGCCCTGGGTACAAATTAAATTGATTGATTGATTGATTACTAGGGCAGCCTGTAGATCAGACTGGCCCTAGGTTAACGTTGTGCAGATGCAGATCAGACTGGCAGGCAGGCCTAGCCATGCAGCAACAGTGGGAAGAAAGGGAGAGAAGGAAGGAGAGAGGGGAGGGAGGCTCAGTGAGAGCTGGGGCTCTCTTTGATCCAGGCCTGGCAGGGCGTGTTGGGCGAGAGCGCTTGGCTTGGCTTGCCCTTGATTTAGGAGCATAAGCCCTGCTGCTTCAACCGAGTTTGTCCTCCGACCCCCGGTGGGACCTCCCTCCCCGGGTCTCCCTCCCCTCCCTCCTTCCCTTCCCTCCCTCTCGTGGCAGCTGAGCGATCATGGGCAGGAATTCCTTTCCTGGCGCAATTCTGGGAAGGGGGTTCGGCCACCCCCAAGCGCCCACCAGCCAGCCATAGGGAAGCGGGAGCCGAAGCCCTTAAGGGAGCCGCTCCAGGGCCGTGCCGGGCTTCATCTCCTCGGGGGGCGGCGGCCCCCCCTGCTCCTCCCCGGCGGTCCCTCCCCTTGTTTCAGTTGCCACTCCAGCCGAGGAAGGCCGGCCGACGCGGGGTCCTGCTCTCCGGCGGCTGCGTCCACAATCCCTGCTACGGACCGGGAAGAGCGGTGAGTCTGGCGCGCAGCCTTATGGGGGAGTTCCTCGGGCAAGCCCCTTGGGAGAGAGAAGGCGGAGGGGGGGGGGGAACCCGCGGATCGGGGGGAGCCCTCGGCCCTGGGATGGGTGGGTGTCTACAAAGCCTGGGGCCGAGGAGGGGCTGCCCCCCTTGCCCGCTTTCCAATCCCCATTTCTGGTCCCGTTTAGCTTCTGGGGGGAAAGTGTGACTCTGGAGTGGGGGGTGGGGGTGGAGGAGTGAAGTCCTTTGGTCCACTCCTGGACACCTTTTGGGTGGGAAGTGATGGAGGGGCTGGGGGTTGGAGGGCGAGGAGAAGTGGGAGACTTTTGTTAACTTGCCGAGGAAGCGAGTCTGGAGAGGGAGAGGGAGAAGAAGAAGAAGAAGAAGAAGGGGAGGAGGAGCCTGGTTTAGGGTGACAGAGGGGAGGCTTTGCAGAAGGAAATTTTTGGAATGGTAGCCCTGTTAGTCTGTGTTTCAAGCATATCATTTCTTTATGTCAGGGGTGCCCAAACTACGGCCACGGGGATGGATCCAGTGCCCGACACCAATCCATCCGGTCCGCGCTGCCCTCGTCACTCTCAGAAGCGGAAGGTAAAATGCACCCGTATGGGTGCATTTTACTTCTGCCTCTGGGAGCGACAAAGGTGGCATGGGCTGGATGAATTGGCATTGGGGGCCAGATCTGGCCCCCAGGCCATAGTTTGGGCACCCCTGAACCATGTGATCGGCCTACGGCCTGAAAAGATTGGGCACCCCGGCTTTATGTGTTATGTATTTACAGGTATTTCATTCATATCCTCCTGCCCATCTGGGATATTTTCCCCACTCTTGAGCGGCTTACAAGATATTAAAAAAACCTCTTTACAATAGAAAATTAGACATAATTAATAAACACATAAAATAAATTATAAATCGTAAAGCAAAATCACACTTCTATACTGCCCCATTGTGCTTGGTGCACTCTCTGTGCGCTTCACAATTGAATTAGCATTTTGTCCCCAATATGCTTGGATGCTCATTTCACCAACCTGGGAAGGATGGAAGGCTGAATCAACCTTGAGTCATGGTCAGGATCAAACTCACAACCTTTTGGTTGCAGTACAGACAGCAGTGGCTCTTAGGCTTTGAAACAGAGATGAGCACTAGACCCTAGAGTTGGATACGACTGGCTTTCGAGCAAGGGAAACCTTTATCTTTACCTTTTCAGCAGTTTAACCTCTGCACCACCAGGGCTCAATATAAACAAAAATCAGAGAGTAAATGAAACAAAAAGGCAAAATAATAAATAATAAAAGATTGTGGCACTTTAAAGGCTAACTGGTGTATTTTAATGTGAGGTTTTGCGGATCAAGGCCACTTCATCAGACATGAGAGTGAGACTTCATGGTATCAATTTATACTAACCATTTGCAATTCA